>JAACJA010000007.1:488520-696555 GCA_017140755.1 Calonectria hongkongensis
TGTTGAGAAGTTGTTGGAATATGGTTTGGTCAAAATCCCTTGCAACTGTCTCGACTAGGCCTTCTGTGATCTGGATCTCGGCCCCGCGCTTGTCGAGAAGCAGCGCTAGTATGTCCTTACCGCTTTCTGTGTTCCTAGCTGCCGCCTCGACGACCCCTTCTGTAATCTGGATCTCGGTCCTGTGCTTGTTGAGAAGTTGTTGGAATATGGTTTGGTCAAAATCCCTTGCAACTGTCTCGACTAGGCCTTCTGTGATCTGGATCTCGGTCCCGCGCTTGTTGAGAAGCAGCGCTAGTATGTCCTTGCCGCTTTCCCAGTTCTTAGCTGCTGCCTTGACAATCCCTTCTGTGATCTGGATCTCGGTTCTATGCTTGTTGAGAAGTTCTTGGAATATGGTTTGGTCAAAATCCCTCACAACTGCCTCAACTAGGCCTTCTGTAATCTGGATCTTGGTCCTGCACTTGTCAAGAAGCAGCCCCAGTATGTCCTTGCTTCTTATCAAGTTCTCAGCTGCTGCCTCGACGACCCCTTCTGTAATCTGGATCTCGGCCCCTCGCTTGTCAAGAAGTAGCGCTAGTATATCCTCGCCACTTCCCCAGTTCCCAGCTGCCGCCTCGACGACCCCTTCTGTGATCTGGATCTCGGTCCCGCGCTTATCAAGAAGCAGCACTAGTATATCCTTGCCGCTTTCCCAATTCTTAGCTGCCGCCTTGACGACCCCTTCTGTGATCTGGATCTCGGTCCCGCGCTTGTCGAGAAGCAGCGCTAGTATGTCCTTGCCGCTTTTCGTGTTCCCAGCTGCTGCCTCGACGACCCCTTCTGTGATCTGGATCTCGGTCCCGTGCTTGTTGAGAAGTTGTTGGAATATGGTTTGGTCAAAATCCCTCGCAACTGCCTCGACTAGGCCTTCTGTGATCTGGATCTTGGTCCTGCGCTTGTCGAGAAGCAGCGCTAGTATGTCCTTGCCGCTTTCTGTGTTCCTAGCTGCCGCCTCGACGACCCCTTCTGTGATCTGGATCTCGGTCCCGCGCTTGTCGAGAAGCAGTGCTAGTATGTCCTTGCCGCTTTCCCAGTTCTTAGCTGCCGCCTTGACGACCCCTTCTGTGATCTGGATGTCGGCCCCTCGCTTGTCAAGAAGCAGCGCTAGTATGTCCTTGCCGCTTTCGTCGTTCCTAGCCGCAGCTTTGATGACCTCTTCGGTTACTTCAAAGGAAATCCCGTTGTTGAAATGCCATTGTAGGATATCAGCACTACCGTAATGGGCCGCAACTTCTTCATGTATTACACCATTCTTGTTCCTGGGCCGTTCCTGGGCCAACTCCCTCCATCGTCCCAGGCTGAGAACACCAGACAAGTCGTAAGCACAAACAACGAGCAGAACTCGAGGTGTGTAAGACATGGCTGCCCGAAGCCTTTCCGCAGTTTTCCCGTGTACCTCACTCGGATACTTCAAAAGTTCCTCAACCCTCTTATGCCAATGATAGAAGCATGCTTGATCTTGCTCAACAGATAAGAACTTGCGCAGAAGTTCATTCAGTCGCGTTTGCCTTTTGCGAGCGGCTGCGCGGGCATGCTCTGCCCAAAATAAGCATGAGTACCTTAGAAGTGGTGTCTGTGGCGAAGCTTCGGGTGCCATCCTATCGAGATTGAAAAGACAAGCTTCCGCCACAAGAGCGTTTGTAGATGCTGGTTTGTACATCTCTTGATCTTCAAGAAACTCTCTGACCGACAAGTGTGAGAACCGAAACGCGTCAACGGCGGAGTCGAAAATGACCAAATTGCAGCATAACTGTAAGAGCTGATCTTTCGAGATTGTAGAGGCGGATCCATCCTTTGTTACAGACACAGCAGCTAGAAAGACGCCCGATGGGAGTTGCTCCTGGGAACAAAGCAGCCAGCTGAGCGCACTCTGGGCGAACTGCCTGTCAACATCCGCGTCAAGATTTTCGATTCTCGCAAGTATCTCTTTATAAAGCTCTGCCAGCGTCCTCGGTAGTCGTCCGAGTCTCTCCAGAATTGCATCGTCGGTGGTCTGTTGGCAGAGAGCATGCAATTGCAGGCTCGCCCAGCGGAACCTGGTTCTGTAAGTCGTCTATGACCATCCTGTCCCCATGAAAAAAAAAACTTACATATCTTGCGCCTTGGAGGTGAGCTCATGGATGATTTTGTCACGTATCTCTTCCTTTCTCGTGCTGAACCACAGTAAAGACCCTTTATTGATAAGGCGGTTTGTTTCTGAATGTACGAACAGATCGATGTCTGCCGAGTTGCGGTTGGAGTTGAGGTGCAAGTTTGGATAATTATCCAGTTTGCAGACAATATCCTGATCCGTCCGACTCGACACGAATATCTTCAAGAGACATGGAGATGTCTTCAGAAGGTCTTCCAGCGCATCCAGCAGATCTCCTCGAGTTGCTGGGTTGCATTCGTCCAGGGCGTCGATAATAATAGTCATTGTCGCGTCTTGGTATCGCTCAAGCAGCTTAATAACCAAGCCCTTGCTTTCATCAAGATGGAGTGGCCCGGATGCGAATGCGTCTGCTTCCCGTCTTTTGTACATCTCGACTGCGGCATCGAGAAGTGGTCCCCTAGTTTGAGGAGTGGAGAGCTGTCTCGCAATGCTAGCCCCTATCCTTGAAGGATCGGAGCGTCCAGGCTCAGCTGTGTTACGAGAACAGTAGAAATAGGCCGGAGCTGGGGCCTGTTTCTGTTGGGATGCCTCCAGCGCGTCCTCGACAACGATAGACCTGTGATTTTATAATTAGATCAGAACATATCATATTGCACCTTACGTACGTCAGCTTGCTCTTGCCAGACCCTGGAATGCCATGAAGCCATAGAATGGAGGAAGCGCTTTCGTTCTTCCAACGCAGAAAAGTTGGGTCGTGCAGAAGCCACTTCCCTGTGCCCTCCAAAACCTCACTCCTTGTCTGCTTGTGGTGTTGCCTGTAAGGTTCGTTTGAGATCCAACTTAAAATCTCGGTTCTTCTTGTCGCTGGGTGTGTTAGCAATAGCAAGACATTTTGGACCAGAGACTTACTATCGAGTTGATCAGCAATAGCGTGGAGTGCTTCGTCCCATCGTTTTATGGGGGCATTAAACTTCTTTAGTATCTGCTTGAGCTCGGCATGGCTTTCCAGCTGGTCTTTGTGGTGTAAGCATAGCATTTTTGCCGATGTAAATGGTGACCGACCTTGTAAGCCGAAGTTAGTGGCACAACGATCCACGTGTGCCTGGGCTTCGCTGATGGCGGTGAAGGCTAACTCCAAGTCGGACGAGGCAAGGACTCCATACATGAGAACACGCTCTGGCCAGGTTAGCAACTGTTCATGACAAGTATACGCCAGCTTACTAAGACTGTTCTGCTCGTAGTATGACTTTGCCTTGGCAAGATAGGCCAGAATGCTTGCGTATAACTTGACCAACGCACGCTTTAGTTCTTTTGCGGTTTGCAACTGGGAATCTTTCAGCAGACTTTCAACAAGGGCATTTCGACATATTGTTTCCGCAATGTCGACGGTTCTCTCCAGTAAACTGTGGTATGTGTCCAAGTCTCCAATCGCGACCTACTTAGATGTGAGCGTGACCGCATCGAATGGAAATGAACAAAGAGCGTCGCTCACGTTCAACAAGAATCGAACACCTGCCCAAGGCAGAGCAGCGTGGACCGGATCGTATTGCACGATAGTGTCGCCTACGGCCTTGAAGTGATTGACCCACTTGGCCGCCTTGGCCAACAAGTCACGCACGAAAACAACCTCGCCGTTCTTCCGCTTGAAGGACCATGACTTGTCGACCAAGCGTTTCCTCGCCTGCTCAGTTACCGCTAGCAGCTCATCTAGCGTCTTTTGCTTGTTGTCCTGGGCAAAATCTATCTGAGACGTCAGTTGGTCTCCGAGCGTGCGGATGGCGGCGGACCACAGGTCGTCGCTGCAATGGCTCGTTAGAAGGAGTAATAAAAGCGGGGGTAAGGCAGCCTAATTACCCGCTAACCCTGAGGGACTCGGCGACATCCATTTGGCGGAAAGACCGTGCGATAGATGAATTCTTCGTCAGGTTTTGCTATCGAGGATGTACGTATTGGGATATTCCTCTTCGTTTAATAAAGCAGAGGAAACAAAGGTGCAGTTGTTAGCAGACGTGAGAGAGAAGGGGCGAGAGGAGAGGCGGCTTTTGCGAGGCAGTCAGCGTACCTGGTTGGCCCGAAAGCGGTCCAGGGCGAACGCGGCGCACACAAAGTGGCTGGTCAGGTGTCAGCACAATCCGGAAAGCCAATGGCGCTGTCTGCATGATAAGTGGCTACTCAGGTCGCCTTGTCATGCTTTCTCCTGCACAGCCACCTTCACACAAATCTGTGCGCTAATAATCCTCGGGGTTTCAAGCGTGGACGGACGAGCAAGCAGAATCCTGTTGGTGTCAAGCATAGCCGAGTCTGCCTGATAGAGCTCGGCTCTCTGATCATTTCGCAAGGCATGCTGATCGGCACTGATAAGGCAGACTAGACTATTGATTATCGGCAGCGAAAGCGGCCTTTTGGACCGTACCAGCGCAGGGCCCGACCCACAGCCACGTTAATTAGATGCTGTAAAGTGCTCCTACCCCAATCTAGGCTGGCGACATCACCCCTCTAATACTCACAATCCCTCAAGTAATCCCTTACCTATTGGTGTGCTCTGGCCGTCTTGGTCACTGATGGAGGGTTGCAAGCTGACACCAAACTGGAAATAATATCTAAGAACAGAGGCCAATCGTTAGTGTAGGCTGTAAGGCAGATGTGGATGATGCAGGGTAACCCTCCGCACTCCTTTTATTACCTCGTCTGTTTCACTGCCCTTGATTGGTTCGCTCTAGACTCTCCACTTTCGGTAGTCACTTCTCCCTTCCCGCTTTCCTGCCATGCTTCCTCAACTTCCCCGATTAGGACCGGTTACCCTAGAGATTGACGTTGTGGATGAAAGGGCATTCTATCTTCTTACGGGGATATATGGAGGAGCTTCCTATCCAATTCAGGCACTACTTACCACGTGGACTAGTTCAGGGCCGAGAGGCCCGTCCATTGTATACTAATTTGAGGATGTAATGCGGTGTGGTGCTGGCGAGTTGATCGTCTTATGTATCCTAGCTGTGTACGGCGGTGTTTAGTAACCAATCAAGTGCCTGCATAGAATAAGTTCTCGTGCTTATTTCTAGTATAAGTCGTCTTATATCTCCTAATAATAATATATTGTCTAATGCCCATCGTTGCGAAATGCATGAAGCGGCACTGCCTTACAGGATCCATAGTTTAAGAATCCATGTCAGTGCTCCCAGCGCATCAGAGCTGTTCCTTAGTCAGGCGAATTGGCATTCTTGTCTACCAGGCGCGCGCGTAAGCATAGGTAAGGATGGTTACGCAGTCAGCCACGGTGAGGGCCTTCGGCCGGGGCAGGTAATCCCTGGCTGCCGCTTTAGCACCCCGCTAGTCAAGCAAACGCAGGTCCCAGCTTGAATGCTCTGTCCTCCTACCGTCGATGCCATGACCACGCCTCCTCCACCTTCAAGGCCCGCGCCGAGACGTGTTCTAGTTCCACACGTTCAGGTACTTCTGTATCAGAGACGCTAAACACGAGGTACAGTAGCAGCCCAGTCGTGCCGATGCTAGTACCACGTGATTTTCCACCCTAGCCCGCGCCTAAACTGTCCACGCTCCAGCATTCAAATGGGATAGCTCTGCTATATGATGACCTTCATCTTAGCGGCAGTTGCTATCATGTTCCCGTATGGTTGACGCTTTTTTGGTTCCACCTCCTGTCGACTACTCAATATTGCAAACGGGTGGCTGCGCAGCGGCGGGCCAGGACCTGGGCAGGTTGTTATGTATAATCCCAGCTTGATCAGACCGGCAAAAGTTGAATGGCCCAGGTTGCGGTGAGCACCTGTATCCCCGACTCTGTAGTCGCTTACCCTGTAGCAACGGGCTAGCCCAGAGCGCCAGTACCTTCATAATCACTTTCCTAGCACGCAAGTATTAAGAAAGTAGCTTTATCCACACCTTAATCCTTAACAAGTGCACCAAAAGGCGTCCGCGCTTAATATTACTCTGTCTTAGTAAAGCTATTCTTGTTTGTCATTTTCGAGTGTAAGCAATTACAGTACAATCGACCTTTAATTTATTGCTCTGAGGGTCCTATTTCTGGGACAGCCGCAAGAGGGCCTGAATCTGGTTACCACTCCCCGCCGTGGCTGAATAAGCTACTGTTAGATTGACGCCTCCTGTGTGGATAAAGCGGATGAAATTAGCCAATGTGTACGATATAGCAATATCATCATAGCGGTGAGGGGACCACAAAAACCCCTCTTTGGATGAGGGGTCGGTTTAGACCTCAATCCAACAGAATCATCAGGATTTGATCCACCCTTCAATTAAACGAAGCCCTCGTGATTGAATGAGCCCGGCCGTATCGAACAGCTACCATATAGTGCAATACTCTCGAAACTGTTTCATAAATATGCGTCGGTACTGTACTATCCCTTTGAGTGCTGGGTAGCTGCACCTGCGTACCCCGCCCCACATGACCCCAGCAAAAGCAAGGTGACCTCGAGTGACATCATTGACTTCCGGAATCAATACCACTCAATTTACTATGTAATTAATTTTTTAATTAACAATGGAGCCCTCCAACGAGGCTATCAACGTGTATGACGATGACAGTTTCATCTCTCTCGATGACTGCCGCCGCGAACGCCCTGAGGATAACACCTGCCGGCCAACGAAGTCGCCGACCACTGACCCCGGCTATGCCTTTGAGCCAATTGACCTGCCAGCTCGGACTGGGGACGGATTTACACCTGTTGACCAGCACAATTGGGTCCGTAAAGGAAATGCTAGGTGCATGGCCTGTCAAGAGGCCCGTCCAGGCCAGCCGAGCTATTACAAAAAGAGAAGGCCGTTAGCAACAGTCAGTGGAAACAGCTCGCTGCCGCAGTCAAGATATCGTTGTCAACAGTGCAATGTAGCGTTATGTAGATCCGGAAATTGTTGGGACTTATGTCGCTTATTAGGTTAGAAAAGCGGGGGCAATCATCTTATAAGCAGTTAATTGGGATAGATTTTGATAGGAATTGGAATCCAGGAAGGGGATGGGTGCAGGTCTTACGACCCTTGGGTATATATGCAGTACCATGTATGAACGGTTTTCTTGACAAGGATTTTGATATCGATTCGAATGCAGACCGATACCGTAGGTAAGGAAGATCGCATGGAATAGATGGAATCTGTAAGCAGAAAGCAGATGCTAATATATTTATGCCAGAGCTGCAGTGCAACATCTCGCACTCTTTGTGCCATGGGACAACTTTCTCGCAACAACATCTGGGGGAATTAATGAAATTTGGGAATATTGGAGATAGCGACTCCCAAAAAGGCTCTAGACTATTGCAGGCAATATCCAGTTCCTCAAGCGATCTGCGGAAGATGCGCGACGGGATGCAAAACAATGGGCAGCGGCAGGGGATAGTGATATTCTTGAAGACCTTGATGCCTTGGGATATAACGATATGCAAGACCCTTTAGGGCCAGTGACAGCATATCGATCAGACCATGTTGGCCAGCTCAATAGATTCATGGGGATTGTGCAAGGTGCCACAGGCCCCCACGAAGTAACTGCAGGTTCGGAGCCCTTGATTAAGCTGCTAGAGCAGCTCCACGAAACTCTCGCAGAGGCCAATGAATCTGCAGACGATCTTCAGGCCATTGCTCCTATAGAAGGCCCTGGGAAATATCAGCCAACTATGGTAGCTGAGAGTGATTTTCCCCAGCAGAACCAGCTGGCTCAGATTAAAAAGGTGCAAGACAAACGCAACCAGGAAATTGTACAGAGAATACAAGGATGTGATGAAGATCAGGCCATGCAGAATGCATCTGCTGGCACAGAGGCATCATTAAACCATATTTTCACAGGTGCAGGAGAGGATGTCGTGGAGATATCGGAAAGAGAACCTCTGAATACACAGGACCCTAGTGTCCGGGTCGCTTTTGGACCGCCAACAACATTCCTGCACGTCGGTAGGGAGATCGTAAGGAAGTTCACACTGAACGAGCGACAAGAAATCGCTTTCCTTCTGGTGTGCCGCCATCTTGATGCTATCCCTGAACAAGAAGACAAAGAGAATGATTTCGATTGCAGCAACGCGGAGAACGGCAATTCTGCACAGCTATGTGCGTTCCTTGGAGGGGAGGGTGGCACTGGAAAGTCCAGGGTTCTCGAGGCGTTGGCCGATTTGTTCGCCAGCAAAAGCATGTCATATAGGCTGCTGATCACAGCACCGTCAGGGGCCGCGGCAGCGCGGATCAACGGCGTAACTATTCACTCTGCCTGCGGGATGCAGCCCAACGAGTCGAATGGCAAGTCAGATAATGGAAATGCCATAAGCTTCGTCGATAGCAACATGCGAAGGAAGTGGCGGGCAAAGTGGCTGCTCATTATTGATGAGGTGAGCATGCTGGGTCTGCAAACGCTCTCGGAGATCAACAAGCGGCTTTGCGCTTCCCGAGGATCTAACCAAGATTTTGGCGGCATCCCCGTCGTGCTATTCTCGGGAGACTTTCACCAGTTCCGCCCAGTGCAACACAGGTCGCTACTGACGCCGTGGTCCACTCTCAGGCTGGAGGATGAAAGGAGGGCGCAAGCACTTTGGTCTCGATTCACCACTGTTATCATGTTGACCGAACAGGTCCGCTCGGCAGAGGACCCGGTGCTGCGGCGGCTGCTTACTCGAATCCGGCAGGGGCAGCAGGACGTGTCTGACATGGAGCTCCTGAATAGTCGATGCTTCCGGGAAGGCCGGACGATACCATGGGACGAGGGAACCACAGTAGTTACGCCGCTTAATAGCACTAGGTGGTCCTTGAACATGGATGCGATCTTGGACTTTCAGAGACGCCATCAGAAGCCAGTCCGTATATTTTTGCCTCAGCATCGTTGGGGGAAACCCTACGAAATGCCGATAATAGAAGAAGAGGCTGCGCTGTTAGCCAGTGTCGGAGATGACAGCAAGATCTGTGTGCCAGCTACATTCATGTTCGTCCAGGGTATGCCGGTGGTGGTTACCAAGAACATAAACCCAGGCTTGAAGCTGGTCAACGGTGCTAAGTATAATGCCCTGGAAGTAATTCCAGACACTAAGGGATTCCCGGGCTACCAGCTTGCCGAAAATGTGATCATTCACTTTGGACCACCTGCTGGCATTATCCTGTCATCCGAGTCAACCAAGGACTTCCAATTCGATAAGATGCCGCCAGGCACAGTATTGCTCACGCCAACATCTACCCAAATACCAATCGAAACAAAGAAGAGGAAAGCAAGAAAGAGACCATGGCAGAAACATAATGTAAGTCGACGAGGGCTTCCCTGCACTGCGGCATTTGCATGCACCGACTACAAGATCCAGGGTGAAACTCTTGCCAAGATCGTCCTGGAGCTGCGAGGAACCGCGACGAAGATAAATGCCGTAACTGGGCAGACCGAGCCATCGAAGTGTGACCCCTGCAGCCTCTATGTGCAGCTATCGCGTTGCAAATCTCTAGATGGAATTACATTGCTGTCTAAAGTTAGGCCAGAGGATATAGTGGGAAATAAAATACCACAAGAAATGTTAGACGGCGAGGCCCGACTGGAACAGTTGTGCCAGGTGACATTAAATGAAGCACGATCATTATTAATACATTCATCTACACAATGCTGAAAGGATAGCTAATTTATCTGGCAAATTTGTTATATATGGATATGGTTATTACAAATATATTTTCTCTCTTCAAGGATTAAAATAATAGCCAATCAAAATAATTTAACAATAATCAACTCAATTATTACTTGCAAGTTGGAATTTCATAAAATAATACTATTTTTTTAAAAGCAATAGTACTCCTAAAAGCTAGTCTTAGTAAACCTTGTGAATTTCACGTGCTTTCCAAAAGAGAACTGTAGGAGAAGACAGATTTTTTTTTCTCTCTTTCAACACAATCGGAGCACGAATGATAAGACTCCAAAATGCAAATTTTGGCGAATAAGTTGCAAGATGAATCAAGCCTCTGGGGTGAAAAGGAAAGGGTTAATCCGGACCAACAGGAGGTGCAAATTGGCTTACTAATCGGGAAATCGTTAATCCAGCCAATGGGAAGAGAATTGACAGGGGTCAGCGACAGGGATGTGTGCTCGATTTTTTGGGTGTAGATTTTCGTGAGCTTAAAGAGCTCTTTCGTACCGAAAGACACAGGGGAAGGCGCACGTCCGCCGGTTAGAAGCTAGAAGCTCAGAAGGGCAGGCAGGCGGGCAGGTGGGCGGCTCCCTTGCGCATAGTAAGTAGTCTTTCGGTACGATGCTTGCAACTAGGACGGCCAAGTCGTATTAGCTCTGTTTTTTGTGGGTATAGCTGTAGATGCCACCAATCGGATTCGTCCGGGTATATGATGTTAGGCTTACGTAGCCAATAGAGTGAGTGGTGTGGTCCCGGGAATAAGAAGACTCTGGGAATAAAGATACTGTGAATAGGGTAGAGGCAGTAATTTACTTATCATGCACAAGGAGGACTGGATTATCATAATATATAGGTAAATCCTAGAATAAAGTAGGAATAAAAGAGTAATATTGTTGATTTCTTTTTAATCCATTGTACAACCTAATACAAATAACAATTCAAACCAGCGTACAAAATATCACTGTACTAAACGAATTAAAATCTCTTGGTCGGATGCCTCTTCTTTTTACCGCCCGGCTCTGTGGTCAATGATCTCATATTACCACGAGTTGAGGATCGGATTGTGGTGGATACATCGGGCGACTGAGAGCTCCCTTCGTCCTTTACCTCGCCTTCCTCCTCGGTGGTCTCTCCACGAGACTCTATTTCAGTTAATGGGGATGCTGGTGATTCTGAGATGACTTGAGATGCCGCGGCAGCCGTACTGGACCTTCTGAACTTCTTGGATGCTGGGCTACTTGGGCTTGGTTGTTGTGGTGGTTGAGAAAACGCGGCGGGTCTTTTGTGTTGAGATGCAGTAGAAGTTTGTTCCAATGCAGCTGCCTGTGATGAGGCTGTAACTTGACATGGTTCGATCTGCAATGTGCTTGCTTGAGATGGCTCTTGTTGGGATGAGCCTGGTTGGGACGACTCTACTTGGGATGATCCCGTTGACTGTTTGGTTTGTGAAGATTTCTTAGTCGGAGACTTGAACATGGACCTCGCAGCTGCAAAACTGGACTGTGGTTTGGTAGGAGATGCTGCACTGGATCCGGATGTAGGCGGTGTGGTCCTGTCCGGGAATGTCCAAGAATCGGGCACAATGATAAAGACGTAGTCCTTCTCATTGGAGGGAGGATTAACCATAAGATGATGGTCAAGCAGGCCAACCACTTTACCCACACAAGTAAAGGGAACACCGGGAACAAATTGTGTTTCCTTCCTTTCCGCCATCTTCTTACAGAGGAGAGAGAATGGCAAAGTGTGGATAGGAAACAAGATGAATACTTGAAAGGGGTGAAAGCCTTTGAATGGACTTTTTGTTGGTTCACCTGGGATAATGTAACTGCAGCACTGGATGAACGCGCAACATCTGAGCTGCGTGTCATCAAAGAGCGGGATGGAGTCCCTAACCAAGTGAGTTTGACCTGTCCCAATAACTTGCCCAGTCAATGAAACAGATGGTGGGATAAGTGGAAAGCCTTCGCTATTTGAGAGGTTTCTCGGACTAACTCTGCTCGGAATCCATACTAATGATCAGCACAATGGCTAAGCTTGAAATAAGAAGCAAAAATGAAATTGCTTACGGCTGGTATCCATTGTCGCGGATAAGAACAACTGGAGCCTTGTAGACTTCTCCATCATCATCTTCATCCGCAAAAATATCAGGTTCTCGTATGACCCATTCCAGCACATAGGGATGCACCTTGCCAGTAAAGTAAAACCACTGGCTCTCCCACTACGATTCAATAATCTGCTGGTTATAGACAGAGATGTTGATACTGAAATAGATTGGGACTGGATCAGGGATTCGGTAATCGTGGGGACGCAGTGAAGAGTATTCAGGCAGGGTCATGAAGGGAGGAGGCGGGATAAAAACCCTACCAACAGCTTCGATATTGAGGTTTTTTAAAAGACATTGTTCCGATGCTGCAAAACGGGTTGGCGTATCTGGTTGACCGAAGAAGAACACGGTCATGTCACTACCAAGACCTTTCTGGTTTTCATAGGGCCTACGTGAGGACATGGTGGCAGTGGAGGTAGAAGCTGAGGTGGAGTTTGGGCCAGAATTTGTAGATGACATAGTGTATTAAGGCTAGCAGAGATCAAGTCAAAAAACGGGTAAAGAAGTAGTTAATACTACAACTATAAGCAGAAGATTAAATAGATAAAGGTAGGAATGATAAGATGTCTTTGTAAGAGGATTGTGCAAATACGTAGCACCTGTGACAAAAATGACTTATATTTATATTCAACAAGAACAGCTAACAAGATGTAGCATTGTCAATACCCACCCAACACTTTTTACAATAAGCCATCATCTTTGCCAAGTCATATATCCATATAATAGAGTTGATCAATCAGCATCGAGAACTAACTAGAATTGCTTTTTATTCATCAGCGCTAAGTATTCCTAAAGGTGTCAGCCACATCGCCGAATGGCGCCGAAGTCGTCGAGGCAGGAACTCTAACCCTTGCTCATATAGCCACGAATTAAGCACTTTGCGTAAAGACTGGCTGGTATTGCTTTTTCTACAACCATAGTGAATATACACCAAGGCCGCCACACCAGAAACTGGTTCTTGAAGTAAGCAGTATAACAGGTAGGTGATTTAAGGTAGCGGGTACTTACTTATTCGTATGCCATTACAACGAAGGATGGTAGAGGGAGACATACATAGATATTAAAAACACTGTGACAAGAAGAGGGTGCAGTCATATGGTATTGGAATGGAATACTAGTGTGATAATAATCTTGGTTGGAAAATTGGTAGATAATTTTATGTAGTATTGTTGGTGTTGTGACATGCAGGGAGAGGGTGGATGAATACGATGCTTC
Source organism: Calonectria hongkongensis (assembly GCA_017140755.1). NCBI lineage: Eukaryota > Fungi > Ascomycota > Sordariomycetes > Hypocreales > Nectriaceae > Calonectria > Calonectria hongkongensis. Next base: position 501,575 of record JAACJA010000007.1, read on the forward strand.
ATCGGTGGACCGGCACAACAACAATCCGAATTGATGGGTTGATATGTAATCAAGTTTGGCATTACTGACCCTGCAAGAAGGAGAGGGTGGAGGAACGTGATGTTCTATTGGTATGCCGGCGTAATAACGATCCGAGCTCGTGAGTTGATATGTAATGAAGTCGCATTTTGCTGATCTTGTGAGGTGAAGAGGGTGAAAGAGTATGATGCTTTATTGGTATGCTAGGATGATGACCATCCGAGCTGAAGCTTTGTGTAGTAATCAAACATGAGGTTACTGATATTATGATGAGAAGAGGGTGATGCAAAATGATGCTTTATTGGTATATCGGGGCAATTAAGATCCGACTTTATGGCTGGATAAGTAATCATGCCTGGTATTATTGATCTCGTTACAAGAGGGTGGTGGGAGGTATGATATGCTATTGCAACTGATGACGTGGAGCGTGTTGTACGAGAAAGGATGCCGGTTTACAATGTTAGTTAGCAGTAGTTTAGGAGTATTCGAGGGGGATCTAGATATGAGGAGAGATAATATATAGGATCGAGGTTTATTGTGAGCTATCTGAAAAAAATGAGTGAAAACATTGGGTCTAATATCAGCCTTCTCCAGTGACGAATTCTATTCTCAATACAATCACCCGATATTATCTAAGTCTATCAATACAAATACTTTCCTGCAATGAACCCATCACTGTCTGCCTTACTTGAGAGGTTGCGTGGCCGAATACCGGGAAGCACGCTCAGCCATCTTGGATTGAGGACTTACAGCGATATTTTCAATGCAGCAAATTCCAATGCAGATGTATCAATGACAGGGTCCCATTCTACCATACGATCATATACATTAAGCAATATTCCAGATGCTATGCCTATAGATCCACTACTAGCAGAATCATCATCATCTGTTCAACCAAATACTAGGAATCTACTATCAAACACCTTACACCCTACTCTCGAACCTAATCCGCAAAATGACCCTATGAGAGTTCCACCAATTGATCTGACGCTAGAACAATCATTATCTTGTTCCCAATTTGACTCTACAAGGGCAGGAGCAAGTAGTTATTCTCAAATCGAATCTGCATTTCAACCACCAGACGAAGTATTATTAAATAGCTCACTACGAAGGTTACACAATGACCGACAAATGGAGTCATTTCTAGAAGATAGGCCATCAGTGCAAGAACCTCGAAGACCAAGAGGCAGACCACGAGGCTCTAAGAAGAAGAACGAGGGTCAGAAATATGAGGAGCTTCCAAGACCGAGGGGTAGGCCACGAGGTTCCCGTAACAAAAAAGGTAGAGGTGATTTGGCAAGAGACCAAGGCCAGGGATGCGAAGATATTATCGAATCAATTGAAAATATCAAAACTCTGGTCCAGGCACCTGAAACCTGGATAAGCAAGATACCGCCAAGAAGTATGATACCAACGCAGCCGCCTTTACGATCGAGGGGCTCGCCGCGAACATCACGCGCACTTAGGCGTAGAGAGGCTAGGGAAAGGATATGGAGGGAAAAGGTAGAAAACCAACAGCAAAGGACATTGGTTGCTGCAAAGCTGTCCAATTCTCTCCAGCAAATGAGGCTGGAGCAGGTGCAGCCTACGAGGTACGGACCAGCCCAACGTCCAATAGCACCAAAATCCACCCATACTTCGGAGATAGCCGATGTAAGCGAATATCACCTGCACAATGTGCCAGACCTGAAACAGTGTATGAGCATATTAAAGCTCCCCAGCAAGAAACAACGCAAGAATGTTCATCGAAGAATCCAATCTGAAAACAAACCACAAAACAATGCACAACAACCCCTGCCGTATATTCTCTCGAAGCCCGTACAAGTTTTAGAGATACCTGATAGCAGCACATCCAATCTGCGGGATGAATCAAACAGGCTTCCACAGATGGCATCATTTAGCGTTGCAAATGATGACTATCAAGTTGGGGTAAAACGAGGAATTGAATCCTGCGAAAATAGGTCAAGAAAAAGGCAGAAAAAAGAACGACAGGTCGGGCACTCCATTAAGAGTAATAGTGCGAATACACATAGCCAAGCGCCAAACCAGTTGCTGCAAAGAATAAAAGGCAGATCCGTTCATGGTAGCAGCCATAATGAGCAAACTCAGGCATTAGCAAATGCTATCGAACACTTAGAACACGAGTTCGCAGAGAAGGAGAGAATATCTTATACAAAGGCTTGGTGTAAGCCGATTCCTCGCGAGCGAAATGTATCTACAGCGATGAACTTTTACCAAGCATTCCACAATATTAACACCCTTCCCATACACACATGTATGATATGCTACCGGAAAATCAGCAATGAGGAGATGAAGGAGCTTAGCTGGGAAGAGTGGTCTAAATGCCCGGCAAGGGATAGCTGCCGCACTTACTCATGCCAAAAATGCTTTCCTCCTGGTAGCGCTGTGCCAACTTGCGAGGTCTGTGTAACTAAGATCCGTGCAGGTGATATGGCTCGTGCTGGGAGTTTACACCAAGCCCTTGGTTGTGAACATATGTACCCTGATGCTCTTAAAGGCCTAACTCTAGTCGAGGAGAGGTTAATTGGAATCAATACCCACTTCGGTTTCATTACAAGAATTAAGGTCACAAAAAGCACCAAACAGAGCACAGCTTATGCACGCCATGTAAGAGGTCACATAACTCTGTTCCCAAATAGCATTCAAGATTTAGCCACCACAGTATTGCCACATCCCCTTTTGCAGTCCTTGGAGGATATCCATATATCCTGGCATGGTCCACAGAAACCAGCTCCTAGTGACCTATCCAAGCTGCTTTCTGTGAGACGAGGAGTTGTGGAGCGAGCATTACTGTGGCTAATAGAATTCAACCCTCACTACCAGCACATTAGAATCGATAAGGATGAGTTGGATAGCTGGGGGGAGCCAGCACATGGAGTTCCAAGCCAGATCTATGATAAGATAGAGAGGAATGAACCATCAGCCTGGGAAGAAACGCGCACGGCGCACATCGTGCCATCAGAAGAACGCGGCATGGAAGCCAGCATGCCCCAGTCACTAGAGGAGATGGTGGATAAGTTGAGCAAAGCGTATGATGAGAACGATGTTAGCTATGCCGAGGATCCCCAGCTCTACGACCAGCGTAGCAGAGAGGAGCTGGAGTATGAGGGCATGGGAAGCTTTCTCGACGAGATTCTGGCAACTGGCATGTTCCCGCTGGATACAGCACCGCAAGCAACCGAAGCTGAAAAACTACAATTTGCTATTAACACAATCCAAGGTGGAAATAATAACGCACAAGCACAGGTGCATAAGCATACTTTTAGTCAGGGGCAGGATCCAGATCTTGAGCCTTATGTCCATATTTCCAGAGGCAATCAGATTTCAGACGTTAATGATCTCTGGAATCTTGCGAAAGCATTCCCAACCTTGTTTCCTTTTGGGTTTGGGGCGTCGCGATGTAAGGAGGAAATGGAGTCAGACTTTTGGAAGCACAGTTCCCAGCTCACTGGGCATATGGGTGACAGGGACAATTCTAGCACCAGGACGGCTGCAGTTCTGCCAAAGCGTAACCTTGGACTTCATGCATGGATGAAGAGGGTAATGCAACGACACGGTGGCCGGTTTGCTAACCACCCCGCTCTTCCATTTTTGGTATTCAATATCCTGGTTCGGAGTAAGAATAGAGGTGTAAGCATGTTGAGTGTCCGGCGGAATGACTTTCCTGAAGTTGAGAGGATCATCCAGTCGCTAACGCCTGAGAGACTGGCAGAGGCTCAGAAGGAATTGGAGAATGGAAAGAGCACAAAGGATCAAGACATCAAGAAGCTCCTTCGGTATATATCATACTTTGGGTACAGACAGGCCATGTCGCAGGAGTCACGGCTAGATATGCGCAGAAAGATCAACGCGCTGATTATCAGATATGGGATTCCAGCTATTTGGTTTACTCTGAGTCCCAATGATATCACAAATCCGGTAAAACTGCGCTTGGCGGCATACCGACGAGAAGATAAAGATGCCGCAGAGGCAACCTTGCGCCGGGCTCTTCAGGATAGATATGAAAGGGTAAAATTGGCGATAAATGATCCTATAAGCTCTGCTATATTCTTCCACCGTGAAGTGGAAATGTTTTTTGAACACTACGTCAAGGTTGGAGAGGAATCGGTCTTTGGGCAGATTGGGCAGTACTTTGGTGCTGTTGAAACGAACGAGCGCGGTGCTCTTCACGTTCACGGATTGCTCTGGCTTGAAGGTAATTTAGAACTTGGGAACTTTATCGGGGATTGCGTAAGCAACGAAGATTACGAGAGTTCGGTAATGGAAAGGGAGGCGATATTGAAATATGTTGATTCAGTTTTCACCGAGGTACTGTATAGTTGCATTCATTCATTCATTCCCAATAATTTACTTCTGCAGACGCAAATTTAGTTCAAAAGTTAATATCAAACCTCTTCTAGGATCTAGATCAATCAGCCGCGTTTGTTAACGAGAATATAAACAGGGTAGTGTACGACAACATATCTCACCTTGTGGCTGACGCACCGCGGTTTTCGGAACAGTTTGATGATGAGGCCAACTTTTGCGCGGGCAGAGTCCAAATGCATGTCCACACTGCAACCTGTGTCAAATACTGCTACAGCAAAGAAGGTGGCAAGAAGCCTACATGTCGATTCCATGCTCCCTGGAAACTTTTTGAAAAAAGCGAATTCGGAGCAGATGGCATACTTCAACTACGACGCTCACACCCCATGATCAATCGCTGGAATAAGCCAATGGCAGTTGGCCTGAGGCACAATCATGATATCTCTTTCATTGGGACGCAAACTAAGACAATGGCGCTGATATACTACCTGACGAACTATGCTACAAAGATCCAAGATCCAATCTGGAAGAGGGTGGCTATTGCGGCTGAGCTATTTCCGATGATCAGCACAACCAACGCCATCGGGCTATCAGCAACAACAGCAAACTACAAGGCCAAGGCAAATATAAATCGCCAGTATCTAATGAGGATCGCAAATAGGCTATTTACCGAGCGACCACTCTCACAGGTAGAAGTGATTGCATATTTCTTAGATTTACCGAACGAGTTCTCCAGTACCAAACGGTGGTCATATTTAAATATAACAACGCTATACTGGGCAATTCGCCGGCGCTGGTCATACCTAGAGCAATGTAGTACCACTATTGGTGAAAATGACAATTACTATCAGGCTGAGAAGATAAGCAGGAGTGGCGATACCAATACCAATCCTAATACGAATAATAATGATCCAAATAGCGGTAGCAATGAGGTGGAAACCGAGCTTGGTGTTGAGAGAATATTGGTTGGAACCGGAGGTAAGAAACTACCATATATTGAAGCCTACAGCCACCGTGGAGAGGTGCTGCGAACACTTTGCTTCTACGATTACATATCCCTGGTTAGGTTAGAAAAGAAGGTTCAGTCCTCTACAAGGCAACCTGCAGCAATAGAGCTTGAAAGAGCCTGGAAACCGGGAAAGGGCTGGGTGCAGGTTCTGAGGCTGCCAGGGATGTATACAGTGCCATGTATAAATGGGTTTCTTGACAAGGATTTTGATATCGATACAGACGGAGATAGATATCGCAGGTAAGTAAGGATACGATGGAAAGGCCAAGATAGAAAGACAGGGGAGCAAAGAACTTTTACGTTAACAGATCTTATGCTAGAGCTGCAGTACAGCATCTTGCGCTGTTTGTTCCATGGGAGGAGTTTACAACGCTGACATCTGGCGACATCAATGGGATCTGGGAATATTGGCGGCAGCGACTATGCAAAAGACTCCAAACTATCTCAAAAAATATCCAGCTCTTGAAACGATCGGCGGAAGATGCGCGACGAGATGCAAAGCAGTGGGCCGCTGCAGGGGATAATAATATTTTGGATGATCTGGACGATTTGGGGTACAACGATATGCAAGATCCACTAGGTCCAGTAACCGCATACCGGTCAGACGAAATAGGCCAGCTTAGCCGACTCGCACAGTTGATACAAGGGGCTACAGCTCCCAACCAGGTGACAGCTGGCTCAGAGTCTTTGGCCAAGCTGCTAGACCAACTCCGTGAGACGCTTGCGGACGTTAGCAAATCTGCTGATGATCTTCAAACTGTGGCTCCAGCAGAGACCTCCGAGCAACATCAGTCATCCATGGTAGCCGGGAGTGAGATTCCCACGCAAATCCAGCTAAAGCAGGTAACGAAACAGCAAGACCGGCGCAATGAGGAAATCGTTCAGAGAATCCAAGGTTCCGATGAAGATCAGATTACGCAAAATGCAGCTGGTGGTACAGAGTCATCATTGACCCATACCTTTACGGGTGCAGGAGAAGATGTCACAGAGATCTCAGAAACAGATCCTCAAAATGCCCAGGGACCGAGCGCCAGGGTCGCATTTGGACCTGCAACAACATTTCTCCATGCCGGTAGGCAAATCGCAAGGAGGTTCACGCTAAACGAAAGGCAGGAAATTGCCTTCCTTCTGGTGTGTCGCCACCTCGATAGCATCCCGGACGAAGATGAAGACGATGATTTTGACCGCACCAACGTTGGAAACAACAATCAAGCGCAATTATGCGAGTTCATCGGCGGGGAGGGTGGCACTGGAAAGTCTAGGGTTCTTGAGGCATTGGCTGAGCTGTTCGCTAGCAAAGACATGTCGCACAGGCTGCTCATGACAGCGCCGTCGGGGGCTGCAGCGGCGCGGATCAACGGTGTGACCATACACTCTGCCTGCGGAATGCAGCCTAACCAATCCAATAATAAACCGGACGATGGCAGCGCTGTAACCTTTGTAGATAGCAACATGCGAAAGAAATGGCGGGCAAAGTGGTTGCTCATCATTGACGAGGTGAGCATGCTGGGCCTCCAGACGCTCGCTGATATCAACAAGCAGCTTTGCGCCTCTCGAGGGTCGGACCAAGATTTTGGCGGGATCCCCGTGGTGCTATTATCGGGAGATTTTCACCAGTTCCGCCCAGTGCAGCATAAATCACTGCTGACGCCAGTATCTGCCCTTAGACTGGAAGACGAATTGAAGGGGCATGTGCTATGGTCCCGGTTTACCACCGTCATTATGTTGACTGAGCAGGTTCGTGCAGCAGAAGACCTAGAACTGCAGCGGCTGCTCACCCGGATCCGTCAAGGGCAGCAGGACCAGTCCGACATGGAGCTGCTCAACAACCGATGCTTTCAGGAAGGTCGAGCTATACCATGGGACAGGGATATTACAGTTGTTACGCCGCTCAACAGTACCAGGTGGTCCCTGAATATGGACGCGATCTTAGAATTTCAGAGGCGCCATCAGAAGCCAGTTCGGATATTCTTGCCTCGGCATCGTTGGGGGAAACCCTGTGAGATACCGGTGACAGAGGAGAAGGCGACTCTTATGGCCAGCGTTGGGGACGACAGCAAGATCTGCGTACCAGCCACATTCATGTTCGTCCCAAACATGCCAGTTGTGGTAACCAAGAATGTGAAAACAGGTTTGAAGCTGGTGAACGGCGCCAAGTACATCGCTATAGAGGTTATTCCAGATGCTAAGAGATTCCCGGGCTATCAGCTTGCTCCCAACGTGATCATTCACTTCGGGCCACCCTTAGGCGTTATCCTGTCATCCGATTCAACCAAGGACCTCCGATTCGATCACATGCCACCAGGCACAATCTTGCTCACTCCAACATCCGCCCAAATACCAATCGAAACGAAAAAGAGGAGGGCCAAGAAGAGGCCTTGGCAGAGACACAACGCAAGCCGCCGGGGGCTTCCTTGCACTGCCGCATTCGCATGCACGGATTACAAGATCCAGGGCGAAACCCTCGTGCAGATTGCGTTGGAGCTGCGGGGGACCGCAACAAAATTGAACCCCACAACAGGACAACCTGAACCTTCAAAATGCGATCCATATAGCCTCTACGTGCAGCTGTCACGGTGCAAATCGCTTGACGGCATTATACTGCTGTCAAAAGTACGAGTGGAGGATATTGTTGGGAATAAAATCCCGAAAGAAATGCTCGACGGTGAGGCTAGGCTGGAAGAAGTTTGCGAGAGAACAATAAGAGAAGCTCGATCAGCATTGCTATAAATAAACAAATACATGGCCCAAGCAAATATGTTACAAAATTGGTCACCTTTCCAAAAATCCATCTTAGACCCTTACATAAGCAAGACTCGATCAGCTTTGCAACACATGTAATCTATATATATCTTTATCTTATTAAATGTCAAGCACGAAAAAAGTAAAAGTATGGCAGTCAAGCGAGGGGTTAAACTGAAAAATGCACACGTTTATCACGCGAGATACGAGGCAATATACATTGCGATATACCTATGATTGATTGATTGATTGATTGGTTTCCTACGCGGTTTTGGCCACGTTATCATCGCGGCTATGCCCGGTTAGGCAGGGCCCTACTGACAGCCAGAGGACCTCGGCTAAATGCCGGGTCAACCCCACTTCACCCTTCCTGTTGAAGGAAGGGCCGTCTGCCGCATGGCCAGCCGCGATTCCTGCGACATGGATTGCTTGTAACCAAAGTAGGACATGTATCGAAGAAGCTTTTTTATATCCGCGTCTTCGGTACTCCTTCCAGCCTCCAACTCCTTTTGCGCCTCAGACAGCCTCTCAGGTGTCAGTGATTGAATGATTCTTTCAACTTCGGGGAAATCATCCCGATGCACACTCAACATGCTCACTCCCCTGTTCTTTTGCCGGACCTCCATATTGAACACAAAGAACGCAAAAGCCGGATGGTTAGCAAAACGACCACCATGACGCTGCATTACCTTCTTCATCCATGCGCGGAGTCCGAGGTTTCGTATTGGTAAAGTTGCATCTGTATCAGACCCAATATTGCTACCTCTATGAAGATTACCAGCAGCTTGGAAAGAACCTTTCCAAAGATCTGATTCTTTCTCCTCCTTATATTGTGGTCCGCCAAAACCGTAAGGGAATAATGTTGGGAAGGCTTTTTTAAAGTGCCAAAGATTATTAGCATTTGTATACTTTGTGCTTCTTGAAATATGAACGTATGGCTCAGAGTTCGGATCTTGGTCGTGTCCAATTGTCTTAATAGCAAATTGGAGTCTATTGGCATCGGTTGCTCGCGGCGCTGCATCCAAAGGAAACATACCAGTTGCAAGGATTTCATCAATAAAGCTTCCCATACCTTCATACTCTAGTTCCTCTCGACTATGTTGATCATATAGTAGAGGATCTTCATTATAATCAACATCATTCTCATCATGAGACCTCCCCAGCTCATCAACAATCTCTTCGAGCGACTGAGGTCCATAATTTTCCATTCCACGCTCTTCCGGGTGAACAATCTGTGCTGTATGCGTTTTCTCCCATGCAGATGGCTCGTTTCTCTCTATTCTGTCATAGATTTGGATCGGAACGCCGTGCGCTGGTTCACCCCAGCTGTTTAACTCATCTGTATCAAGAACAATGTCCCTATAGTGGGGATTGAACTCTGTTAACCATAGCAATGCTCGTTTCACAACTTCTCGTCGAACAGAGAATAACTTGGACAAATCGGTGGGAGCCGGCTTCTCTGACCCATGCCAAGATATATGGATATCTTCCAAGGACTGCAATAAAGGATGTGGTAATACTGTAGTGGCTAAATCTTGTATGTTATTCGGAAATACCGTTATATGACCCTTGACGTGTCGGGCATACGCTGTGCCTTGCTTGGTGCTTTTCGTCACTTTGATTCTCGTAATAAAGCCAAAATGAGTATTTAGCCCTATCAACCTCTCCTCCACCAATGTCAAACCTTTGAGAGCATCTGGATATGTATGCTCACAACCAAGCGCCTGATGTAAGTAACCACTGCGAGGCATATTTCCATCGCGTATAATATTTGCACAAGTCCCACATGTCGATATAGGTTTACCAACAGGGAAGCAATCCTGACAAGAATATGTGCGACATCTGTGCTTTGCGGATTGATCTGCCCATTCCCCCCAGCTAAGCTCTTCCATGCTTATCATGCTAACCTTCTCATAGCATATCATGCATATATGTATAGGGAGAGTATCAATATTGTGGAATGCTTGGTAAAAGTCCATTGTAGCGGATACATTCCTCTCATAGGGGACTGGTTTGCACCAAGCTTTTGTGTACGATAGCCTCTCCTTCTCTTTGAACTCATCATCCAAGTGTTTGATCGCAGCATCCAGTACCTGAATCTGCTTATCAAGGTCACCATTTGCCGATTGCCGATTGCCGAGCCTGTTGTCGGCTTTGCCTTCTGTGGTGATTCTGCCCGCCACCTTCAACACCACGACCTCTGCCATCTCGTTGACGCGCGCTCGAAGAAAATGCACTTGAGTCGGCTGCTTCAATTGTGGGAATAGGTAGAGGTGGACTTTCTAGTGGTAGGGGTTGTATGTTGCTGTGTGTAAAATTCCCTCTCTCGACCTTCCGCCTCTTAACAACACGCTGCCTCTCCATTGGGAATTTTATCCTGCTCATACAATCTCTCATAACCAATGAATCATGACGATGGTTTTGGCCTCCTTCCAAATCATTTGTAGCTTGTGTGGGATCCGGTGTTATGGGGAGGTAGGATGGCGCAGGTTCCGGTTGCCGCGACCCAACGTCCTCGACAAGTGGACAAGACTCGGCAGCGGCTAGCGGTCTTTGCCGCTGGGTTTCCCGCCTCTCCTCCCATCTCCTCTCCAGAAATTCCCTCCGTCTTAAAGGACGAGATGTCCGAGGGGATCCTCTGGACCGTGGGGCTCGTGGGGCTGGTGGAACATGGGTTGGAGGTGTCCGGCCTATCCATGTCCCAACCCCCAATCTCTGAGATTCAACAATGTTGACTTCGACCGCTGTTACTTTATCTTGCTCGTATTGGTTGCCTTCTTGTTCATCCGATTTTCTTTTTCTCCCAGAATCCTTCCGAGGCACCTGTACTGAAGTCGAACCCCATGGTGGTGGCCGTCGCATCCAAGCTTCGGTTTCCTGCCCCTCAGTTTCCTGCTCTTCAATTCTTGCTGTATTGCTTGGCCCTGCAGTAGAATCTTGCTTCTGATGACCCACTATACGCCTAGTACGAGAACCTCTCGGCCTCCCCCTTGGCCTCCGAGGTACATTCGTTGGTGGTGGCTGGCGTAACCGAGCCTCAAATGCCTCTGTTTGCACATCACCATCATTGGTATCACCAGTATTAGACACATCGGGTCGAATATTGCTTGAGCCTGTCAATTGACCACCTGTTAATGATTGTTCTAGGGCTGGATCCACAGGAATAACACTGGAAGCCGTAGTAGAAGATGGCCTTTCTGACACTAGATATGTGGTGTCGGCTTGTATAATACAACCTAGTGTTGTCGAATGAGCAATAGCATGTGGTTTTGTTGAAGTTGAGCTTGTATTTGTATTTGCATCATTAAAAACATCCTCAAATGTTCTCAATCCGAGAATGGCCCGTGTGCTGCCTGGAGCTCGACCAAGTAGTCGCTCGAGAAAGGCAACTGAAGGTGAATCCATTCTTGTTCTGTTCGCTGACGCAGTTGCAGTGTATAATGTCGTGTTCTGTGTATATCGGGAGATTTGGATAGGGTTCTTTCAATATCTTATCATTCATATTATTTGGACTGCGCTAAAGACAAGTCTTGCCAGATAAAATCTCTTGGTCTTCTATTTCCTAAATTCTTTTACCATGCCATTGCATCCAAATTTACGAGTTAGGATAAGAGTATTCTTTAATTAGTATACATTACGGACTTCTCCCTATCCGATACATGTGAAACTTTGTATTACGTATGTCCCTTCCCCTTACACGCTTGGCACTACATAATTTAGTCATATATTACAACATGTCCTTGGAATATCACTGCCGGGCTAACACTGAAACACCAAGACAGCATCACCCCCTATTTAACCTCACATTTCGGAATATGACAATACGATAAAATGATATTTATCTATTAATATCACAGCCAAGTCGGATGGTCATCATTCCGACACATAAATAAAACATCACATTTATTTCCTTTCTTATCTTGTAATATAACAATAAAAGTTCAGCTCATTGTTATATCTGTATAGTAATAGAGCACCCAGAAAATAGCAAAAGTATTTAATAATCACATTTATTTAACCGATTCTACCATATTATTTTCCTATCTTCCCTATCTCTATCACTTAGTCATTATCCCTCCAACATTTAGAATACAATCTAAATCATTACATTCCAATATCTCCATTTCCTGTACTATGTCCCTATCAAAGCCTGCTCCTACTTCCAGTTCAAATGATACTCCCCCTCCACGCAAGCCCCGTGATTCACAAAAGAACCTGGGGAGTGATATGACCATGTTCTTTTTCGGTCAAACAAATGCTCCAAAACATTTTCCAACATCGGATGAATGTCTGGTAAAATGTAAGAAAGTGGGTGGTGTTCCACTTCCCCAATAGACCAAAAGATCAACCAATTCGATTAGGTTCACTACACCGAATTGCACCACACAATAGCTTATTAAGGGATAAGATCCATATCTTTACATAAAAGGGCTCAACATTGAAGCTGTTTGCAAAATTTGTATTCCACCTGCCCCCTTTATGTCATTACCTGAATATTCAACACTACGCCCCAAGGAACACCGATTGGCTCTCTCTGCAGAAATCTACATAAGTTTAAATGCCGCTTTCTACGGCCATAAGCTTATTGATTCGGAATGGGAAGAGCAATGGTTCTTCTTTGCTGGAAAGGTACATCCATATATATTGGAATGGACAGAACGTGAGACCGACGTCTTTAGCGATGAAGAAGGTGATGAAGATGGATACCGAGCACCAGTCGGCCTTATACGAGATGGTGGATTTCAAGCGTAAGTGATTCCATCTTATTTACCATAGTTATTATTATATTTATCACTAATATAAAACAAGTGCTTTGCCCCGGGAACTTACCGAAATGGAAGGTTTTCCATTTATTCACCCATTTGTTGCTTTTTCTGGACAGGTTGTTGACACAGGTTTAACCCAACTGATCCGAGACTCTGTTCCATTGTTTGACGACGCTCAACTTAAATGCTGCGCATTCATCCAATGCTCTACCTATATCATTCCAGGTCAACCAACTAAAAGTCCTTTTAAAGGCTTTCATTCCTTCCAAGTTTTTATCATCTTTCCCATTCGAACTCTACCGTACTCTATTCTTTGTCAGAAAATGGTAGACCGGAAAGATACCCAGTTTGTCTCTGGGGTTCCGATAAGCCTTGTGGGCAGAGTTGTTGGTATTCTTGACCATAGTCTAATGGTCAACCCACCCGAGAACGAGAATGACTATGTTCTTATTGTTGTCCCGGATTCTTGGACATTTCCAGATAAGAGTACTCCATTGTTATCAAGTTCCAACAAAGCCTCATCCTCAAAGACCAACAGGGGTTCATCTGAAACCAATAAATTTGCAGCGGCAAGGTCTATGTTCAAAACTCCGCCCAAGAAATCTTCCAAAGGAAAGCAACCACAATCAAAATCAACAAAACCGGCCCAAATCATACCTCCACAAACAGAAACCTCACATGCAGAATCGTTACAAACGACTCCAGAATCAGAACTGGCACAAGTAGGATTATCACGAGCAGAATCAACGGAACAATCCATAACTCCCTTGCAAAGCAAGAGGCCCACACCCCCCGACTCCGAATCATCTCAACAAAGTTCAAACACCTGTGCACCCACACCTAAAAGACTTAGGGGCTCCAGCATGCCTACTCCAACTACCGACCTCACTGCAGATATAACCCTTTCCCCCGTCATCTCGGTGAACTCTGATGGTAACGACTACAATTCCGACTCTGATGAAATGAAAGAAGAAAATGACATGCCTGACACATTCGGTGCACCTCGAACCTCTGCTCGATCCAACACAAGATCGTCAACTGCTGAGCCAAATGGTAGGAAGAAAAAAAGGCCTACCAGAAGGTCTTATTCCTAAATTACTTAAATTAAACTTGTATTCTTTTTCTTACGTATGTTTGGAGTTTTCTGTTTTTCTTGGAGTTCTAAATATATTCTTTACACTGACATATGATAAATATTCTGTCGTTTCTTGTCATCCTTCAAGGTCAAGCTGCTTCAGTAATGATCCATTTCATGTCTTCCATGTCATGTTCTATCCTTTTGCCTTTTCGATCTTTTCTTTCTCCCAAGCTTTCAATCCCCTTCCAGTATCGTGCCGAAAGACTAATTGTGCAAGGGAGCCTCTGACCTGCCCGCCTAGCCTGCCTTCCGACTTCCCACCGGCGGACGGGCACATTCCTGTCTTTCGGTACGAAAGAAGTTATTAAGCACTCATTTTTTTAGCCCACATCTCGAGCGCTCATCCCTGTAAAATGATCCCTGTCGGTGTGGCCCGATTGAGCGAGCATGGCTCGGTTCCGGTTCGCTCCAGGAGAGTTACCCCGTTTGGAACCAAGATAAGCCCTCCAGTTGGCCCGGATTAACCCTACCCGGCCTCCGGGACTGGATAGAATTCTCCTCCCCCTCACTGGACGCGGTGTTAGGTATATCGCAAAAAAACTTCCCTCCAGCAAGAACAGAAATTTTTGAAAAGTACATGCAAACTGAGCATACAACCGAGTAAAGGAGCCAATTGAAACGCGGTGAATCTCTTATGTGCAAGCCCTGCACACAGGAAGCATCATGGCGACTCAATGGCCCCGACACACGGCTTGGGCCAATGGATATCAAGAGCATGCCACAGAATTACAAGACTATCTGAAGAAAGCATTGATCCACACAAACAGCAACTCGCAAGCAACAATTAAAGTTACAGATGTACAGAATCTCATTGTAGGAGCGCTCGCTCTGCTCGCTAAAATTCAACACTTCCCTGACATTGCCTCACTGGAAGCATTGATGAAATCAGTGCGAGAAGAAATGCGGGTCGGACTAGGGCAAGCGCAGCGCACAGCTGAGAATACCCAAGCCGAAACCATTAAGATCGCAGATGCAGCAACCAAAACGCTCGAAGAGGCGAACCTTGCAGTTAAAGAAGCAGTGGAGTTGGGAAAAGCAACTACAAAAATGACAAGAGAGATACGAAACGCGGAAATGGCACATCAACCGAGAGGACAAACGTATGCTGCAACGGCAGCCAGCGGCATGACCGCGGCTTCCACCCGCATCATACAAACCGCCCAAAACAGCGCAAATAAAACCCTGCGCGAAATCATTGTAAACATCAGAAACCCTAACACGATCGCAAATCTGAGATTAAAGAACCCACGTAGCCTCAAAGCCCTTATTGATAACGCCACTGAACAAAGCGGTAACCAACACCTTCAGAACATCAAGGTAGCATCAGCCAACCAGCTCAAAAGTGGAGATCTGAGCATCAAAACAGCCACAGCAAAGGACTGCGAAGCCCTGAAAGAATTCGCAGGTGACTGGGAACACCGCATTGGAGATGATGCCACAGTGCGCATCCCAACCTTTGGTGTCCTTGCCCACGGTATCCCAACCAGTGCGATCGATATGGAAAAGCTTCAAGAGAACAAGATAGCCATACTCCTAGACAACAAACCGTTCATACCCAATGCAGAAATCAAGTACATCGGATGGCTCACAAAAGCCTCCCCCACTAAAGCAGCATCCTCCATCATCATAGAGTTCACCAGAGCAGAAGACGCCAACAGGATCATTCGCGAGGGACTTGTATGGCAGAGCAGTCACCACAACTGCGAGAGATACGATAGACAATGCCGACTCAGACAGTGTTTCCAATGTCATAAATATGGCCACATAGGAACCCAGTGCAAGGGACTAGAAACATGCGGATACTGCGCACAACACCACGCCACCCGGTCGTGTCCTGACAAGGCCAACTCGGCCAAACACAAATGCGCCATATGCCAAGGCGAGCACGAAGCCTGGAGCAACCAATGCAGCATCAGGAAACAAGAGATAACGAGACTCAAAGGAAACTTCCACACACGCCCGGCCCTCCATCCTGAGACAGGAGAACAACAGAAACAACACACTGAAGCTGACATCCAAGGACAGACCCGACTACCCACGCAACAAGAACATCCAATGATGCCACCAAGCCAGACTCAGGCCAGGGGGAGATCAACCACAAAGAAAAGGCAAAAGAGACCGACCACCGAGGATAGCAACTCGAGAGGCCCCTCAACCAGCCAACGACCGCAGCGGTCAACACCATCCAGATACAGACAACCCCTGGCGGAAAGAGACCCAAACACACCACAGACACGCACACTCGACAGTATTCACGCCATGACAGAGGATGAATAATGCGTCACAACAACAGAACCCTGAAAATACTACAGTACAACGTAAGAAAGTCAAGATCAACGGTGATGGCGTCGCTCCTACGCGACCCAATGACTCATAACCTCGACATCATAGCCATACAGGAACCATGGAATAACCCATTCACATCAACCACACATCATCCGGCAAAGGCAACCTTCCACCTATGCTACCCTGCAGCAACGGAAGAAGGCCCAGCCCGAACATGCTTCTTTGTAAACAAAAATCTAGATCACACCAAATGGCAATTTAAGGAGCATAGCAGAGATCTATGCTCACTGACAATCACCCTCCTCCAAGAAGACAACCAAACGCAGGAAATCACAATACACAACGTCTACAATCCAAACCCCTACCAAGAAAAGGAGAAGAGCGTACTGCCAATACTGAACAAGGTAATGGAGGAAACAGAGTCACCAGAACAAATAGCCCTCGGTGACTTTAACCTCCACCACCCCATTTGGGGAGGTAAAGGGATAACAACCGATCGGGACGCAAACAAGCTTCTAGACATCATTGACTCCCATAACCTCATTAGCACACTAAAACCAGGCACCATTACCTATGAAGAAAACAAGGGGAGAACAACAATAGACCTATGCCTCATGAGCTTTGGACTATTCAGCAGATTAATCCGAAGCAAGGTAGACAGGAACTACTGCCACGACTCAGACCACCTACCTATCACCACAGAGCTAGACCTATCCACCACCCTGCTCACAAAAGAACCAAGAGTCGACTGGACAAGCATTGACGAAGAAAAGCTCATTGAAACAGCAAGATTGCACCTACCACAGCTCCAGCGGCCAAGGACGAAAACGGCGCTAAACCGGTACGCCACCGAGCTAGCAAAAGCGGTATCAACAGCCATAGAAGCTGCCGCCCCAAACAAATGGATCACAACAAAGTCAAGAACAGGATGGAATAAAGCATGTACGGAGGCATTGGCAGAAGCCAAAAGCCTCCGGCGTGTCCACAGCCACCTCAACACAGAAACATCGTGGGAGATGTACCGGGAAGCCAGGAACAAGAAAGGCAGAGTAATCAAGAAAGCCCTCAAAGAAAGATACAAAGCAGAGATCGAAGCGGCAGCAGAGTCGGTTCAATCTCTGTGTAAAGTAGCAAAATGGGCAAGAAACAGAGAAAACCAAGCCCCAAACGTTACACCAGCGCTTACTGTCCCCACCACTAAAGAAATCATCACCACACCAGAAGGGAAAGCTAAACTCTTCGGTCAGACATTCTTCCCGCCCCCACCGGAGGCTGACCTAGGAGACATTGAAGGGGCAACTTACAATGACCAAACACAACTGCCTCCAATCACGGAAAGTGAGGTGAAAGAGGCCATCGAACGGACTGCAGCAGATAAGGCCCCAGGGCCAGACGGAATCAAGAACATGGCACTCAAACTCCTATCGCCACTACTCATCCCGCATATGGTTAGAATCTTCAACCAAAGCCTAACCTTGGGCCACTGCCCCCAACCATACCGAGAGCTCATAACAGTAGTCATCCGCAAGATGGGCAAAGACGACTACACAGACCCCAAGGCGTACAGACCTATTGCATTATTAAATACAATAGGAAAGATCATGGACGCTATTATCGCACAGAGACTGAACTACATTGCCGAAGAGTTCGACCTGTTTCCAGCCAACCACATGGGAGGCCGGAAGCTAAGGTCAACAGAACACGCCATCCACCTCATCGTAGACAAGATATATGAGGCATGGAACAAGCTGAAAGGACTGGTCGCCAGCCTTCTGCTTCTGGACGTATCTGGAGCCTTCGACAACGTTTCACACATAAGACTGTTTCACAACCTTCGCAAGAGGAGGGTAGATGAGAGGATAGTTAAATATCTGATCAGCTCACTTAGTGAAAGGTACACGGAAATCCGAGTGGATGGATACAGGTCGGAACGCATCAAGCTAACAACCGGCATCCCCCAAGGATCACCGTACTCGCCAATCCTATACCTCTTCTACAATGCAGATTTGATAGATATGTGCAACGATACTGATGAGGCAACGATAGCAACAGGCTTTATTGATGACGTAGCTATCCTAGCCTGTGGGAACTCCACGGAAGAGACCTGCAGGAAGCTACAAGTGTCGCTTGGCAAGGCAGAGAGCTGGGCTGCCAAACACGCATCAGTGTTTAATACGAAGAAGTTCCAACTAGTCCATTTTACAAGGACAAGGAAGTTCGAGTTGGACCGGCCGATCCGGATGCCGTGGGGAGAGATAAGACCTGAAGACACGTGCAAGTACCTGGGGGTGATCATGGATTCGAAACTGTGCTGGACGCCTCACGTCGATGAGATACAACGTAAGGCAACCAAAACTATCACAGCCCTAAGTTGTTTGGGGAGCTCAACTTGGGGAGTGGGCCTGAAGGATATGCGAAAGATCTACAAGGGAGTGGTGATCCCACAGATCATGTATGCGTGTTCAGCCTGGTCCAACTCGAATCACCACACAAAAGGTCCGTACTCAATCCGCACAAGGAACATTCTTCGACGACTCCAGGCGCGGGCCCTGAGAGTTGTCACAGGGGCATACCAAGCGACATCAAAAACAGCACTTAACATAGAAGCATACGTTATGCCAATAGAGCAACAGATATGGAAACACAATGTGGAAACATTTGCAAGAATAGGACACAGTCTAAGCATATGGAATCCCAACAGACTTAGCCCGCAGCAACACATGCAGAAAATAATCCAGACAGGACCAAATGGCCCAGATATCACGAGCCTCGAGCCACCGCTCCCCTTCACAGCACCCCCATGGTGGAAAGGTCCAAAGACCTTCATTGAGACCAGCAAAGAGCTAGCACATGAGAGCCACGACCAAAGCTTAAGAATTCCGGATGCCATACGCATCTATACAGACGGAAGTGGGATCAAAGGTAAAATAGGCGCAGCCGCAGTCTGTATCACCAACGGAGCTGTGGCACAGCAATACATGGGAGACGACAAAACATCGACAGTGTATGCGGCAGAGCTCCAAGGCATCGTCCTAGCCCTGCGACTGGCACAGTCGATATGGGACAAAGGCAGCAAAAGGAACAAACTCATAATCTACACAGACAACCAAGCAGCGATACGCTCCTCGGCCAGGCCCAAACACAGATCAGGAGCATACATCCTTCAACACATCGTCAAAACCATCGACCAGATACACAAAAATGGCCACGAGATAGAGATTAGATGGGTACCAGCCCACAAAGACATATATGGCAATGAACGAGCAGACATCGCAGCCAAAGAAGCAACTGGATGGAGGAAGGAAGGTTCTGGCCCAGAGGCCGAAACCCTACCCGGCCTTTGCACATTAAGGACAACAATCAAAACATGGGCACAACAAGAAGCCAGATACCAATGGGAGGCTAGCTGGGAGTTCGACACAACAGGAAGAACAACATACTGGTACACACAAAACCCCACACCAAAAGTCCTGTCACTCCACGAAAACCTCACCAAAGCGCAATCGGCCCTTCTAATACAACTACGTACCGAGAAGATCGGCCTTCGCGACTTCCTGCACTCAAGAAGAGTACCAGGAATCGAAACCCCTCACTGCTTTTGTGGTGAATCAAGACAGACTGTCAGACATGTGCTGCTGCACTGCAAATCGCACCGGGATTTGCGGTGGAAGGTACTTGGAGCATGCAGAAACACACGGAAACTTCTCAATGTGCGCGACAAGGCCAAACTGGCCATCACATTCATGGAACACACACATACCCTAGGGCTCAGAGGGGTAGACAGAAACGAATAGTCGGATATGAACGCGGAGGAACCGCTGAGGCCGGACTGGCGCCCGGCCTCTGACGACCGAAGAAGCAGGCTACCGACGAGCAAAACTTGCATCGGGGGAGAATAACGTATGGAAGACGCAAACACAGGGCATCTCTGCAGCAGGCGGAGATACCACGAGCGCCTATTACATGCAGAGCAAGAAGGAAAACCACTATTGACGGAGACGGGCAAATCAATGTAAATAGAGGTTGCAGTGCAAAGGGAGGGATTTTCTGCGCAAAAAGATTAAATCACTTATTATTAGGTATGGAATTCCGGCTATTTGGCTGACCCTGAACCCCAATGATATTACGAATCCGATAAAATTACGCCTAGCTGCATACAGGAAGGAAGATAAGGACGCTGCCGAAGCTACCCTTCTTCAGGCTCTTCATGATAGATACGAAAGAGTCAAATTAGCAATAACAGATCCGATGAGCTCTGCGATATTCTTTCATCGCGAGGTCCAATTGTTCTTTGAGCATTATGTCAAGGTTGGGGAAGAGTCGGTGTTTGGTCAGGTCGGACAGTATTTTGGTGCTGTCGAGACCAATGAACTTGGTGCCCTTCATCTTCACGGGCTACTATGGCTTGAGGGGAACCTAGAACTTGGTAACATCATCGGTGCTTCCCATGAAAATAAAGCAGACAATGAGAATTCAGCAAGGGAAAGGGAGGCAATATTGAAATATGTTGATTCTGTTTTTAGTGAGGTAAGTATTTCTGTTAGCTTACCGAGATAATAAGAAGCTAATACAAGTTCGAATATTCTTGTGTAGGATCTAGATGAGTCTATTGCTTTTAGTGACGAGAGCACAACCCGGGTTGTATATGATAGTATATCCCATCTTATGACGAATCCCGAACGCTTCTCTCAACAGTTTAAGAACGAGGCTAACTTTTGTGCTGGCCGAGTTCAGATGCATGTTCACACAGCAACATGTGTCAAATATTCTCATAACAACGGAGAAGGTAAAAAGCCTACTTGTAGGTTTCACGCGCCTTGGAAGCTATTCGAGAAGAGCGAATTTGGGGCAGATGGTATACTTCGCCTGCGACGTTTGCATCCAATGATCAATCGTTGGAGTTGGCCATTAGCAGTTGGATTAAGACACAATCACGATGTCTCATTTATAGGTACACAGACCAAGACAATGGCGCTGGTGTACTACTTGACGAACTATGCGACAAAAATCCAAGATCCGATTTGGAAGAGGGTGGCTATAGCGGCAGAGCTATTCCCGAGTATCAGCACAACCAGTGCCATTGGGTTACATAAAACAGCAGCAAACTACGAAGCCAAGGGAAATCTAAATCGACAATATCTGCTGAGAATAGCGAACAGAATATTCACTGAACGCTCGCTATCACAGGTGGAAGTGATTGCACATTTATTAGATCTGCCAAGTGAATTCTCTAGCACTGAGCAATGGTCATATGTGAATATGACAATATTATACTGGGCGATCGTACGGCGTTGGCAATATCTCCGGCAATGTGGCGAAATTCCGGGCGGCGATGATAATCAGCCCAGTGAAGAGACAAACCACAGCAGTTATGGCAATGGAAATGATGCTGATGCTGAGCCTGGTGCCGAGACAATCCTGGTGGGGAGCAAGGGAAAAAGGTTACCGTTTGTCGAGGCCTATCATCATCGTGGTGAGGTGCTCCGAGGTGTGTGTTTCTATGATTATGTGTCCCTTGTTCAGATAAAAAAGAAGCAAGACTTTTCTTGTAAAGGATTGGTGACAATAGATTTTGAAGCAGACTGGCGTTTGGGAAGGGGCTGGGTGCAGGCTCTTAGACCCACAGGGAAGTATGCAGTGCCATGCATCAACAGCTTTCTTGACATGGACTTTGAGATTGATTCGAATCCAGAAAGATACCAAAGGTGAGAAACAGATCGCTGAACAGACACAGTCATGATATAAAGAAAATGCACTAACGTGAGTGCCAGAGCAGCAGTACAACATCTTGCACTTTTTGTGCCATGGGAGGATTTTCTTACAGCAACATCTGGTGATATTAATGATATCTGGAAACGCCACAAACGCCAACTCCCTCGACGACTGCAGACTATCGCAAGCAATATCCAACTTTTAAAGAGATCTGCTGAAGATGCACGGCGAGACGCAAAGCAATGGGCCACTGCAGGGGATGATAGTGTGTTGGATGATATTGATGCCCTAGGATTTGACATTCAAGATCCTACAGGCCCACTAACAGCATATCGCTCAGATCGAGTTGGGCAGCTAAGCCGATTCATCGAGACAGTACGAGGTACTATAGCTCCCAATCAGGTGACTGCTGGCTCACGACCTCTTGCCAATTTGCTGGGTCAGCTTCTTGAAGTCCAGGCAGATATTCTCGATTCAGCAGATGATGTTGAGGCTATTGTTCCTCCAGACAGCAGTGAGCAGTACCAGCCAACTTTAGTGCCCCAGAGCGAGCTCCCAATACAAAGTCAACTCAAGAGGATTAAGAAAGACCAGGATAAGCGAGATGCGGAGTTGGTGGAGATGATACAAGGCTCAGACGAAACACAATTGGCACAGAGCATGGGTGTGAGCACCGAGGCATCGTTGAACCACACTTTTGCTGGTGTAGGAGAAGATGTCACAGAGATATCGGAAAGAAATGCCCGAAACCTTCGAGAACCGAGAATCGAGGTCGCTTATGGGCCAGCAACCACCTTCCTGTCTGCTGGTCGGGCAATTGCAAGGAAGTTTACCCTAAACCAGAGACAAGAGATTGCTTTTCTTTTAGTATGCCGCCATCTCGATACGATTCCCGGAGAGGATGATGACAAAGATGACTTTGATATCAGCAATGCTGAGAATGATAACACTACACAGCTATTCGAGTTCCTTGGAGGAGAGGGCGGCACAGGGAAATCCAGGGTTATTGAGGCATTGGCAGAATTGTTTGCCAGTAAAGACATGTCACACAGACTGCTGATGACAGCAACTTCGGGAGCTGCCGCAGCACGGATCAATGGTGTGACAATTCACTCAGCTTGTGGGATGAATATGAATAAATCTGGCAGAAATGCTGAGGATGGCACTACTGTAGCCTTTGTAAACAAGAAGGTTCAAGAGAAGTGGAGAAAGAAGTGGCTGCTTGTCATTGATGAGGTAAGTATGCTGGGTCTTCAGACTCTTTACGACATCAGCAAACGACTTTGTGCCTACCGGGCATCAAACAAAGACTTTGGCGGGATCCCAGTAGTATTGCTATCAGGGGATTTTCACCAATTTCGCCCAGTGAATCATAAATCACTCTTGACACCGCGTTCCATTCTCAGTATTCCAGATGAACTGATAGCACATAAAATCTGGGCTCGGTTTACTACTGTTATTATACTAACTGAGCAGGTCCGCGCATCCGGGGATCCTGAGTTGCTGCAGTTGTTGACTCGAATCCGGCAAAGGCAACAGGATCAATCTGACATAAACCTTCTCAATCGTCGCTGTTTTCAAGAAGGTCGAGAAATTCCATGGGAGAGAGGCATCACAGTTGTCACCCCACTCAACAACACCAGGTGGTCTCTAAACATGGATGCCATTTTCGCTTTCCAAAGGCAGCACCAGAAGCCGGTTCGGATCTTTTTGCCTCAGCATCGTTGGGGCAAGCCCAATGCCCTGCCTGTGTCAGAAGAAGAGGCTACACTCATGGCTAGTGTGGGGGATAACAGCAAGCTTTGTGTGCCGTCCGCATTCATGTTCGTACCCGGTATGCCCGTTGTGGTAACAAAGAATATAAACCCGGGGTTGAAGCTTGTGAATGGAGCCAGATATACTGCACTAGAGGTTATCCCTGATACAAAGCTATTTCCAGGCCATCAGTTAGCTCCAGATATTATTCTCCACTTTGGTCCACCTGCCGGCCTTATTCTGTCATCCGAATCAACACAGGGCTTTGCATTCGAGAATATGCCACCAGATACAATCCTACTTACACCAACAACCGATTCAATACCCATCGAAGAAATGAAAAGAAAGTCCAAAAAGAGGCCCTGGCAGAAGCATAATGCAAGCCGGCGTGGACTTCCTTGCACTGCTGCATTTGCATGTACTGATTATAAGATACAAGGCGAGACCTTGGTCGAGATTATGTTGGAACTACGAGGGAGAGGTACAAGGATACATCTCACGACAGGGCAACTGGAACCGACAAAGTGTGATCCATATAGCTTGTACGTGCAATTGTCGCGGTGTAAATCTCTTGATGGTATCATGTTGCTGTCGAAGGTGCGGGAGGAGGATATTCTCAATAATCACATTCCACCTGAAATGTTTGATGGTGAGGTCGAATTGGAGAGGTTATGCAAGATTACATTGAACGAGAGCAGATCATTATTATCAAATCCATATATCTCATAGTAAAAAAAATATTTAGATCTTCAAAAACCTCGTTCTTTTTCTACATTAACAGCAAAACCCGATTAGATCCCGGTTTTCATCGACTCTTTGCGGCTACCAGCAGCTAGAAATTCGTCCAATAAAACTAAAAGGACATCACCAAATATAGATCTGCAAAACATACCAATACCCAATGACAAAATCAGGGCGATTGTTGTTTCGAGCCAAAGTCCAAGCAAAGGGGAAGTAAATCGAACCTCTGGGGCAGATTTTTGAGGTTAATCCGGCCCAATAGGGTATGGTCATTCGCTTACTAATCGGGTAATTCTTAATCCGCCAGTCGGAAGGCCAGTGACAGGGATCAGGGATTGGCGTGTGGTTTCTCCAGAAGGGGACGGAATTTTCGGAAGGATTAAGACCATCTTTCGTACCGAAAGACACATAAAAAAATGAGTGCTTAATAACTTCTTTCGTACCGAAAGACAAAGACATAAAAAAATGAGTGCTTAATAACTTCTTTCGTACCGAAAGACAAAGACATTGGTTGCTTCACTTATTCATTTATCTCAGCCGAATACACATAGAGTGTATTTATTTTATCTCACTTGGACAGCCTAAAGGTTGATCGCAACAACTAGTCTAGGAAGCTCTCCAATGCCAAACAACATTAGGGAACTGGACAGCAAGAGCTACTCGCAATTATTGAGAGCTTAGAGCACTGGAGTCACTATCTATTAGGGCTATTAGAGAAGTTCGCGGTACTAATAGACTACTCTGCTCTTAAAGGCGTTATTAAGGCTCCAGCGAAGGACCTTAGAGGAAGACTTACAAGATAGGTTTAAAGGCTATCCCCGTTCGATTTTAATCTTGAACACAGGCCAGGGAAGCTTAATCCAGCAGATGGTCTATTGAGACGACCAGATTACATGGAAGGGGAAGTTACCTATGAGGACATTCTCCCTATACTCGCAGCAAAACTCCGGTTAGTTAAGGAGCTACTACCAGACATGCGACATATAATAGCCAATTTAAAAGGCAAGACAGAGACTGCCAGCGCTTTTATACAAGCCATTCGTGGTAGCCTGGAGGGCAGCATACCTGTGCATTGGGCAGCAAGTGAGGGTTCCCTACCCTCAGGTCGGGACCAGGCCTTGAGACCGCCGGACCAGCGGAATATAGCTATAATCTCTCCCGTTACACGACGGCAGGCAGCCAGTAACACTACCGCAGAGGAGAGTGCTCAACAGGAAGAGGTTGTAAATTCCAATCCTAGGGACCTGTTAGGAGCTGGGGTAGCTGGACCGGAATAGCTTATCCCACGTCCGGTCATGAGAGAGCTCATGGAGGGCGAAATGGCATTTCTTGCTTAGCCATCTGCGCAGTTGGAAGAACTGGTCCGAGGACTGCAGGCTAAAGATCTGTTCTGCCAACAATAGGTGAAGAAGGCTGAATAGGGCGCCGGAGACACAGAGGTGCATTACTTAGATAGAAATGGCACGCTCTTCTATAAGGGAAGGCTAGTCATCCTAGCGTAGCACATGCTGAGGGTTAAGATACTCCATAGATACCATGATGATCCTAGGATAGGGCATATGGGCGTTAATAAAATAGTTGAACTTATTAAGAGAAAATTCCACTGGAAGAGAATTATAGAGGATATACATGACTATACCTCGAAATGTTAGGCGTGTTAGGGTATGTGTACCCTATGTCATAGACCATATGGAAAGCTGCAGTCATTACCGCTGCCAGTACACCCCTTTCAAGAAATCAGCATTGATTTCATTACAGGGCTACCGAAGAGCGCTCATAGTAATAGGGAAGAATACAATGCCATTCTTGTAATTGTCTATCATATAACAAAGTTTGCCATATTTATACCCACAAAGAAGACGCTTACTGCTTCTCAAATGGCGCAGATATTGCATGAGCATGTGGAATGTCAGTATGGAACACCTGAGGGCATTACGAGTGATCGGGATAAACTATTCACAAGTCAGTTCTGGGAGGAGTTCATAAAGGAGCAAGCAGTATCCAGACAGCTCTCCACCGCATACCACCCCCAAACTGACAGGCAGACCGAACGAACGCATCAAACCTTGGAGAGGTACTTAAGACTATTCGCAAGAGAAACCCCAGAGAGATAAGCAGCACAACTCCCTAAGGGCAAGTTTTCCTACAACAATAGCTAGCATAGCACTATTAGAGTATCGCCTATACAAGCACTGTACGGGTATCACCCGAGAGTGGTTGAGTACACGCTGCAACACTTAAAGACCTATGTGCAAGGTGTCCAAGAATACATCGAAGCCTTGGGTTGTATACGTGCATAGGCTCAATAGTATTGGTAGAAAGTAGTGGAAGCACAAGCGAAATACTATAATAGGAGGCACCTTGCTATGGAATACTAGAAGGGGCAGATTGTAGGTCTGTCTACGAGGAACTTTAGGTTCAAACATAAAAAGCTGGCACCTGAGTTTATTAAGGTTGCTATTGCTGAGAGAATAGGACAGTAGGCCTATAGAGTACACCTGCCTAAGCAATATCAGTGAATATATAATGTCTTCTCGGTCTCCTTACTCGAGCCCTGGAAAGGCGCTGAGGGTAGCGCTACTGCTCACCTACCCGAATTGGCTGAGGAAGAGGACGAGTGGGAGGTTGAGGAGATTATTGTATATAAAGGTGATGGCGACGAGGTGTTGTATTAAGTCAAGTGGGCTGGATGGCCTGTGGAGTACAACACTTGGGAACCTAAAGCTCATCTTGAGAATGCGATAGCTTCAGTACGCAAGTACCACAAGCAGATCAAGAAGACATACAAGAAATAGGACAACAAGGTATAAGGATGCTACTCCTCTTACTAACTTCTCTCAAGGCTCGAGGACAAGCCTCTAGGAGGAGGGGATAATTATAAGACTGTGGGTCCTGGGAACTAATCAAGATGCACGCTACGCGTGTATCTAAGTGTGAGACATTGTAGGGCAAGAATGCCCACAAGAACATTATGTAGTGAGCGCAGACGAACAGTTCTACTGTTCGTCAAGTTGAAGTCTTGCATAGAGAACAGAGATCTATTGGGGCCCATTCGTGCGTCACCCTAGTCGTGAATCCAGTTCGTTACAAATTGCGGAATGAGCTCACGCCTATGAAGCGAGAAGCGAGCGAGCTGGAAATACGAAAGGGCGTTCGCACATAATACGCTCGAGGAACGCGAGTCTTTGTTTGACCCCGCAGTGGGGCGAAAGTCGCGATGGACCAATCACGAAAGCCAAGATCGGAGCTAAACCCAGCAACTATTGCATTATGACACTATGTTGGAGAGAGATAAGTCATCATTCAATTGTATATACTAAATCACTTAGACCTCCTGCATAAACCAAATCCATGGAGTCCCTTATAGCTTCTTTGTTGGATGCTTCTTGTTCTTCTTCGCCCTTGAAGGCTCTGTTGTAGAAGATCGTGTCTGGCGGTTAGGCACTTCGGGAATATCAGCAGGTTCGGCAGCTTGAGATGCAACTTCATGCTTGATCTTACCATCATCATGTTGATCGACATCAGTTAGATCAGGATCACTCAGGTCAGAGATCGATGCAATGTAGACCTCATTAGCATTTTGCAAAGTATCCTCGGAGCTCTGTAAAGAACTTTTCAGAACCCTTTCAGACGTAGAGGAGGAGGTGATGGGCATCTCAACATCAACAGCGGTGTGCTGTTGAGAAGAGATACGAGTCTTTTTAGTCGGGGTCCCTTCAGCATTGGACGTAGAGGTAGCAGATCTTTTCTTTGTATGAGGTGTACTTGGAAGCGCATTCGATGCCTGTTGCATCTTACTCTTCTTGGAGGGCGATTTGAACTTTGACTTAATATCTCCAAATCCGCCAGAAGTTCCCGCGGAGGTATCAGCAACAGGAGATGCCGTGGAAGTCGCAGCCGACGGAGGCATTGCTCTCTCTGGAAAGCTCCAAGATTCGGGAACCATGATAAAGACATAATCATCCTTGTCAGCTGGTGGGTTCACCAAGTGCTGATGGTCAAGGAGGCCGACTATCTTGCCAACACATGAGAAGGGCAACCCAGGAACAAACTGAGTCTCCGCCTTCTCTATCATCCTCTTACATAGAAGCGTGAAAGGAAGTGCATTGATTGGTAGAAGGATAAAAATCTGAAAGGTATGGAAACCGCGGTAAGGGGACTTGTCTGCCTGGCCCGGGGTAAGGTAGGTAGATCCGTGTATCAAGCAACAGCATTTTAGCTGATTATCACCAAATAATGGCAGAGAATTCTGCTTCAAAACAATCTTGCCTGAGCCAATTACCTGGCCAGTGACAGCGCCCCAGGGAGTAGTAACCGGAAACCCTTCGCCACCCAAGAGGGTACGTGGGTTAAGTCTAAGTAGAAGTCAGCAAGGGCGATTTCATAATTGAGGTTAAGTGAACAACACATACGCTTGGAGACTCATATCACGGATCGCCCCAACAGGTATCTTGTAGACCTCCTCTTCATCATCGCCGTCAGGGGAGTGCAGATCCGGCTCCTTGAGCACCCATGTCAAGGCAAAGGGGTGAATCTTTCCAGTCATCCAAAACCACTGATTCTCCCATTGCGGTTCATCTATCGGGTGGCCAAAGACTGCAAAATTAAGGCTAAGATAGATTTCCTGTGGGTCGGCGTTTTGGTGAGCCTCAGGTAGTAGAGAGGCATATTCAGGATCCTGCATATAAGGAGGAGGCACTAAGAGGAGCCTAGCGAGAGCCTCGACATTGAGGCCTCTCACGTATTGTGAGTCAGGGTCAGAGACCCGGGTGGGAGTATCAAGCTGAGCAATAAAAGACAGAGTCAAGTCGCCGCCGAGCCCCCTTTGACTGTTTAAAGGTCTCCGAAGGCGGCTCCCATTGGCGCGAGATAAATTGGATTCGGACATGATATGTACAGTGTTAGTAAGATAAAATGGATGGAATGTAGATATCTTTAACAAAGGTAGAAAACCCAGTCTACCTAAAACCTTTCATTTAAATGCCAACACTCAACGAATACATTGAATCCTTAAATGAAAGGTAAAATGGTCAAAAATAATTTACAACTAGCAATTGCAAAATCTAGAGCGGCATTTCACTTATGGAGCGGTTCCCCACAGCAATACTACCCAACCCTTACCGATCGCACGGCAGAACCACCTGTCATCCAGATCGGGGCATTATCCGCGTTTCAAGCCTATCAATGCCCCATCCCCTTTCCGAAGAGCCAATTAAACAAGTGTAGGCAAACAGGTGGTATGTAGGCTCTTTAACCCTTGTGTTCGTCGAGACCAAGAAGCAAGGGTAAAAAACCGCAATAAAAGCTAAGCCCAGGTTTCTGAGTGGTCTGGTTGCTTGTTGATAACCCCATTTGAATACAACAATATTATCTTGCGCGACTTTTAACCAGGTGGGAAAATCGGCAGTATTGCTCTTTTTGGTTAAAATTGTATTAGTTGGAGGAGTTCGGAGGTGATCGGAGGCGAAGGCAGGTATTACTCAACAAGCGCGATAGAATCAAGAGACCTAATTTGTAGGAAGGATATTTGCGGGGGCAAAGAAATGGACTTTGGCAAGAGAATGGGCTGTTACTATCTTATAATTAGTCAGAGAGGGGAAGGAATGTACAAAGAAGGAAGGAATAGACAAAAATCGTAGTGTCACAAGAACAGGACCAGGTTTAGTTCGGGAGAGGACGGGAGCAATACAAGAGGGGTATCGGAGGAGAATCGGAGAGATGATGAAATAGAGACCAGGAAAAGGCAATGTAACAAGGGAGGAGGGGGGGGAACGCAACCGAGGCGGGAATCTAGCTGGAACTGCACAGAGAAGGAGAGGTATTCATCCTACCCTAAACGACTACACATTCTTAGAATCAGTTCTAACGTCAGATTGACAATCGTTATGGTATACACAATCAGCAAAAGAATAATCGATTTACCTCCCTAATATTATTAAGGTATATCAGAGAATAGCCCTTTTAGTCTCTGAATTCTATAATGGACTCCCAAACACATAACAGCACAACTAACGAACCGGACCAAAGTTCAGATACTACAATATCAAAAGAAAGCACACAGAAAATCGACAGTACGCTAATACAACCAAGGTTAAATACCCGATCTAGCATAGATGATGCAATACCCATAATGCCTATAACACCTCCGAGTTCAGAACATACAAACGGCAGAAAGTGTACTAGATGCAAGAACTATTGGACTCCACAAGCAGCTGAGATTTACCACACATGTCCTACTTGTCGCAAGAGCAGGAATCAACGCCTTTGCACTAAATGCAAAAAATCCTGGAACCCAGAAGCATCTGATTCAAACAAGACTTGTCTTCTCTGTCGACAAAAGAGAAAAGGGATAAGAATAAGAGGGCTAGAGTCAAAGCAAGAACAAGTACAGGACCAAATCAGGGCCGGCCAGCGCTTTTGCAACAACTGCAAAAAGATCTGGGACCCAGGAGCATCTGACTCAAGCAAAACCTGCCCCCCCTGTCGGAAGAAGGGAGCGGTGATAAGGGAAAGGAGTATCCAGGCCGCAAGAGAACGAATGAAGGGCCAAGTCAGCGCCGGCCAGCGCCTTTGCTATTTATGTCACAAGGTCTGGGACCCAGAGGAATCTGATTTAAGAAAGGCCTGCGTCTCCTGCCGGCTAAAGCGAATCGAAATGAGGAAAAGGATGAAACAGGGGATAAAAGAACGATTGGAGGGCGAAATCAGCGCTGGACAGCGCCCCTGCAACAGATGCCACAAGATTTGGAACCCAGAAGCATCTGACTCAAGCAAGAGTTGCACTATCTGTCGGCAGAAGGCCGCGAATTCAAAGAAAAGGGCTACGGAGGCTAAAAGAGAAAGAATAAAACACCAGAACCAACGCCTTTGTAACATGTGTCAGAAGACCTGGGACCCAGATGCATCTGACCTAGGCAAGACTTGCCCCCCTTGCCGGGAAAAGCACGTTGGACGAAGGAGAAAGAAGCGGGAGGCTATAATAATACAAACCAAGCGCCAAATTGGCACCGCCAACCAGCGCATTTGCACTCGGTGCTACAAGATCTGGGACCCTGAAGTATCCAACCCAAGCATGTATTGTACCACCTGTCAGCAGAAGGCGGTAGAATCAAAGAGAAAGAGTATCAGGGCTGCAAGAGAACAAGGCTCTAGAAAAGATCAATCCCAGTCACGACAAAGTATTGCTGAGCAATCAGAATCCCTACAGAGAGCTCTTGAATCACTGGAAGACAAGTATACAGCAAAGGAAAGGCTCTCGTATAGAGGTGAATGGGCAAAGCCGATACCACTGGACCGAAAGGTATCCACTGTGATAGACTTTTACCAGGCCTTACATGACGAGGATACATTGCCTACCCAGACTTGTATGCTATGCTATCAAAAGTTCAGCAAAAACGATATGACTGATATAAGCTGGGAAGAATGGGAAATATCCGGTATAGAAAAGACTTGTCGAAGTCCGTTCTCGTGCCGAAAATGTTTTTACCCTGGGCGCGATATTAGGGTCTGCAAGGGCTGTAAGCGACAAGTACAGCTGCCAGGAATAGACACAAGAATCCTACTTCACCAAAAGCTAGGCTGCGAGCATATGTATCCCAAAGAGCTCAAGGGCTTAACACTCATCGAAGATGCCCTTATTGCATTAAATATGCACTTTGGGTACATTGCAAGGATCAGTAAAGGGAGGAGCAATATCCAAAACATCGGATATGCCGAGCATGTCAAAGGACATATTACTGTCTTCCCAAATAACGTTGAACAAATTGCCACAGAAGTCTTGCCACATCCCCTCTTGCGTGTACTGGACAATATACACATGACGTGGTATGGAAAAAACCGGCCCAGACCACGAGACCTAAGTAAGCTGTTGTCGGTACGCAGGCAGAAGGTGGAGCAGGCCCTGCTATGGTTAAAGCAAAACAATCCACATTACAAAGATAACCAAATTAATACAGCAGAAATGGATACCTGGGGTCAGCCTTCGCATGGAATACCAAAGCAAGTCTTTGAAAGAATCGAAGAGAACCAGCCAACAGCTTATGAGAAGACAAGAACTGCGCATATTGTGCCAGCGGTTGAACGCGGCATTGAGGAGGAACACACAAGGACAATGGCACAAATTCGGCAAGAGTTAGTCGATGGAGATAGGATGCCCAGTGACCAGAACGATCTCGAATACGATGACATTGGAAGGGATGATTTCGAAGACAGTACCGAAGGGAGCTTTTTTGACCAAATCCACTGCTCTGGCATGTTTTCCTTGGATGCGCCACCAGGGGACAATGAGGCGGCTAAGTTGCAATACACGATTGACTCATTGGCCAGCACCGACGCGCTAAGCACCCATGAAAACCATCCAACGGAGAACATACAGCAAGATGAAAACAGACGTCCATTTATACATATTCTAAAGCCAGAAAAGTATGCAGATAACAATGATATTTGGTATTGGGCGAAAACATTCCCAACACTTTTGCCATTTGGATTTGGGGTCCCGCGATGCAAAGAGGAAATGGAATCTGATCTTTGGAAGCGCCACTTGGACAATCTACACAGAGGAGATCCACCGGACTTCTCATATATGCCCAAGTATAATATGAGTCTCCGAACATGGGCAAAAGCAGTATTGCAAAGACATGGCGCCCGATTCGCAAGCCACCAAGCCTTCTCATTCCTAGTTTTCAACATAGAAGTCCGATCTAAAAACCGAGGAGTGAGCATGGTTAGTGTTGAGCGAAGTGATTTCCCAGAGGTTGAGCGCATTATACAATCTTTATCGCCAGCAAGACTAGAAAAGGCTAAAAAAGAATTGGAGGAAGATGGAAAGACAGAAGATGAGGAGGTCAAAAAGCTCTTAAGACATATCTCCCATTATGGATATAAGCAGCCAATGTCAAAGGAGGCAAAGCTTACTATGCGACGGAAGATCGGGTCCCTTATTATTTGCTATGGAATACCGGCAATATGGTTTACCATTAGCCCCAACGACTTAACCAATCCAGTCAAGCTGCGATTAGCGATATATCGGAGAAATAGGGACAGCGATGAAACTGGTGATAGTACAACCGATTACACCAGCGATGACTTTGAGAGGATGTTCAATAAGGGGATGAAAAACTCATACGAGAGTGCAAAATTAGGTATACCAGATGCACTCGGGTCGGCTATATTCTTTCATCGCGAAATCAGTCTTTTCTTTGAAAAATATGTCAAGATTGGCGAAGAATCTGTGTTCGGCAAAGTTGACCAATATTTTGGTGTGGTAGAAACCAATGAGCGGGGCGCGCTTCACCTCCATGGTCTGATGTGGTTGGAGGGGAATCTAGACCTTGGCAATATCATTGGTATGACTGGAGGTGATATTGACGAGGGCATTCTAAGAACCCAGGAGCAGATCCTCAAGTATGTCGACACTGTGTTTACAGAGGACCTGGATGAAACAGTGCTCGAAAAAGATGAAAATATCGGGCGGTCAATCTATAGCGACATTTCCTACAAGATGCAAGACCAGGAACAGTTTGCTGAAGAGTTCAATGCAGAGGCGAGCTTTGTAGCAGCGACTACACAGAATCACGTTTGTGGCGACTCATGTGCAAAATATGCCATCAAGAAAGGAGCCAGAAACCGCTGTCGGTTCGGGGCCCCATGGAAGCTTGTCGCAGAGTCAGGCTTCACCCCCAATGGAATGCTACAGTTGCGTCGCACGCATCCCACGATCAACAGATATAACACGGCTTTAGCTGTTGGTCTAAGACACAACCACGATGTCTCCTTCATAGGAACCTCTTCCAAGTCCCTAGCACTCATCTACTACCTTACCAACTATACCACAAAGGTCGAGGATCCAAGCTGGAAGCGTGCAGCCATAGCAGCAGAACTATACTCAGAGAATGTCAACGCAAAGGCGTCTGAGAACGACAAGGGAAAACAACCTAATACACCAAATGCTGCTCTCATTAACCGCTTCCGACAGTATATATTGAGCATCGCTAATCGGTTATTTACTCAGCAGCCTTTGTCTCATGTAGAGGTTCTTGCATATTTACTCCATTATCCTAGCGAATTCTCAAGCACTTCACAGTGGGCCCATATTAATATGACACTATCTTACTGGAGTATATTCCGGAGATGGCCACACCTCAGATACTTGAGCGGAGAGATGGATTTGGATGATAGCGATCTCAGCACAGATAATCACGCAGTTGGCAGCATCAACAATACCAACACATCTTGCACTGATAATAATGCTATGGAAGATGACATATCTGAGGAAGAGACGGTCGAGATTGAGGAGATACATGAAGAAGGTAGCCACAGGGTGGAGGGGAATCAGGCTAGCGATGGTCAGCTGGGAAGTACTCGGCAAGAAAGAGATGAACCTATTGAAGGTCGAGTCTTGATCGGTGAAGGGGGAAAGAAACTTTCGGTATTTGAGGCCTACCATCATCGAGGGGAGGTCTTAAAGCTACTGTGCAAAAGACAGTTAGTCTCACTCTGCGAGATAACAATACAGAAGGCACAAACCCTGCTATAAGCATAGTTAAAATAACAACTGATATAAGGAGAACAAAGTAATTCTACAGTAGCCAATAAGAATAAGGATAAGAAAAAGTAAATCTTTCTAGCTTATGTCATTTTTTTTACGATTTGAGGCTATATTCATCACGGGTTCAAGCACCACAAGCAACACCCAGATAAACCCTAAAGAATCCGCAAAAGCTCTGGGCAGCTTATCGAAAGCCATGGAAGGCAATGGAAGACCCAGAATTGATATCAGGTGACTTGGGACCAATTAAATCGACAGACATCGAGTCATTTCTGCTTCACCCTAGTCGTTACCCCCCCTAGAACACGACCGAGGTAAGAAGTAACTCTCGTTCCTCGAGCATAGGGTGGTGGAGATTAAAGTCACTGAGGGCTATTTGTTCTGGTGACTCTGTTTCCTCCATTACCTTGTTTAGTGTTGGTAGAATGCTCTTCTCCTTTTCTTGATAGGGGTTTGGATTGTAGATGTTATGTATTGTGATTTCCTGTGTTTGGTTGTCTTTTTGGAGGAGGGTGATTGTCAGTGAGCATAGATCTCTACTATGCTCCTTAAATTGCTATTTGGTATGGTCTAGATTTTTGTTTATAAAGAAGCATGTTCGGGCTAGGCCTTCTTCTGTTGTTGCAGGGTAGCATAGGTGGAAGGTTGCCTTTGCCGGATGATGTGTGGTTGATGTGAATGGGTTATTCCATGGTTCCTGTATAGCGATGATGTCGAGGTTATGAGTCATTAGGTCGCGTAGGAGCGATGCCATTACCGTTGATCTTGACTTTCTTACGTTGTACTGTAGTATTTTCAAGGTTCTATTGTTATGATGCATTATTCATCCTCTGTTATGGCGTGAATACTGTTGAGTGTATGTGCCTGTGGTATGTTTGGGTCTCTTTCCACTAGGGGTTGTCTGTATCTGGATGGTGTTGACCGCTGCGGTCGTTGGCTGGTTGAGGGGCCTCTCGAGTTGCTATCCTCGGTGGTCGGTCTCTTTTGCCTTTTCTTTGTGGTTGATCTCCCCCTAGCCTGAGTCTGGCTTGGTGGCGTCATTGGATGTTCTTGTTGTGTGGGTAGTTGGGTCTGTCCTTAGGTGCTAGCTTTAGTATGTTGTTTCTGTTGTTCCCCTGTCTTGGGGTGGAGGGCTGGGCGTGTGT
This sequence comes from Calonectria hongkongensis, assembly GCA_017140755.1. NCBI lineage: Eukaryota > Fungi > Ascomycota > Sordariomycetes > Hypocreales > Nectriaceae > Calonectria > Calonectria hongkongensis. The sequence goes on from JAACJA010000007.1 coordinate 537,759, forward strand.
GGAAGTTTCCTTTGAGTCTTGTTATCTCTTGCTTCCTAATGCTGCATTGGTTGCTCTAGGCTTTGTGCTTGCCTTGGTAGATGGCGCATTTGTATTTGGTCGAGTTGGCCTTGTCAGGGCACGACCAGGTGGCGTGGTATTGTGCGTAGTATCCGTATGTTTCTAGTGCCTTGCACTAGGTTCCTATGTGGCCATATTTATGACATTGGAAACACTGTCTGAGTCGGCATTGTCTATTATATCTCTCGCAGTTGTGGTGACTGCTCTGCCATATAAGTCCCTTTCAAATGATCCTGTTGGTTTCTTCTGCTTTGGTGAACTTTATGATGATGGAGGATGTTGTTTTAGTAGAGGAGGCTTTTGTGAGCCGTCTAATGTACTTGATTTCTACATTGGGTATGAACAGTTTATTGTCTAGGAGTATGGCTATCTTGTTCTCTTGGAACTTTTCCATATTGATCGCACTGGTTGGGATGCCATAGGCAAGGACACCAAAGGTTAGGATGCGCACTGTGGCATCCTCTCCAATGCGGTGTTCCTAGTCACCTGCGAATTCTTTTAGGGCTTCGCAGTCCTTTGCTATGGCTGTTTTGATGCTCAGATCTCCACTTTTGAGCTGGTTGGCTGATGCTACCTTGATGTTCTGAAGGTGTTGGTTTCTACTTTGTTCAGTGGCGTTATCAATAAGGGCTTTGAGGCTACGTGGGTTCTTTAATCTCAGATTTGCGATCGTGTTAGGGTTTCTGATGTTTACAATGATTTCGCGCAGGGTTTTATTTGCGCTATTTTGGGCGGTCTGTATGATGCAGGTGGAAGCCGCGGTCATGCCGCTGGCTGCCATTGCAGCGTACGTTTGTCCTCTCGGTTGGTGTGCTATTTCTGCATTTTGTATCTCTCTTGTTATTTTTGTAGTTGCTTTCCCTAACTCTACTGCTTCTTTAATTGCAAGGTTCGCCTCTTCGAGCGTTTTGGTTGCTGCATCTACGATCTTAATGGTTTCGGCTTGGGTATTATTAGCTGTGCACTACACTTGCCCTAGTCCGACTTGTATTTCTTCTCGCACTGATTTCATCAGTGCTTCTAGTGAGGCAATGTCAACTCAGGCCTCCTCAGCCCGAGCTCAGCACCAACTCAGCTTAGAGCGGCAGGAACTCAGCTCTGGAAACGGAAATGGATTTTGGTGTGCTTGAGTTTCGTCTCCGAGTATTTTGGTATGAATGGGAATTCATTTACAGAAAACTTTGATGCGATGCTACAAACAATAAAGCACAGACAATGACATTGGAACCTTAGCTAATATAAAGTGTAGGTGGTCTCATGTTATGGTAGAAAAAGGTTGGTTGAGCTTTTCTATTTGGGCCTCTGTGTAGCCTGTAAACGGTTGTCACAGATTTAGCCATTGGCGCACCCTACCCCATTGTGCCCGTTACCGCTTCAACAAACTTCAACAACAATCAAAAGCAGCTACTGGGCAAAGTAATTGGTCCATTTATATATTGGAATTTGTAGTTGTTGGGAGCGACAAATAGGCTCATGAGTCCCGTTTCGAAGACACTTAGGTAGAAGAACATCAACAGATGCATTGTACACGACTTTAGCATTCCAAGAGCAAGAGACTAATTACATCATCGTACAACTCTTCACGCGTTAGTGGGGTGAATCGCAGAGTCGTATGCCATGTTATGCAATTATTCGAGTCATAGCGATTTACGGAACCTCTCGACATAGTAAAAATGAAAATTAATACCATGATATGTCAAAGAATGTCAGGCTCAAGTGAAACCCGCTCGCACGGACTTTATACATATTTGAAACTCTGCATGGTATTTTCAGCAAAGCTTTGGAGTTAGACCTGCTTTATCTCCAACTTCTTTCGCCGCTCGCTCCCGGAGGATTTTTCGAAGGATTTTCCCGGACTGTGACACAGTTAGAATCATTAATAAGACGAGAGTGCTGCGACAACTTACTGGATTTTTCGGGATGCTGTCAACGAACGAAACTCCACCCAGTAGTCTTTTATATTTCGTGACTTTACCAGCAATCCAGTCCATGATTTGTTCCCCAGATACTTTTGAACCAGGAGTTTGCACAATGTACGCTCTAGGTAATTCTTCTCCCTCAATGGTAACACCGACAACAGCAGCATCTGTCACGTCGGGTCTCTCAAGAAGCAGAGCCTCCAATTCAGCCGGGGCCACTTGATTACCCTTTACCTTTATGAGCTCCTTGATACGATCGACGATAAAAATCAGAGCCCCCGGGGCGTATGAGTCCACATACGCAATGTCACCAGTCTTCATCCACCGAGTACCATCGGGGTCTTCAAATATTGTTTCTGCAGTGGCTTGTGGCTTTTTCCAATATCCTCTCATTACTGTAGGCCCACTCACCCATAGCTCTCCAGGTTTTCGAGCAGATATAATTTCTTTCCCATCCTGGTCAACAAGCCTAGCACTGCAATTTGGCATAAGCTCTCCAACCGAGTTATTGCGCTCCCTCCTTGTAGGATCCCACGACAACGCTGTGCATGTAATTTCTGTCATACCCCACCCTTGCCTAACGATTAGATCAGGCTTGTTGATCAATCTTTCTGTTTCAACCGAGATATCAGCTGCTAATGGCGCGGCACCGCTACCAACACTTTCGAGGCTGCTTAGGTTGAACGTCTTGCTAATGGGGTGTTTTACTAGTGCAACAAGAACCGGGGGAACAGCAGTAAGGTGTGTAATGTTAAATCGCTGAATGTGAGCGAGGAGCTTGACAAAGTCAAATTTCGGCATGATGTATGTCGGAACCCCTTGTTTAGCGAAATTGGCCACAAAATAGGTCTGCGCATACGCATGATAAAGTGGGAGGAAACAAAGGCCTCTGTGATATTCCACGGTAGTGCTATAGTTGTCTGCTAGCGCTGAAACTTTGATCACGCCAACGCCATTAGAAACATAATTGTAATGCGAGATTTCAACTCCCTTTGGCACGCCTGTGGTACCGGATGAGTAGTTGAGACAGCATGTCGTAACTCGAGAATCAGAGGGCTCTGTCCATTCGAACTTTTCCGCCTCTGCAGCCGGGGCAATAAGCTCAGTCCAGTGACATATTCCTTCAGTAGCTGGCCGCTCAAGATCCTTGGAGCCCGGAATTGTCGTGTCGAATACAAAAATACCGCTACTGTCGAGCGCGGCTTGTTTCGCTGCATTCAATGCTGTGTTTATGCTGCCTGCTGCGGCGATCATAAACACTGCGCCACTGTCTTGGAGTTGATAGGCCAGCTCTCGAGCCACGTAGTTGGGATTCGCGCCAGTGAAGATACCGCCAGCCATCAGTACACCAAGAAAAACAGAGGGGAAAAAAACATTGTTTCCCGAGAAGACTAGCACGCGATCTCCCGGCTTCAGACCGCGACGCTGGAGGCCGACTGCGATCTGCTTTGCCAGCAAGCGATAGCCCGACATCGTTACATAATGAGTTTCTGGGCGGTCAGCATCGAAAAAGATCTTTGCCGTAGATAGTGAACGGGTTGCAGAGCCAAAGATCCATTGTTGCAGGGAGCAATTCGGGATTCCCTCTGTCCAGCGAGATGTAATCACCATGGTGAGTACCAGAGATGATATAAAGGGACAATGTGTGTAACTCTTCCTCGTTGGACAATTGCGTCACCGAGACTGCGTTGTTCAGAATAATGTGTCGCAAAAGCCTTGCACAACTAATGTGGTGCTTGGAACAGCTACGAAATTGACTGAAATTGAGTTAAGATGCGATCGTGAGATTTTAAATTGTTCCAGGTCGAAATGAGAATTGTGTGCAATTTGGGAGCTTAAATTGCTACTAAGCAATTCGACCGACAGGAATGTCAGAGGCAAAAATGAAGGCAAGAACAATTCTAACGTTTGATATTTAGGGGAGGGGGTGTCTAATATAACGAGGTCCTCGGCCCTCGCACCTTGACGTACGTCTCCTCATTCTTGCCCAAGCTCTGCCTCGGCTCACGGAATCAGCTAGTTATTGTTGAGAAATGAGACCTCCGCTTTCCCCGCATCCGAAAGATGGGGTCGCAGGGTCATTCGCAATAATTCCCCTGCACAGTTGTCGGTTTGCCAATCATATCCAAACGCTTGTAGCTAGCTATACCGCATTGGGACGGGTTCAGTCATTCGCCAAGCGGTCATTGCACACATTCACATCAAGAAATGAACATTGCCTCAGAACAGGAAAAACATATGTTTATTGTTGGCATGGCTTGTCGTTTACGTCGATTACGAGATTAGCCTTGATTCTAATTTCCATCCCTCAGTTGTCGCAGATTGACATCATGGACCAGGGCCAACCACCTGCAATTCCTATAGAACCTGCATTTGCATACCGTTGATAGTTGCTCCCTGTGCTAAGTTGAGCGCACTAATTTTTTTTAAAAAGAAAATAGGAAAAACGCAGTCTAATAAAATAGCTATAGATAGTCAATAAGAATTCCGACGATGCCATGTAGTTCTGAGCAGCCCTACAAAACACTTTAAAAAAAGAATTGGGGTTCATGTGAGTAATTCGCATTAACAATGGTGTACCGAGCATCTATATATATATTAAAAGCTTAACTCTTTGTTAATTAAATGTAGTCTTTAATACAGCCTCCAGACCTTGTTCCAAGAGTCGGCTTTTATCAGCTATGTCTGCACCCCCTCGCCAAGCAATAAATCCATCTGGTCGGACAAGAATAGCACTACCATCCTCAAGGCGGCATTTCTTTGCAGCTAGACCACTTGGATCTTTGTACGGTGAAGAAGTTCCGTTCAGAATATAGGTATCTACCTTCAAAGGAAGTCCAGCAGCAGCCGCCGTCCAGCCTGAGTGTACGTCGCTTGCAATGAGAACAAAGTTTTGCTTGATCAAATCAAGACTTGATATGCTCTTTGATGAGCCAGAAGCGCTTTCAAGGACAAAATGAGGAAACCTAGAGCCAGGTGTCGCGCTAGGCGATAAAGTATCGTCCCAAAGGTTTTTGATTGGTACGTGATTGGTCTCATTGACGAAAGCGCCAACGGGGTATCGATACCCTAATTCCACGTCGAAGTCATCCACTTCTGGTACTGGAGGCTGTTTGAACATGACACGATTTTGAAACCGATAATAAGCTTGATTGACAGTAAATTGATCAACGGGCTGTCTCTCCATGTTGTACGTTGCTAGTAATGAGTGGGATGCTTTGCCTGAAATGACGTAAGCCAACTTCCAAGCTAGGTTATGGGCATCCTGGCTGGTTAGCAAACCTTCATCAACGTCATAAGATAATTTTATACTTACTGCAATGCCAGTATTGCCTCCTAATCCCCCGGTTGGTGGCATGACATGGGCTGCATCGCCAGCCAAAAATACACGACCGCCATGGCTCTCAAAACGGTCTGCCGTATATGCAGCCATAGTCCAGTAGTTGCAAGCTTGAAGTTCAACCGAGACTTGACTAGAGTCAAGGCCCAGGCAATCGTAGAAGTATTTCTGCGCTTCCTCAACTGTGACGCTTCCAGGCTGAAAATCAACTCTATCCCCGACGTTGTTCACCATGAGGAGGCCTTGAGTTCCTTTGTTCTCGAGGCGGAAGCCTCCTCCAATCTTGTCATTTATTACATAAATGACCCCGTGAACAGCTCTTTTACCAATATATGAGCTTAGATCAGATTTGAAAGCGATACTTAGGCTATTACGCAGCACGCCAGGGCCGTTCCATCCCATACCCTCTTTCTGTCTGGTCGCACTTCTATTTCCGTCACAAGAGATCAAGTATTGCGTTTTGTACTTCTTGACGTTCCCCGAGGAAATCTCTTTGACGACCACGATTACGCCGTCCTCTTGCTCGTCATAAAGGAGAACTTCGTGGCCATGAAGCTGCGTGCTTCCGAACTGTTCTGCGTGTGCACCGAGAACGGGTTCAAACATGCGTTGGGAAATCCAAACCCATTTAGAAGGTGTAACTTTGTTAATCTTGTCGGGGTTATGCTCTTGTAAATGCTTGATGACCTTGCCGCCGATTAACTGTTCAACGAGTAGCATGCCTGCATCAGGATCAAATTCCCTTGCACTTTGCTCTGCCGTGAACTCCTCCAGGTTCAATTGCCGAAGAATCTCACTGGTTCTAAAATTCAAACCAGCTGCTCTTGGGTGAGTCCCAGCTGCCGGATGGCGGTCAAAAGATATAGACTTGATGCTGAGTATAGTTAGTCGTTATTTGGAGCAAATCAAACATTTGAGCCTCACCCATGATATCCAAGAAGCAGTCCCAGCGTCTTTCCAACCATACTGGATCCAATGATAATAACAGGCCATTCTTCAGTTTCCAATGGAATATCTGAGTGATCCAAGCCGACGAACACATTTCTCTTCAGGTTTTCTTGAGACAAAGTCTCGTCATTTTGTTGGAGGGTCGAAGCCATATTGAAAATCTTGTCTCGTCGATTGGCTGACTTGTTTAAGATGGACTAGGGTTGAATAATTTTGTGAGAATAAATCAAGGCAAGGGTCTCTTCTACTTAAATATTCCAAGAAACCTATTATTCTTAGACAGCTAAGTAGGAGAAATATCTGCACTCTCTTTGCTCTATGATCGTTGTCGAACTTTTGCTAGGGCTGGATGGGAGTATACCCGGTGGGGACACCCGAGAATTCGTGAATGACAAGCGGGAGTACACACAGCTAGTCCTTGGAATGCATTGCCCACATGTAATTTCTTCTCAATTTTTGGATCACACGGACCAATTGTGGGGATTTCTCCCGATGAATCGGGATCGGAATCGGGATGTGGCCTGAGAACTTTCATGGGTGGTGGTAGTACTACAGTGAACAAAATGTGTCAGATATCGACGAGGAAATGTTCATATGACACAAAAGTGAAATCTTAATATGTTTACTTTCGAAGATTCCTTTTCTAAAATTTATTTTGATCTGAATAAAAACATTTGACATCGAAATTCAGTGCCACTAGTCTAGCAAAATCTCCCCGAATAACTCATCAATTAATAATTTGAAAACAATAGATATGTTCATTTTCCTGATTTCTACTGTGCAATGTCAACAAGGGGTATATAATTCGATGTGGAAAATGTAGATTTCTCTAGAATACATGTGTCATACACAATGTGATAGTTTTGCTTGACATCAGAACATACAAGGTTGTAAATGGTATGTTACTCTGGATACATGAAATGAGGCGGTATGCACTGGCCGCTACATCAAAAGGTCTACCTGTGGCTCGGTTAAGAGTAACACAGGATATTAGAGGCAGCAAGGGTACAGACCACCAGACAACCATCTTGGTCATGACTATCGCAATGCTCCTTGGGTGACCAAGTCAGAGCTGCCTCTCAAGGGGGGTTTGTAAATATAACCACAGGATATTAGAGTCTATATGGCATAGATCTACATCAGTGATTGTTTGAGCTTTTATTCCTTTGTGGAAAGGAATAAGGCAACAAATTCACCACCTCCAGTGAATGTATGCAGGCGTTCAAATACTGCAGTATGATTGGCCTCAACCCCACAATCAACTTTGAAATCCAAAGCCAATTTACACTCAAAGCCAGGACAAAAATGACAACAAAAATGACAAGAAAAAGGCGGCCACCAGCCAAGAATTATACAAAGAATGATTTAGTCAGAAAGTGTAATGAATTGAATTAAATACAAGACTAGGACGCCACTTCCATCTGTTGCAACTCGCGTTGAGCAGTCTCGGCCGGAAACGAGTCCCAGGTGTATTCAAACATGTCCTTAGGCAATTGCGCACCTGGCACGTATTTATACAGCTGATCCATCATTTCGCCGCGTCTTTCGTCGTTCACCCGAGACATGAACATGACAGTGACAGCTCTGCCGTACCGTGCTTTGTTATAAGCTTCCAACTTCTTGGGGATTTCATCCGGTGTGGTTTCGGATGAGAAGAGAGCGCCAAGTGCAGCGCCATCTTCAAAAGATTGCGCTCCACCCTGGCCCTGATCTTTTCAGCTATGTTAGCTACTGTTGGTTCTTTTTATTTTGCCTAAAAGATGATACTTACGAGGAAGCATGGGATGCGCCGCGTCCCCAACCAAAACAGTTTTTCCCCTGAAAAAAGTCATTGGAGGGTCGCGTGTGGCCAAACTCCATAGCTTTAGGTCTTCAGCAAGGCTGCACAATTCGACTATGTCTGAAGAGAATTCCTTGTATGTCTCGAGCAAGTCTGATAGCTTTCCGCCATCTAACCAAGCTGATTCTCCAACGGCAATCGAGGCATCAGCTGGATGAATTGCAACAACATTCAGAAGATTACGTTCGCGGCAAGGGTAAATTACCAAACGGCGGTCATGAGCTAGGTAAACATGTTGGCTACTTAATCCAAGCTTGCTAAATAGTGCCGCGGTTGATGGATTAGCGTTGACTTTGCCCATGGGAACCAAGAAACGGAAACAATTTTGCCCGGTGCTCATTTTCGGTTGCACCGTTTGGGTAACTGCGGTTACGATTCGAGACTTGTTGTGGCTTTAGTCTTTGACAAATAATAGCCAGCTATTTTCAACTTACGTGTACCCCATCTGCTCCGATGAGTAGATCACCTCTGTGCTTGTCTCCATTGTCAAGAGTGATCTCAGCTCGCTCGGCATCCTATAACATAGTTAGTTTTAAGGCTCTCCAATGCTATAACTCGAAGAATCAAAGGCCTAAATGAGATTGAATAGGAATCGTACTGCGGAAATAACTCGGCTAGATAAATGGATATTGATATTGTTGCCATACATGTTGTCATTGGCAAGTTTCCTCAATGTGTTATGTAGATCAACTCTATGGCTTAAAAGCCATTCGTCCTGGATCCCGAGTTGCTTTTGGAGCAAACTGAGTTTCTGGCCCGACATTTCAGCCTCAGTGCTTCCATGAATCGGATAAGATTGGGTAGATTTCTCTTCTTACAGCAACTTCAAACAAAGGTTTCCCATCTTTGTCGTAGCCTTTAATACTTTGGCAAGATACCGGCTTAAGGTCATCGAAATTGCAACCCCAGCTCTTAAGAACCCGGGTAGCATTTGGAGGGATGTGAATGGCAGCACCGACTTCGTTGAGGAATGAGGATTGTTCATAGACCTTCGCAAGTTCGTTAAATGACCAATAATATAGTTTCCCTTCCGGCGATTTCTCACCTCGACCTGATGCCCGGTACGAGCCAGAGCCACTGCACAACCGAGCCCACCCAGCCCAGCTCCAACGATGATGATTTTTAAGGGCATGATGATGCTGTGATAGATAAAAATGTAATCAAAGTTTGATAAGGTAGTGATAGTGATATTATACTGATAGTGAATGACAACCGGTCTGTCACGGTATCTTAATTACTCTCGTCTGACAATTTTGCATGTATGGAGTAATAGTATTATGTACCCATTCCATTTGTTAATTTGCTGTATGATTGCGCGTGGCCGGGTTGGCTCACGCGGGCTTGTTATTCCTCGGCCCCACCGGCTCTCCACAACCCCACGCGGCGACAACGAGATTGAGATGTGCAAACATGCCGAGGAGCCGAACAAAAGAAACATAAAAGCCCAACTTGTAATGGATTTAATGGGCCTATAATTGATCATTATTAGAATATTTAACAACATATTACAAAACATTCACCTTATATCAGCAATTTACTTCATCCAAGGAGCAAAAATGGTCACTACTGAGCACGTGCGAGCAATCTTTGAACCTATTAGCCAAGGGAATATGGCTGCATTCTGGCCTAATGTCGTGGAAAATGTTGATTGGACAGTAAAGGGTATATATGAATCTTTTCAAAATGATGAAGTTTTGATCACTTAAAGTTATTAGGCACTTATTGCAAGATTTCAGGGCATTACAAGTCCATCAAAGAGTTTCAAGAGGGAACCAAACCCCTTTCATCTACTTGGGCTGGTCCGTTGCATCTTGTTGTTCAAAATATAATTGTTGATGGCAATCAAGCAGCTGTTGAGTTGAAAGCTGTTGATACCAAAATCAAGGACGGCCAACCCTTCCCTAATGAATATACATGGGTTCTGGGCTTCAATGAAGAGGGAAAAATTGCCTCCGTCCGAGCTTATATGGATACGTAAGTTTGTTATCTTATGAATAAACGTATAATGCTGATAGCTCAACAGAGATCTTGTAACTCGAGTAATCGCTGCGAATCCATAAATGTTCTAAGGTCGGCTCCTACACATCAAGGGAACACAGTCATCCTTTGAGGTCTCAGACAGGGGGGCACTAATCCAGTATTTCCAACAGGATACAATATCTCTTTCACGGTTTCAATGAAAGTGAAAGAAAATGTAAGAGGGAATAAGGAAGGAAACAAGAGATGCATAAGCTTGAGTCTTCAATCAGAATTTGCATAGACCCTAACTGCCAGGGCTCGTGCATGCAGTAAAGGGTACATGTCGGTATGCCTCAATGACTAATCCTGTAACTGCCATTTAAAGGTTGTAATGGGAGGCTAGATATAGCAATCAATCAATTATCTATTCTTCTCTCGCCATAATCTTGACTATGATACTCGACCGCTAGTTACATGAGGCAAGGAAATCACAAAGGTGACCTGCGGGCTTTTTTCAACCCAGCTTCTTCATCCTTTATCACAGCCATCAATAAAATATATCTGTTACTGCACAAGCCTTTTCAGTCTTTGTAGTCCCCCAAGATCTTCTGTCGATGGCATCACCCTCTTTTCGCGTGTATACCATCTACTTTTTCGAACCGCTGTCTCCCTAGTATAAATACCATCAAGAAAGATCGATGCACTGTATTTATTTCTATATGTTATGCAAGAGTAAGCCCACTTACTAGGAAGCAGCTATCAATTTATTTCTATATGCTATGCCAGAGTAAGTGATGCAATAAAGGGTCACTTGGAACTGTAAAATGAGGTGTTGTATGATTGATTCTCTATCAACGGGATCAAAGGGTCCCTGCTGCTCTAAAGGCTGCTTGATTACTGAGAACATATGACACGTGATCAACCTTTCACCCATCAGTAAGTCTGCCTAGCAGGCAGCAGCATCAATACAAATAGGATTCAGCAATGAAGGGCTCTCTTAGTGATGGTGCCTGTGTCGTACAAATAACTTCACTGATTGATTCACTCTTATCTATCAAGTTATGATGAATTTTTTCTGTTGACATACAACCAGGAAATACATTGATATGAGATACTTGGTGATATTTGAAGACTGGAAAATTGCTATAGTAAGTGTTGGATTGTATTGATGTATGTGTTAGAGAAGGAAAAAGCTGATTTGGAAGGGCTCGCGGGGTCCTTATGTAACTACCCTACCTCAATTGACTACTTGTCGACATCACATACACACGCCCATATATTAACCTTTACATACAGTCATTTCATGAGCTTCAATTCACCCCGATGTGACATAAGACGGATTCTCAGGCGGGGGAACATTATTTGCATGCGAATCTTATTGTATTCAAGCTAGAGCCATTCATAATCATGTCCCATTCACACTTTGGGCAGATATCTTTCCGGCACGCCGGATTCACTTGCCGGTTCGCCATTCACCAATGGCTTATCAGATGGGAGCAGTACAAATACAACTCGTGACTTTTTATCCGAATTATTGTTCCATTGATGCATTGTCTAAGTGATTGTTAGAATTGACCACAATGGATGCGGAGACACTTACAGCTTGTTGAACGACAATATCACCAGCACAAACAATTGTTCTGGAGCCATCTTCGAGCAATAATTCAAGCTCTCCTTCCAATATTATACCGTAGTCTAAAGATGCGGTGCGGTGCTCGTGCCCTTGAGAATTAGGGGGAAAATCTACTACTCGAATAAGAGACCCTCGAGTATAAATTTCCTGAGAATTTTCGGATGGATCTTCATTCACCAGCTCAGCAGGATATCTAAAGTTTTGCCATACTGTGATTGCGTCGCTGCCAAAACCAGAAATGAGTTCTGTGGCGTTGTCAAATAAAACAGCGGATTTTGATGATTTGTGAGTCGTGACTACTCGACGCACAGGAGTTTCAACAGCAATACCCATAATGACCAAGAAACTGAACAATCAAAAATTGTGGTAGTTGATAGTATGGTATTGGAGTGATGTTTTTTTATCCTTCATTTGGCCACGATAGTAAATGCTACTTATAGCTTACAGGTTCTGAATGCTAACCAGTGTAACAATGTCGGTTGTGTGGGGGATGATTTCAATTCTTGAAGCCCTGTGACCCACACCAAGATGCTTCCGGTGTAACAAATGCTCTGTGGAGCCGATGGGGCCCGATAAATACACTATCACAAGGAAAGGGGTAGTTTGCGCGACCCGATATACACTACATGTGTATTAACAAAGATCACTTCACGATATATCTGACCTCATTGAGACTAGCGATTTAAAGGGCAGTTCTTGCTACCAGGGTGGTCTACATAGCCGGCTATCCCACCCAAAGAAGGGCGCGAAAGCCTTCCTAATAGAGCCTTCACTCTAGGGGTCTGTTTACACATATGACTGACCGGGCGCTTGAAGTATCATTTACTCTTCACCGGTGACGATGAAATAGTTGCTCTCGGTCCATTTTGTGGAGTACTAACACTCCGAAAATGTGGTTCGAGTATGTCACACTCACGAGATGGTCTGAAGCCTAGCTTAGCAGCCAGGCCTCTTAGGGCCCCGCCGGATCTTGACCACAAGGCCTCGATGCCTTCGGCGGCTAGGACTAGTACTTCTAGTAACAGCCAGGTAGCTCTCGGGGGAAAAGGCCCCAAACGGTCATAAAAATCAGGATAAATGCCCGGATGATGGATCGGGCTAATACAGACCTATCCCACGCGGCTACCAACACAATCCGCGTGACGTGACCGCCGTAGCTAGTTTTGGATAGCCTCAACCTAAAAGAAACTCCTCTCGGCTGATCGGAACAGCTAGTCACAACAGCAGCTATAAGAGACCTAGATAGTCCCTTCAATTGACAAGACAAGAGCTACCGATGTAAACTTGTGGCGTCTATATCTAGTGATAGAGTAGAATCAATCAGAACTAGAGTAGGTAAAATACTGTTCAAAATGCGGTCAGTACTGATTAGCCAAGCCCCAATTCTAACGAAAAGGGCCGATTCAAGAACGCCCCGAAGCAGTAGAGGAACATCATGGTTGTCACATCTGACCTCGGCTAATTTCTGACACTTGGTTATTGAATACGGGAAGATATGTATGCCGTGACTGGTCTCAAATCAATACCCAAAACACTTTGCAATGTATGTTCAAGACCTCAAGCATCAAAGCGCCAAATATTGGTACAAAGCAAATAATGTATGTGCTGATGCAGTGTATTTATAGGATATTTAATATCAGGCACTTATGCATGCCAATGTTAAAAACGCTTCAAGTAATATCGTAAGCCACGGTTAATGGCAAATGAGACCCCGGAGACCGCGACGATTGCCACAGCCAGTCCAACAATCAGACCTCGTTCAAAATACGACAACCTGCCCCCCTTTGGCTGCTGAATCCTTGCAAGCCGTAATCTGTGAGATATTATAGGCCAGAGCGAGTCACTGAGTTTTGAAGTAGTCCCGGGACGTCCTTGAGCAATAGATTTGTTGATTGAAAAATCCTCCAGGCTATAAGGAAGTTCGTACGAGGCAGTCGGCGAAAACGGAACAATGGTAACTGGACACGTATGTCAGATTCTCTAATCATGAAAGTACTTTCATAAAATTACCTAAAGATCTTAGGGGGATCTGGTTAATAAAAATGTTCAATGACTGCGAAAAAGCGCCGACATAGAAGGAGGTTTTCCCATCCCCGAAAATGTAAGTTGCTTGTGATGTCTCCTTTCCATTTCTACCAGTAATTTAGTATGATAAATGACCCATGTTCAGAGTATGTCAGCAACGAAATAATTTCCTTACACTTTATCTAAAAGATCAATACCATGATCGAGGCTGCGAATAGGTACGAGAAGTACACCTTCACTCCAACAAACGATTGATTTAGCCACGACTTGAATAGTGTCGGCTACAATAGGACTAAGATATTGAATGAAAATTAAGTTATATTCTCGAGTCATTAGGAAGGAAGGCATACTCAGTGCTTTTAAGAGATATAACTGATGGCAAATTGGCCGAGGAGCTTTTGGAGAGGCTTTCCGCTAGTGAAGGGAAAGTGGATGTTAGAAGATCACGGAAAGCCCTACTTTCGCCGCTGTTTGCACTCTGCGAGGATCCATTTTCTGTTCCAAAAGATTGTTGTAAAAATCTCACAACATCGTGAATTATAACTTCATCAACAAAGAAAAGACGGGGCACTCTCAGTGGCTGATGACGGGGGCTCCGGAGGACAGATAACCTGATATGCGAGGCCACGGCCTCCAGATCTGAGGCACTCCTGTCGATGAATGCTGCAGGAAGCCCTGAAGGTGGTGTCAAAATGCGAACCAAGGGGTTGGATTGGGAAAGTGCAATTTGCAAGTCGGTTCGTTGCTCAGTATTTTGAAGTGCCGCTACTCCAAAGTATTTAGAACCTAAATACTGGCGACTTTGAGATGAATTATCCTGAGTTATTTTCACAGCTTCCTTGTCCAAGCTCTCTTCGATAATCTTTCTTAGTATCTGGCTTGTAGTGGGAGCTGCGGCGGTGGTCAGTACAATGACGGCACAGCCGCCTGCAACAGCTGCAGCTAAAGGAATGAGCGTGCTCGAGACAGGAGCGTGCGGATTTGGGTCAATCAAGGATGGCCCCAATGGTATCAGACTTTTACCTACATCGGCGCCACCCTTGATAGAATTTTCTTTTCTCAGGCTTCCGGGAAAATCCAAAGTATCATAAAAGTGCTTGATAGCATCCAGCACAACCTTAGTTTCTTCAACGGCGCTGTCCTCGGCGGCGTTCAAGTCTAGCAAATTGTTAGCAATATATTAGAACATGCTATTTCTTGAGATATCTGATCTTATCTCACCTGACTGCAGTCCCTTGACGAGTTGAGAGGTCAAGCCTTTGGTGGCAGCGTGTAGAGCAGCCAAGTCCTTCTGACGTTGCAAGACGTTTTCGAGTCGGCGTTCACGCCAGGCCGTATGGACCGTCTTGTACAAATCAGAAACAGTGCTCATCATGTAGAAACTGATAAGAAGATATTTTTCTCTTGATCGTTTGCTTCCAGAGAAAGGCGCCTTCCTTTTCTACTTTAAGGTTGTTTCATTAATACTTTGTCTCTCATGTTAACCCTGTTCAATATCGGCTCGGCTCCACACTGGCCCGACAACCCGATCATAGAAAACCATTAAAATGAAAACCGCATCATGGAGCTTAAAGCTGAGTCGGTTGCTCTAAAGTATTTTCGACGGGATCAATTGATAATTAACGATAAAAAGAATGACCAGTACTGCAGAAAAGAGTATGCGATGTATTTCAGATGGAATCTCGGCGAGCCACTAACTTGCTCTTGCAGAACCGACACCAGTTTTCCTCTTCGCACATGGATCAACCATGATGCTTGGAGAGGAATCCGAGCCCGCAAAGATTTGGGAAGAAGTGGGGAACGAGGCCTTGAGGCGCGGTATCAAGCGGGTAGTGATGATGGTAAATTTAGACAAATTCCAACTGGCAGCACTGTATCGAACTGATGAACTATCCAGGGAGCTCACTGGGATGCACCTGGGGATATTGTCGACGTTAGCATGAATGCTGATGCCCAAAAAGACCCTGTAGGAAGTGTAACAGAAGCTCGGTATATGCCGTACACAATGGTGCCTGATCTCGAGGGAGGCCAAAGAGTAATCGACATGCTTCGCGATGCCGGAATTAATGCAAGGGCAAACCGCAAATTCGATTGGATCCACGACACCTTTTTGATCATTATCAGGATGTTTCCTCACTGCGTACCGCCTCCAACAACAATTGTCTCCATGAACGCCCGATACGACCCACATCTGCATATTAAGATAGGAGCAGCACTTCGGCCGTTACGCTTCGAGAATACCTTGATCATCGGGAGTGGAGGCTCCGTTCATAACCTATACCAGAATCACTGGAACCAGATGATGATATATCGCGATAACTTTGCCCAGCCAGTCCCACCGGGTGACTGGGCAATGGAGTTTCGACAAGCTGTTGAAGATGTTATTACGCAGAACACTGGACCAGACCTCCGGAGAGCGTTGGGAAAGATGATGAAGCATCCAAGATATAAACAAGCCCATGGAACTGATGACCATTGGATGGCCACTCTTTTCGCAGCTGGAGCCGCCGGTGATGAAGATGATGTGGGCCCCAATAAATTCCTTGGCGAGTGTTGGGAATTGGTCAATATGTGCAATAGTCAGTACCAGCTTGGAAGCTGGGACTAGACTTCTGTGTTCTGGACCATGATAAGTCGTTATTATTTAGAACTGTCATATTTCGTCCTGAATATCATTACTTTGATTCCTTGTTCTTCTCTACTCACACGTGCAACCAGTATCAACCCTCTACTTTACCTTGCAATGATAAATGTCAATTTGATGGATTCTAAGCCGGAAACCCGCCCTTTTACACTATGGTATGTCTGCCAAGATGAATAAAGGTTTTAATCTTTCATCGCCTGTAGGTGTCAAAGTTGACGCATCTTGGAAGCTTAGCCGTTGAATGAAAACCCTAGATGGCAAGCTTTAAGAACTTGGAAATTCTGCAACCATTTCAGGTTGGGTACTCAGCCTTTTTCACTGTCAAGAGCTGGGTATGAGCCTCATTGTGCGCATGTCATTATCCATAGCTTTGTACCAATATCTACTGTTTCCTTCTCCTACAAGAAGGTTCCCTCTGCAACAAAGGATATACCAAACACTAATCAATCAAAGAGAATCCTATAAATTTCCTGTATTTTCAACAGATTATTACTTGATCGATCTAAAACATCATTGCTCGGAAACAAAAAGTAGCCTTTTGGTGCTGGAAGTATGGCTTTTGCCTTGATCTTAATTCAGGGTAACAAATATCTTGCTAAATACATTTAATGGGGTTTCGATATTGAAATCTTAAATCTGAATTCAATTTGAATTTACGGTATGTTTCATACTTATAGAGCGAGCTCGGGAGATGTGAGCAAAATAGCCCAGAAAATATTGAATGTAATTCAGTTTACCACTCTCCACCAATCTTGGATTTTCCAATGTCCGTGAATCTTCCGAGAGTACCTCTCCAAAAGGCCGCCCAGCCCTGAATTATTAATTAACTAATGTTAGCATTGTGCAATTGTCCGTTTTCTTTTTCCTTTTCCATTTCATACGTACAGACATCAAAGAACAGCCACACACCATTATACCACCAACGATTCGGAACAGTGGCTTCTGAAGTCGTTCATTCATATCCAGTTCGCGGTTGATAGGGCGGTAGTCTGGAATATTTCGAAAAATTTGAGGCCACCATTCTGGGTTTGTAACAGGATAAGGAACAGGCGGATGCGGGGCCAAACTTGCATCGAAATCCGCAGGCTGGGCTTCTCTTTTAATGCTGCCTGCGACTGTTACAGTGTCGCCTTGTGTCACAGATGGCTCCGCGGCCGAAGAATGTCGAATGTCATATTCACCTGGGAACCACGGAGTGGCTGGGTTATTTCCGTTCGGTGTTAGCGTTGCCTCCCTAGTCTTAGGCATGGCCAGTCACGGTTTCAGCAAAAATGCCAAAATAAAGAAAAGTAAAAAGGATTAACATGGAAACACTTTGTGTCATGTCATCGAAAAACATTTGCATTTTGAAGGAAGCTCATTACTATTGTTTGCCTGAAAAATGAAGCCCACGCGGCTGTTGTGGTCCCGAACCGTGCCCCCTCATATCAAGTACGAATGCGGGGCCGAGAGCTGTCGGAGGCTGCGACCCGCAAAATCCATTTCATGTAAGAATAAAATCATTTAATTACGGCACATCTCGGCCAGCATACACATATTGAAACACTTGAACAAGGACTTGCTCTCCATCTTTTTTGAACTTGTGAAGCGAAACTATCATGGCCGAAAACAAGCTCTTGAAAATTGACAAGGATTCGTTTCCTTACGTGTTCATGAAAAATGTCGATATTCCTTTGAAGACCTATGAAAAGGGAGTCTTACGTTGTAACGTATATCTTCCAAAGGATGCAAAACCTTTTGGGTCAAAAAGGTATCCTGTTATAGCTACATACGGGCCGTGTACGTGGTTTCAGGCTTGATTTCCCTTTATTCCACCACCTGACATAAGAGAAAAACAGATGGAAAAGATGTTCCCTACCAGACTTTCTACAAGAAGAGTTGGAATCAACTGAATCCAGCCATGAAGTCGGATCATTCTGCATGGGAAACTCCAGATCCGGCATATTGGACAAAAAATGGATACATTGTGGTTCGTGTGGACGAGAGGGGCGCGGGGCAAAGTCCTGGTCTCCTGGATACCATGTCTCGAGGAACCAGTGAGGCTTTCTTCGATGTTGTCGAGTGGGCCTCAGAACAGGAATGGTCCAGCGGTAAAGTTGGTCTCCTCGGCATCAGTTACTATGCAGGCACCCAATGGCGAGTGGCGGCCAGACAGCCCAAG
Source organism: Calonectria hongkongensis (assembly GCA_017140755.1). NCBI lineage: Eukaryota > Fungi > Ascomycota > Sordariomycetes > Hypocreales > Nectriaceae > Calonectria > Calonectria hongkongensis. The sequence goes on from JAACJA010000007.1 coordinate 556,288, forward strand.
GGCTTGTCAGCTATCATTCCATGGGAAGGAATGAGTGACTACTACCGAGATAGGGTTCGTCATGGAGGAATTCTATCAGATCGGTTCATTGGTGAGATCCGCTATTTTCAAATCGACTATTCTAAACTAACCGCCATGTTGAGACTTTTGGTGGCACAACGGTGTCCAACCAAATCAATACGGTATGCCAGGCCGCGCAGCACGCAACTGGGGCGAAGATACGTTAGAGGGAGACTTGGACGAAGAAACCCTGCTTTCCAATCGACGAAATCAGACACTAGATACCGTCACGCACAAATATCGGGATGAAGATTACTACAAATCTCGAGATTTTGAGCCTGAAAATATCACTGTACCACTACTAAGTGTGGCAAATTGGGTACGTAATTTTGATCTAACCACAGAATATGCTCTAACAAAGTGCTCCAGGGAGGAATTTTGCTACATTTGCGAGGTAACGTGCTGGGTTGGATGCGCGCAACCTCAAAGTACAAATATCTCCATTTCATCGTTGGAAGGCATGATCTTCCATTTTATTATCCCCAGTCGGCAAATCTACAACTGTCCTTTTTCAATGCCTTCCTCAAAGACAAAGATACCGATGGCTGGAAGACGGGTCAACAGCCAAGAGTCAAACTATGTCTAAGAAAGGGCGATGCTGGTGTTGATGATCCCCAAAGAGAGCTTTCGTTCCCCACTCGTAATGAAGTTGATTGGCCCATTCCTAGGACCAGATACTCAAAATTCTTTTTGGGAGCATCCAGTCAACTTTTGATGACCGCAGATCAGTCGCCCTCATCTTTCAATTACGATGCACTGAACGGGTGAGTTTCATGTTTAGGTTTCAGGGCCTAGTTTACTGACCAGTATCTCAGTGAACCTATATCATTCTTTTACAAGACCAAATCTACATTGGAGATTACGGGTCATATTGTTGCTCACCTTACTGTTTCTGTTGCAAGAAAAACTGCTCATGATCCAGCTCCTTCTGATATTGACTTATTCTTAACTCTAAGAAAGCTCAATAAAAGTGGCCAAGAGGTCTTTTACACTGGAACTATGGGGGATCCTGTTCCAATCGTCAAAGGTTGGCTGCGTGTTTCTCTCAGAAAGGTAGATACGAATAGCCCGCTGCACCACCACTATCTTCCTTATCGCAACTACTATGGTGCGGAGGCTCAGCCTGTGGAAGAAAACCATAAATACGAAGTTGATGTTGAAATTTGGCCTACAAATGTTGTTTTAGATACAGACGAGACCTTGGTGCTCGAAATAGCTGGGCATGACACACAGGGGGTTGGAAAGTTTTCACATGAGCACCCGCAAGACCGCAGGCCAGAGGTATTTGATGGTCAAGTTACTATTTACGCAGGTGGAGACTCTAGCTGGCTGACTCTTCCAATCATCAGCCCCGAGTAGCTATTTTATCTGATACCTAGTAGACCATGGACTATAGATTTTCCATTCATATGTCATTGACCTTTAGGTCCTAGCCCGTTCATGTTCTCCGAGATTGGTTCAATTTCTTTTACAATGATTACTTCCTGCTTCTAAGTTGACTTCGTATACAGTTTCTTCAGCAGCTTTAGGAGAACCGTTATAGGTGGTTAGCGACTTTTTTCACGTCATAAAACATCGTCGCAGCGTTCAACCGCGTGATTTGCAATATTCACCCCTCAATCATAGTTCACACAGAATGGTCTAATATTTGTAACACGAAATACGGTCTTCAAATTCAATAGAAGAAAGAAAGATATGAACGAAAACTGCAATAACAATTGGTGAAGAGGCACTAATACAAGCGTGACGAACGTCCCCAGTCCGGTTATGTGAAACTTCAAGGTCCTATATGCAACTGAGTAGCGTATCCTTTGACGCTAGGCCCAGGATTTAAATGGAGATGGCGTGACGCCGGGGACTCCGCTTTCATTAGGCTCTACTGATTGTGATAACGTCATTCTTCATAGTCGGCTCTCCACAATCGGCTCTCCACGATTCCACAAGCTTCTTACTATCCTCAATATATAACTCAAGTACTCATTACTTGGATGACTCAAAGTTCTACCGTATCCAACCCCCAAATTTGATTGAACTGTTGTGTATCTTGAAGAATTATCAATATACCAATCTAAAATGGGTATTACGCGTGTTGTTCAATTGGGATTTAAACCAGGCACGAGCCCTAGCACAATTGAAGAGGTACGCAAAATGCAGTTTGCTTGCATCAGTGTATGCAACATAACACAACCACTAATTATCCTCAGCTCTCTTTGAAGATCCGCAATATGAAGAATGAATGCCTCGACCCTCATTCAAACCAGTCTTACATTCAATCTATTGAAGGAGGAAAAGAGCTTTCTATCGAAGGATTGCAGGTAGGTATTATAGAAAATGTCCACGACGACCCTTAACATGCGGCCAAAATATGCAACCCACTGGAAATATGGTTCTATCCATATCACCTTTTGCACTATTCTAAATCTTTTTCTCTGAGGTCACTAATGAAACCTTTCGAAATACGGGTGCTAACTGATCAACAGCACGGTATTACACATGCATTTATTATCAAATTCAAAAGTCAAGTGGACAGAGATTATTATGCCCAGCATGATCCTTCTCATCAGGTTGTAATTGGTGCTCTTCAACCAGTTATTGAGAAGGTCCAAATTATTGACCTTGAGACAAGCGCATAGCTCTAGACTTAGTTCAATAACACTGAATTCATAAAATTCATACAAGATCTGTAATATGTAATATGTAGAGGGGCCACATGATTAAAATAAGGACGGGTGTACAAATATCAATTGGCATTTCAAACCTCCGTGATACACTTCAAAACTCTCTCTGGATGAAGAAATTGATAGTTTAAACAGAAGAGCTGAATTGTGAAGTTGAGACTGGAAACCAAGGTGGACAGTGAGGATCCGCACTTACATTTATGTTAACTAACTTATTAAGGTAAAGGATAAGTTAATAACTAAGATGTTGATGATACCAGTGTGATGGAATTGGAGAGACGGCGCCTCTACAAGCCACACACACACACAACCAACCCAACCGCTGACTGGGACTTGTGTGTGAGGAATATTAACAATTCCGGCAGGAGCATAACAACAGCTGGAATAGCTAGCAACAGTTCTGATCAGAAGGAAAGCACAAAAGAAAGTAATAAAATAGGCCTCTAATAGGGCAAAAGACAGTTACTAGGACATAAGTCAAGTATGTAAGAAGGAGCGTTGTTGATTTCAATTTCTCTGCTAAAGGGAGCACCTTTTATCTCTCCCAATGAACTACTCTAGGGTAGGTCAAGCGGACTTTATCCGAAAACCCCAAACCGCCAACACACCAGTGTGGATAGTATTTGCGATGAGAGTACAGTCATTATATGGACACTCTCCGCCACATCAAAAGCTCTATTTCTGCCTTAATTAAAAGTATAACAGCGTAATCGGGTCTTTGTGACGCATATTACAAGAATATATGCATTGTTTCTTCACTGTTTGCTATCGCCAATGAGCAAGTTGTTATTCAAATATCCAACTTTAGGTCCCCTGATAACCAGATATAACACCGTGAAATCTGCTTGCGTCACATTAAAATAAATATCAACTTATGGATATAGCTCGGCAATCCATAGTCTGAATATGCTAAAAGAAATTGGTGTTCGGATTTGTCGGAACGATTAGGGTCGGATAACGTGGGGTAATTGGAGATGCTGATGACGGAAACATTCCGACTTGACGAGATATGAACAGCCGAGGTTTCGATTCCGCACAGAAGTCCAACCAAACGATTTCCAACCCCTAGCTAAAACAAACAAAAATCATCCAAGCGCAGGCTTTTCGAGTGTTACTCAACGAAGCCAGCTTTTATCACAGCAAATATTTAGCTCATAGCACTTTTATTACTCTTTATCATGGCGGTCATTAGCGACACGGTATCGCTACTCTGGAATAACTTGTCAGCGATTCTCATCTCAATCCTACTGTCTCACCTTGTCAAGAATTATTTTGCACCGGGAGTTTGCGATATTCCAGGTCCTTTTCTGGCAAAGATATCCAATATTTGGAGGTTTGTTGATGTAGCACGGGGAAGAGCCCAAGAAACACATCTGGAATTGCATCAAAAGTATGGGCCGTACGTCCGACTAGGTCCTAATTTGGTGTCTATCTGTGATGTGGATATTCTGAAGGTTATCTATGGAGTAAATAAAGGATATTCTAAGGTGTGTGGTTGACTCCCGGGAATAATGTGGCTGCTAATTCGCAATAGACTGGTTTTTACGAGGTTCAGCAGCAATTGGCAAATGGAAAGCCAACTCAGACCCTTTTTACAACCTTAGACGAAGATTTCCATGCAAAAATCAAACGACCCGTCGCTTCCGTATATTCTATGAGTAGCCTGACCGAATTTGAGGTATTTGTGGATAAGACCATCTATACCATGATGGGAAAGTTGGACGAATTTGCAAGACATGACCAGGCTTTTGACATAGGAATCTGGCTGCAATATTGTAACATTCTTCTCAGTTCTTTACCGCGACTTTACTAATTATTCTATAGATGCGTTCGATGTTATCGGTGAGCTGACATTTGGGAGGCCATTGGGCTTTCTAGACAAAGGAACTGATGTGAATGGCATCATGCACTCTCTGGAAAAAATGCTAGATTATGCAGGAATGGTAAGTCAACAAAATCTACTTCGTACAAGCATGGTTTCTTTGTCTGTTTCTTTTCTTGTAATAAAATGAAGAAATGATAGATCGCTAACTTGTAAGATAGATTGGCCAAATGCCCTGGATAGACCATCTCTTGATTAAAAACCCATTGAGACGTATCTTAGGAGGCGGTTCAACCGGGTCCGTTGCCCAGTTTGCCCGTGAACGTCTTATTGAGCGCTTAGAAACCAAAAGAAAAAGTGAACGGGACACATCATCACGTAAAGACTTTCTTGATCGCTTTCTTGAGGCCAAAGAGTTGCACCCGAAAGTTGTCACGGACGCTCAGGTATTTTCTTACACGCTCAGTAACGTCAATGCTGGCTCAGACACAACTGCCATCTCTCTTCGTGCAGTGTTATATTTTGTTTTGAAGCATCCACATGTTCTTCAGCGGCTGACAGAAGAACTCTATAATGCAAAACGTGACGGCAAGTTGTCTATCCCCGTCACGTGGAAAGAAAGTCAGGAACTGCCATACCTCGACGCTGTCATCAAGGAAGCCCTTCGCCTACATCCTGCGGTTGGTCTACTGTTGGAGCGAACCGTGCCGAAAAATGGACTCCAATTACCTAATGGTCCTCTATTACCTGAAGGGACAATGGTTGGGATCAACCCGTGGGTAATGCATCACCATCCTCTTTTCGGAGAAGATCTTGATTCCTTTCGGCCCGAGCGTTGGCTTCAGCAGGAAGGCGAGACAAAAAAGCAATTTGATTCCAGGAGACAAGAGATGGTTGGAGCAACCTTCACATTTGGAGCTGGTCCGAGGACATGCATCGGAAAAAATATTAGTTTGTTGGAGATGTATAAGTTGGTTCCGTCCCTGCTTTACACTTACAAGGTATGATCCAAAAAAAATGCCATCCATGAAATAATCCCTTTTACAATAAGACAGTGACTAACGACAGCATTAGATCCAGCTCAGTGATCCTGATGCTGCTTGGGAAACCCACAACGCTTGGTTTGTAAGACAAAAAAACATACATGTTAAACTTACTCGGATAAGGGAAATGTAATCTGCTGATATGATTTCTTTTCCCGAATCATCACCATCAGCAAAGGCTATCGAGACATTGGAACTTTTGGCTACAGGGTGTTAACAAATATGTAATTCGTACCTCTGTACTCTTTATAAGACAGTTATATAGCCTATTTAAGTCCTTTCCATCATGATTGACTCAATCCCGAAATTTGGAGGGACCAAAATCTGGCAAAATCACCATGTCTAGAACCCAGTAAAAAGAGACATAAACCTTTGAGATTTTAGTCATCTGAACAAGAATCATTCAGATTGGGCAGGAGTCTTGATGTTACGATTGAGGTGTTCTAGCAGGTTAACTGTCGGCTGCGGTGTTGTTGAGAGATGTACATATTGTTTATTAGTCTCGAGGCTCTTCCGTGAAGGGCTCGATGACTGTGACTTTGAAGAGGGGAGAGGTTTTATTCCTCCATGTAGAGGGCACTTCTCCTTTTTTTATCATTGTTTTTGAAACCTTTGCGAATTTTGGTTCTGCAGCACGTCTGAGCATCTCACGATGCACCGTTGGATGAAATCCTTGTATATCAGGCTCTAAGTAACTACATATTCTGCAACCCTTTTGGGTAAATTGGGAACGCAGTCTTGGTCATTGTCAAAAACTGGTTATGAGGGACGGTGAAATGCACATTTTACCGTCCCTAGCATCGCACCATATCTACTGTTTCTTTCTTTTACAAGAAGGTTTCATTTGAAACCAAGGATAGATTGAATACTAATGAAAGGTACTGTCCTAACTAAGTACAAACTAAACGTGGCTCGCATCAGAGGTGAAAATTGCCCTTTTTGGCTAGTTTTACTTTCTGAGCACAATATTTGTAGCTGGTCTTTCACTCACGATATCCCACCATTTCCTAAGGTTCTTTCGTGAATTAATCTCATTAGGGAGTTGAAGGGCATTCAGAATAAAGTTAATCCAAGGAACATGGAATAGGTCAACCAGCGTGTATGTCTAATTGTAGGAAAAGATAATATTAGTTATGACAATGGTTTACGGAGTGAGGAACAATGTGTTGTACCTGTGCAGCCAGATAAGCACTCTGAGACAGAATTGAATCATAGTAGTCTAAGGTCTTTCTCAGCTGAGCCTTTTGTTCTTCGACAACTTTCTGATCAGCTTCTCCTATTCCTAAGGCTCTAATATAAAATATTAGCCAATATCTCAAATAAATAGAATTTGGAACTAACCCCTTGAATATCAGCTCAAATCCAAGTCGTGCTACTGCAGGCTCAAAGTACTCGTGTTCGACACTGGCCGCCTGCTCAAACAGGGCTATGGCCTTTTGATCAGTTGTCATGAGGGCCAAGTTGGACGAGTATTTGGCAACTATGTAGCGACAAATGGCTCTTGATTCGAATAACTTGAAATCATCATCTTGGAATGCAGGTACTTTTGCAAACGGATGGTGCTCTTCCACATATTTAGGGGCCTGTCAGGAATTCAGTTATAGAACTGCATATTCAATTTCTTTTTATGGCCAAAACACACTTACATGATGGTCTCCTGTTGCAAAATCTAAACTTTCGAAATCATACTCGACTCCCAGCTCTTCTAGGACCAAAAGAACTCTTTGAGTCCGCGTTGAGGCTCTGTTTCCATAAACAATAGGTGACATAGCTGAGGCAACTGAGATCGACTGCACTTGATGGAAAATTGAAATTGTTTTATTTTCTCAATCTATAAAGAATGAAAGCAAGAATGAAATACTTAATCTTCGCAGGAAGGTATTTTTGGCCTGGGTGGACAGTCGGCATCTGTGGAGCCGGCGGAGCCGGTGGAGTACAACTGTGTTACACTTAGTATAACCTGCGAGTCGACTTTTGTAACGGAGCCGGCAGCCCGGAGGTCTCAGGGGGTTCTTAGCGGGGTTGGCTAGGTGTTATCTACAAATATAGTGCCACATGGTAATCTTAGTGACTGTGATCACTGCTAAATCCTTTGCCACGGCGGTTTAACTGCTGTGATGACCGGTCTATTCACCCTAGTAGCAATAGCTCGAGGTGCTGGGCTCTTGTGAGGCAGGTATCCATTGCTAATTATGGTGAAATACTGATAAAGCCGCTCTTTTTGAGATGTCGGGTGTGTTCCTCGGGGTATATATCTTCGTCGCTGCTCTCTCAACCGTGGACGAGGAAGCCATCCTTTGTATACGTTGCTGCTAGTACAAGGCGATGGAGCCAGCGATACCACCAGCGCCAGTACGAGCGGTAATTTGTGCCTGGCTTGGAAGGAGTATGTGACGATAGATAGGGAATGCCATTTTCAATTTTACAAGAGGTCCTTTAGGTGATGTTTTGGGTTATACATTGCTCGTGAGGGAAGCTATTCTTATACTCATGTAATAATAAGAGTAGTTGGAAGGGTTCATCAAGGTCGTCGAGAGTTTTCATCTCAAGTTTTACCTGCAGAGGTTTCATACAGCGCAGAGGGAACAGGTTACCAGCCAGTGGTTTTGGCAATAATCGTAGTGCTCCTTGGGTGACCAAGTCAGAACTACCTCTCAAAAGTGAGTATACTCAGGTACATACACAAATGAGCTTGACTCTCGCGCCTTTCGAGAGCCATCCCCATCCTCAAAGGGGAAAAGAAAGACGATGAATATCCCCGCATACTACCACTGAAAAAAGTACCCCTGGACTTGGTAGAGTTGGAAATCCTCTCAATATTTTCTAGCTTGATGGAGTCTCATTATCTCTCAGTCGTGAAATTATGTGTGCATAGATTGAGCTAATTCCCCAAGCCTTGAGCGATCTCATGAGCATACCAGACTCGTCTAGAATCTTGCATCGTCCTTGGGAACAAAACAGATTGCCAATTCCAGGAAGTTTCACTCGACTCCAGCCAGATTCAATCCAATCTATGTTCTCCATTCCAGCTAATGATTTGGGACCTAATATCACTGCCCCTGTATTGGAGGGATTTAGAAAGGTATCTGAAAAGCGCTCGGCCAACATCGAGTATGTCCATAGGATACATACAGCTCGTAAAAGAGCTATCGGGGTACCGAAATGGGCGCAATGAGTAGAACGAACCAAATGTAAGATTCGAGCTGCAAAGAAGCAAGCTAGTCTCCCTTGTCCAGCAGCAGTCCTCCACTGCTCGGCGATTTGAATCCATGCTTCATTATCAAGTTTATCATAAATGAAATTGAGCACTGTTGGAGAGAGATTTTGAATAGGACAGTTGTAAATCATCAAAGCTTCCATGGCCATGATTTTCTGAACTGTTGCTGACTTAATCTCATCTAGAGGCTGCTCCAATTGCTCATTTTCAATTATAGCGAGGATATGAGTCAAAGCCTCCACAGCCTGCAATTTATGATCAGGAGAAAAAGAAGCAGCACCGGGGTGCTCATTTCCCTTGTGGGTAATCACGTCGGTGAGGTGTTGGAGCATAACCTGCCTACCGATTGTGTTGGTTTTGCCCCAGCTCACTTTCCAACTGTTATCAGCAATAACTCGCCCGATAGTTATTGGCTCTGAAGGGCCTTTTAGGACACTGTTAGCATTGAGAGTAAGGAGAGATAGATTTGTTAAATCCATAACAACCCACCTTGAGGTGTAGGAAAGCTAGCCCAGCACTGAGCACTTGATGCGCTCCAACGATCATCAGGACAAGGAAGGGACATTTGTAATTCGCTAACATTCATTAATCGACTAACGTCGAAATGGCTGCGGAAGGCTGAATCGAGCAACTACGGTAAATTTCGTCAACATATTTTGAAAAACAGCGTAAATTGTTAGATTTAGTGAAGGCAATGTCCAACTTACCCATATAGCAAAGCCCGCACGCCGATATTCCTCATCCAGTAGCCAAATCTGCCATTTCTGGGTCAATGGTAATTGTAACTTAGATAATTTGTGCACCGGAAACATATTGGTGAAGAGTCTCTTTCTTCGCCCAACCGCAACAGGAACACTCTGTAAGACCTCAGCAATTTCAAGATGTCTCCTGTCACCAGCGTACAGCATCCCGATATGATTCAAAACGAGGGTTTGTGACATCCATAGCTCACGGCTATTTCTGTTTTGTTCCTCGCACTAGATTCCTAGTTAGAACTTTTCCATGTACCTTGACTAAGGGTAATAGCAATTCGAACATATTCCGTACCATGATTGAGGTTTGTCGGCGAATCAATTCATGCATTGCTCGCGAGCAGGATTGTGCTTCTGGAATTGAGGAGAAGTGGGCACCAATTGCAGCGACAGTGAAGACCAATAGCCAGTGTGTCCTTGAAGATATGAAGGAGGGCTTGTGGAGAATTGGAAAGACCGGGTGGAAAACTTCAAAATAAAGCTGCACCCACGCATTCAGAACTGGACGCGGTGGAATCTTCAAATCCACAAATCTGGGAAGGTTTGGGCCTATCTGCATTTTGGTAGCATGTCTGGATACCTCGTCAACCATTTCGGCGGAAATTTCTTCAACATGTGCTAGGTTCTCATCATCAACGTCTTCAGAGCCCAAGTGTGAGAAATCGGGAAAAACAAGCTGTGCATCTATCTCGATGGATGTAGGATGATAGTGCCTAGGTTCAACATTATCACGATCCACAGCGGGAGAATGGCTGCGACTATATAGCTCTGCAACAGCTGATTGATCAAGAATAACGTTGGATGATGAGGGGGGCGTAAATGCAGATTGAGGAGGTTTCAGGTCCAGTGGTTCTAGCCAGAAATTGTTCAAGCTATCAAAGTTTGTCGCGTCGTGGTGGAACAAAGACGACATAAATCCAGCATCAAAGTTTTCGTCAAACCATGCATCGCTTTCAGAGAGATCGCCCAAAAGAATCGACGGGGTGGAAATTGATAATCTTGGATCGAGAAGCTCTGGATTGAAGCCCGAGTCAAAGGAAATTTCAGGGTGGCTGTCGCCTGGGGCCTGCAGGCCGTCTATTGCCGCCTCTGGTGGCTGGCTTACGGAAACAGGGCCGTCGGTACGAGAGTCTGGTGGAGAGAGGCGCATCACTGCTATTTCAGCATCTGCGGGGGTATGGTGATAAGAGCTGGAGTCGTTGACAGTGGCGGGTGGTGATAATGGCGGTGGGTTAGAGTTTTTGCGTCGCTTTGCAGGTTGCGTAGGATGTGAACTAGATATTGATGGATTTCGCTTTGAGTTCGGCTCGTAGAAGCAATCGTGGTTGGTGCGACGGCATCGCTGGCAGGGGCGCTCCCCATCGCATCGAACTTTAGAGATGCTACACGGCTTGCACGCTTGGGCGACGCGACGCCGCTCCCCATATCGCTCGGCGCTATCCTGGCGCTCAGCGCTGAGGTGGATGGTTGTGTGGTGACGAGCGAGCGAATCTCTACAATTGGGCAGTTAGAACGGCTGGGAATTTGGAGCAGCAGTAAACTCACACTCGGCCAAAGCTTTGTCCACACTCGGAGCAGGTGAAGGGCTTCTCCTTTGTGTGAGTGCGGAGGTGTCGTTCATAGTGCTCACGGCGCTGAAACGATGAGTTACAGATGTCACAGCACAGATCAGGTTGAGACGTGCTGGCGGGCATCCTGACCAAAACTCGACAGAGTGCTGCACAGGTAATTCCAATCTTGAAAAGCACAACGGCGTGCGACCAGATTTATGGCACACAAGACGTCAATGCGGTAGACTCGGTGCCCCCGGATTTTGGCTTCCCCATACGACGCTAGCGAATGACTACCCCGCAAATCTTGGGCGCGGTGGGTTGCAAGACAGACGGACCTAAAGTTAAACCAACAATCAGACTTGGGCTTTACCTCTCGGGGTTTGATCGTCCTGCCGAAATGTCCGGATAGCCGACAGGGGCTGCGGGCGCCTCGGAAATCGGAAATATTTCCTCTTCTCAGCCTTTGATGGAGACGAGCGCAAATGGGCGTATTATTTCCCATCTAAATAACCAAGGAGCGTTTGATAATCAAGAAAATTCAGTTGTCGCTGGGGACAGTCGATACCCCAGCTGCTTTTTTTTTTTTTGGATAAAAGAAGGGGATAAAACAGAGTCCCATTAGGAGCTGAGGCTCAGGTCATCAAAACACTTTCTTCAATCCCAACTCTTAGGTTATCTGGTCAACTTGCTTCACCAAGTGCGAATATCGGAGATGAATTCGGATACAGAGCGCATTTTTTCGTTGCATTAATTAGTATATTGGGCATAATTTATAGCAGCTCTATTTCTCTCACCCCATACCAAATTGATTTTGCAAAACACGATTCAGCTCACACCATCCACTGTCCACATTGTGCAATATTTATCTTGAATTTAACATCAAAATAGTTGGCTGATGATTGGGCAGACTTTCAAGAATTTCCAACAACAAAATCCAAAATTGTAAGGTTGGGTCCAACCCAATGCTTCCTCGCATGAAATAACCACAAGGCAATGGTAACGATAAGGACAAAAACCATTACAGGGCCACAATAGTTCATGTTGGCCGCAGTAACCGGAACCGTTGAGGGGAAAGGGAGGAAAACAATAACATACAGCGTGTAGACCAAGGCAAAAGCATTGATGTACAAGCCGTAGCGACCAAGATTCCACTCTCCAAGTTTGACAGGGCTAGGAGCAAAGCGAGCGTAGAGCATACTGCCAATAGCAATTGCATAACTAATGTATAAAGCCAAGGAAGACAGTGCAGTGATACCACCAAAGGCAACATAACTGGAACTCCCAATGTTCAACAGGCACAGAGCACAGACGAGGAACACGGTCAAGACGATAGAACGTGTCGGTACCCTATGCTTTGGACTAACAAAGGCGAAATAAGCAGGCATACCACCGTCTCGTGACCAGGCCCAAGTGAGTCGAGAGACAGAGGCAATGTTAGCCAAGTTGACGCTAAACGAGATGACAAACAAGCCAGTCATCATCGCAGTCGTAGCCTTAGTAGAGCCCGTGACGTCAAGGAGAATGGCCAGGATTGGGCTTGATGATCCCAAAGCATCATCGATTGAGCCCATGGCAGCAATTATCACGTTGACCATGATAAAACCGAGACATCCATTCATAAAAATAGACCAGAACATTGCGCGAGGAACAGCCGATTTGGCCTTTCGGGTCTCTTCGCTCATGTGGATCGCGCTATCAAAGCCTGGGAGGACGATTAGCATGTCTTTCCGAGTTGTTATTGGAATCGAGTGTTCTTCACCAGTAAAGCTCCACACGCAAGTTAGCATGCCCAAATTCCAAGCAACATATTCGTTATCCCATCCAGACGAATAGTTAGTCTGTAACCAGAAGCTAGACTTGTGCCGGGTACCCATAACTCCTAAAACAATAGCAAAGATGACAAACAGTGCCACGTGCAAAACGCCAGCAACCAGCTCAATCCAAGGGATGAGTTGAAAGGCAAAATTGTTGAGCAGTCCCTGGAAAACACACATGGCAATCACCAATACTGAGGTGTGCCAGCCACCAGCAACGTAGTTCGGGTGGTTAAGCGCTATCATAGACTCCAGTAAGATGACAGTGACGTTGGCGATACCAGCAAGCAATGATATATAACCGAACCATGTCGCCCACCCTTGCACATACGTCGCAAACCGGCGTATAGAAGTAGGTGCGAGGTGATAAGTCCAGTGATACTGGGCTCCTGCGACGGGCTGAATAGAAGCCATTTCACCAAGAGAAGCGGCCTGTGAAATGGCTCCAAAGAACACGATAATGAAACTAAACACGAAAGTTTGAGGCCCTCCATTGTACAAAGCAAAAAACATGTTCCTGATACATGTTAGCTCGTTGCGTATGGGGAACACCGTGTCGGTTTGTTAAAGGTGACAAACGTGCACATGCCCTCCCACAGTGACATATACGTCAGGGAGAACGCAAAAAGCTGGGAGAAGGAAAAGACTCTCCGGGTGCGAGTCTGGTTGTACACGGATCCATCTTCGTTGGGGCTGACGCTAACATCAATGCTAACTGGAGCCTTCCCCGTAGGTTGCATCTCGATGCTCCCTCCTCGCGCCATGGTTATCTCGTTGCGGAATCGCGCTGAAGGCGATCGTCGATGGGAATGAGAATGGTAACACGATCATGCAAAATGAAAACGATGCGTTGCATTGCATGTCACTGCACGATAGTGGCTGCATCAGGGATATTTAAAAGAAGGTGCCACGGAGGGTCTAATCTTGTTTCTCAAATTGCCACTTGACCACAGACGTGGACGCGTGGAGCAGGTATATGCACAGTGGTTGCATGTCGCTGGGGTCTTTGGTGATTCTGGAGCCCACACCATCATGAGGGATACCTTGGCCGACGACACTAGAGATTCAACGTGGGCGGTGGCTTGCAGGCGGAAATGATCATTGGTGGTTGATAATGGCACCGCTTACCCAGTGAAGAAGCCTGCTAGTGCTCAAAGATGCAGCAATAGATTACACACCAAGCCACCAAGGAGGCAAGAAAAGTGGAGGAGCTGAAGATATGAGACAGGTGTTGGTTGGCGAAGGAATTGGCCCCGACGTGTCTCTAGGATCTGCGCAGGGGGTCGTGAAGCCTAAGTCGCCAATAAATGGTCGAGTGGGACCACTGCCCCGGCTGGCCACGGCCCTTGATGCGGCTTGCACGAGGAGTCGAGACGGCGGGTCTTTACGACGGTTCCGTCCCTTAGCGTCTTTCAATATCGAAGACCGACCCCCCGGAATTTTCAAGATGCAGAATTTGACATCGGTGGCGTCAATCGCCGGGATTCTCTTCGGATCATGGTTGGCTCTCCTCAAGACGGGCCACGCGGGCGAGAGACGGATGCGAGGACGAGGCATGTGTCTTCGCGCACGTTATAGATGTCAGGTGGTTCCTTTTTTTTTTTCTAAATCTGGCGGACGGGAGATCTTCGATCAACTGCTTGTCATCATCCTATCACCCTAGGGCAAGGTCTGAGCGGCAATAAATCCGGGCGCAAGCCGACGTCAATATGTTGATTCCCTGACGAACTGAAGGAAAAATGGCCATTGACTCGCCCACGGCACCGCCGTTCTATCCTCTGGCAGAAGACAACCATGGTGCCTTGGTCGTGGTAGCTTCCCTTGTCTTTCTCATCTATGCCATCCTTGGCATTGTCGCAAAGCTGCTCATACGACTAAACATTACTTCCATGAAAGACTACGATCTGACACTGCTTGTCGCACTCATCATTTATTTCATTCAAACGGCATGTGTCATTGGAGCATGCAACAGCGGCCTAGGTCAACACCGAGATGCCATAACCGAGGGTGCCTTTAACACCTACAGCAAGGTAATTGTGCCCCAGTTACCAATGCCAACCAGTTGATGGATGCTGACTTGTGTATGATATGACAGTTGATCTACGCCTCCCGAATCCTTGCCCTCTTGGTCAATGGCTGCACCAAAATTGCGCTTTGTCTTCTTATCAGGCAGATTGATAATCAGGGACGATTAAACATTGCCAATATGGCGCTTGGTGGAACGGTGATTGCCTGGGTGACCTCGGGATTATTTGCGACAATCTTTCAATGCCCTCTTCCTTCCCCATGGCTTGCTATGAGCAAAGGGCAGTGCCCACGCGATAGCGCCGTATATACATACATTGGCATTGTGAACATCCTCACCGACCTTGCCCTATGCGTGCTCCCGGTTGCCATGATGTGGGAAGTCCAGACAACAAGGCGAAGAAAGCTGATCGTTATGGCCTTATTTGGAACTCGGATCATGTTCGTATTGTCCCTCTACACTCTCAACGTGGTTCTAACTTCCTTCTCAGCGTACCCGCCGTCACGATCCCAAGCCTTTCCAATGCGGGAGCCCTGTTCAACAATTACGATGACCCAACATGGACTGTTGTGTCCAGCATGATCTGGTTCCAAGTTTCCCTTGGGCTTTCAGTGCTCACTGTTTGCATCCCAAGTCTGAAAGGTGTCATTGACAGTCTTCTCGGATCAACTTCTGTTGCGGCCATCCAAGCTCCCTACGATCTCAAGGATAGCGGCCAGAGAAGTGGTCTGCAATTAACAGCACTAAGCGAATCTCGAACTTCGAAGGCCGCGTCTCGCGATGTGAGCCGACAAGACAAAATCGGCCATAATGGCAAATCTACCGCCAGCTCCGGATGGTATTCGGACCACGAGTCTAAGACCAAACATAGCGCAAAGGAAAGCTTTGGGGGGAGCGAAAGCGTGCGGAAATTAACGGAAGGAGTGATCGTTGTGCGAGACGAATTTGAGATCCAGTATGATGAGAGGCGGGTCTCTACAGCGAGGACCGAATCACAGGAATCAGATGATATCGAGTATCGGATCTAGATGCGCATAGGTTACGCATCATAGTACAGAGTAGCGAGATTTCAATATTTCACACATTCGATCATAATATGCCTCCGACTTATCCTATGAGATGATAAAACAGCAGTCTACTCAGTGGCCTTCCGACACCCAAACTGCCAGTCTATGGAATTTCCGTGCTGCGGTCCACCGATCAAATGGCAAACTCCGTTGTTCTGCGGAGCCTCCCGCAAGGAACAATGCCGAGACCTGAGCCCTAGCAGACCCTGTTGTCCTAGTGGATTCTGAGGCGACTGATGGTGCGATTTCGACTGAAAAAAAAAGCAATAAGAGAAGGGCAAAGGGGCTCCACTACACAAGCACCCTTGTCGTAAGCCCCGAGTCGCGGCCCGGACCTGGCCTTGGATGGACGGATCGCCCCTTAGATTGACGAGAAGCTAAGCTCACGTAGGTAAGGTTGCTGTAATCCCACTCCAAGCTCCAGTTCATGTGAGTGAATATCTGGAATAGTTTCAGACGCAAAAAGCAAGCGTCCCTGGTAATGAAAGAGGAACTAGCCTATTTGCACCTTGAAAATATGTAGACTATTTGACGCCGTCCTTCGCTTGGCAGTCGGCCGCTTTGTAGAATCTCACAGAGGTCGTCGTATTTCATGGAGGGTGCGTGGGAAGTTATGCTGCCTCCCTGCCCTTGGTCTAGTTTTGCCCCACAGCTGTGCTTCCAGCTCGCTCATAGTTATCATCGCCGCCCATCACCCCTGCCCTAGTGTGCAATTAGAACCGCAAAACTAGTCCCGGAATGCTCCCGCCCATTGCCCCTGCGCACCCATGGCGAAAAAACTGAGATGTACTTTTGCTTTGCAATGAAGCATCACCTCCATTATCCTTCACGTTCATTGACCCCTGTATCGACATGGAGCCTCAAGATCGTCTAATCCAGGAGAGTGAGCCTCTGTTGTCTGATGAAGAAGACCAGAGGTCTCCGTTGGCGGCAGACACCGCATGGTCAGAGCTATGGCTGCTCGCGGGGAATTCAGTCCCGCTTGTCGCCACATATCTTCTTCAATATTCTTTTAGCATCGTTACCATCTTTGTCGCCGGTCACCTCAGTGTTGATGATCTGGCAGCCGCCAGCATCAGCGTCACCACGATGAATGTCATCGGGTTTGCCATCTTTGAAGGCATGGCTACTGCCCTCGACACACTCTGCGCTCAAGCATATGGGGCTGGGAATTTTACGGGAGTTGGATTACATGTTCAGCGGATGCTATTCTTGATGACAATTGTTGCTATTCCTGTTGGCACAGTATGGCTCTCTTCTTCTCCGATCTTGGCCTTTTTCCTATCTCAACCTGACCTCGCTGCGAGGGCTGGCTCATTTTTACGGGTCAGCCTTCTTGGCCTTCCTGGGTATGCATCTTTTGAAGCAGGAAAGCGATTCTTGCAAGCTCAAGGCAATTTCAAAGCCGGCATGGTCGTGCTGCTAATATGTGCTCCATTGAACGGTCTATTTAGCTGGCTGTTTGCTATGCACCTAGACATGGGCCTTGAAGGTGCTGCGTTGGGTGCTGCGATAGCGAATGATCTACGCCCTATACTTTTACTACTATATATTATATTCCTCGACCAGTCTTCACATCAGTGTTGGCCTGGTTTTTCTCAAAACGTGGTCAGTGGATGGAGTCCTATGATCCGATTATCAGCCGCCGGGGCTGCCGTCACATTGGCAGAGTGGGCTGCCTTTGAGATTCTCACGTTCAGTACCTCGTACATCAGCACAGTACACCTAGCTGCCCAAACCATCCTTACAACCACATCGGTAGTGATTTGGCACATTCCGTTTTCCTTTGGTGTGGCTGCTACTACGCGTATTGGCCATCTCATCGGTGCGAGACTGGTCGGAAAAGCCAGGTGGGTGGCTGCTGTCTATGCTATTTGCTTTATCAGCATCGGATTATTCGACGGCATACTACTGTACTTCCTTCGTAATCACATTGGTTTCATCTTCTCCGATGATGTATCGATACAAAGACTTGTCGCCCAAACCATACCTGTTGTGGCAGCATTTCAATGTATTGACTCAATACTCTGTGGTTGCAGCGGGGTTCTTCGGAGCTTGGGCCGTCAAGTTGTGGCTGCATGGACAGTCTTCATTATCAATTACTTTGTAGCAATACCCTTTTCAATATGGCTCGAATTAGGCCCTCTCCATATGGAGTTGAGCGGTGTTTGGGTTGGACTCGGCTTAGGCATGGTAGTCATTGGCATCATAGAGTGCAGTTACATGAAGGTTCTTAACTGGCAAGAATGTATTGAGGATGTAAAGCGAAATGATTAGATTTGCTCTTGAAAACAAAGGCCCTCATACCAATACTCTAAACGAAGTTAATTGATATTAATGTAGAAATTTTGGGGGTAACTGTGTCGTCTTTGGCAGAAACATGTCTTCAATGATACTCCAGTCCAGTGGCAATCATCAGCTGCTTTCTTCATTGTCCAGTTGCATCAAGACACTAAATTGTCCCATCGAGAAAAATATATCTGGTTTGACTTCGTCAGCAAGTCTACTTCAGACGTCTAGAATTTCCATTAAACGCCGACCAGATCCTAGCCTTCTACAGTTGCATATCTAACATTTTCTACGCCCTGGGAGCGAGCTCGTAGCATCCATGACAACCAAAGCCAATTTTTCTAGTCGAAACCGGGCTCTTCCGAAACATTATTATATACAGCCCGATGCCTTGTTTGCAGTTCGAGGACCGAATCGATCGCAGTTCGAGCTGCAGGTTCTCCCTCTAGCGCCGCTAGGATTAATAGATTGATATATCGTAGTCGCGAGTCCGCTACTTCCTCTAATCCCAGCCTTGATAGCAGCCACAGCTGTTGTGATGGTGTCGGGGGTGGTGTGTCGGGGGCGGGTTCGATGGAGAGTAAGGATGTCGCAGTCGCTTGACACCAGGCAGCAGGGGCGGGCAGCAGAATCGATCAGGAGCGCAGCGTCGTCCGAGACCGGATCGCAACAGGGTCGGAGGGCAGTGTCGGCTGCTGTTATGGCGCCGCCGGAACCTCGACTCCCGGATCTTGCGTCCTCGGCGTTGTGTCTGCGAGTTCGGGGCCGGCAGCAAACACAGCTTCTAGTCATCGGCAAGGCATCCGCTGCGGGGAACATCTGGCTCTTTCTTAGCCTTATCGGCTCACGTGAGAACCCACCACCGAAAAAAATCAGGCCAAGGTTACGAGGTTCTCCAAACCACAAGCGTCAGAAAAATAAAATCAATCGCTTGTATCTGGAATGTAACGTTTGGACAAGATAGGTATGATGCCGCTGTTTTTTTTGTTTTTTTTTTGCAGCGATAAAGAGCAATGCATGGCTTTCTCATTGAACGACCCTTTCACCAATCCCCACCCACTAAGGTACGCACGCGCTAAGCCGCTTGGCAACAAGTAAATATTCTGTGTAATACGGCACACCCGTCTCGACAAGCTGAAAATGGCATCAGTTACAATTATCTCGTAATTTCAATGTTCAGTAGGAACTTTTTTAGCAATTTATTCTGATTTAAAGCTCTCTCTCTCAATTTGAAGGTGAAAAAAAGGTCTAACAAGCATCACCGTATTGTAAAAAGAGATCTGAGATCCAGGTGCACTCAATGATCTCTGAAACATAAACGATATGCAAAAGTTGAATGAAATATCAGATAAAGATCAAAAATTCACATACCGGGTCGCGCATTAAGCCAGACCTTTTTTATCATCATTCGGATATATCAATTGATCAGCCTGTTATACAGATGGCCGACAAACGGGAGCAAATAAGTAGCGCATTTCACAAACATAATCCAACACATGCAGCAAGCATGATAATCCAGAGAAGCAATGTCCAATATTTATTTACTAAATATGAATCAAAGCCTCATAAAATATCAGTACAAATTAGAGGTAAACCTGATTGTTTTGGGAGATTAAGGCAAAGACTGTCCATCGCGAGGCATAAAAGCTGGAGCTACAAACCGTGCGTGTGGCCTCAATCAGACTGGGAAGCTATGCCGATTGTGGAAAGAACAAATGTCAACAATTCATTTCATTCTCACAAGATCTGAAAAATGGCAGTAAGCATTCTTGGGTGCATCAAATCATGCCCGGGCCTATCGGGCCTGAGCCGAGTCATCGGGACACGATTCCGACGTGGCTAGAAAGCGGCGGCGGTATCCGCTAAGACCCAACGGCATTAAAGGCATTGATTGTCTCGCCCTGCACCTTCGTATATTAAGACACTCCAATCGCAGAACAGTGACACTTATTCAATATTCCCTCTTATCACAAGATTTCCATCCCAAGGCTCTCCACATTTTCTACTATATCAACAGCCATGGCATTCCCTAAAGTTCCCCCGAGTGGAGTCTGGTGCCCTGCCGTCACCCTGTTTGACAGGGAGACTGATACCTTGATCCCCGAGGACCAAGCCAAATACTATGCCTATCTCTCTAAGAGCGGCCTTAAGGGTCTTGTTATTCTTGGCACAAATGCCGAAACTTTCCTGTTGACACGCGAGGAGCGCAAGGCTCTGGTCGACATTGCACGCAAAGCCGTGGGCCCAGACTTCCCCATTATGGCTGGTGTCGGTGGACACTCAACCCGCCAGGTTCTTGAATACATCGCGGATGCTGCCGATGCGGGCGCCAACTATGCGCTTGTCCTCCCTCCTGCATACTTTGGTAAGGCAACTACACCAGCCGTCATCAACGACTTTTTTGCAGAGGTTGCCACCAAAAGCGCTATCCCCATTGTCATCTACAACTTCCCTGGAGTGTGCAATGGTGTCGATCTCGATTCTCAAACCATTGCCGACCTTGCTCGCAAGCACTCCAATATTGTCGGTGTTAAGCTCACTTGTGGGTCCGTTGCTAAGATTACTCGCCTCGCCGCCGAGCTGCCTTCCGATCAGTTTGCCACCTTTGGTGGTCAATCGGACTTTTTGATTGGCGGTTTGAGCGTTGGGTCTGCAGGCTGCATTGCAGCCTTTGCAAATGTCTTCCCAAAGAGCATTTCTCGCATTTATAGCCTATGGAAGGAGGGCAAGTTCAATGAGGCTCTCGAGTTGCACCAGAAGGCGGCGCTAGCCGAGCAGCCATGCAAATCTGGTATCGCTGCAACCAAGTATGCCGCCGCAATTCACACTGCCAAGGCCGCTGGAATCGACCGAGCCCCTGAAAAGATGGCACCCAGGAAGCCATATGCTGAGCCTGCTCAGGCAGCCAAGGACAATGTTGCCTTGACGATGAAGGAACTTGCGGAGATCGAAGCTACCCTATAGGGAAATATCCCACATCGATCCAGAGGGTGTTTAAGCGAGATTCGGTGTCTTTAGAATTAGACAATATTGATTTTTTTTTTAAAGAAAAGGTTAGGCTAGGTTAGAGTCTAAATGAATAGATAATGGAATTATGCATTCAACACATTGGGCAATAAGTCTGGCGGCAAGGTGCCTTAATTTTCAGCCGTACACCGTGCACAATGTAACAGTCATATCAAGGAAACCTTTATCTAACGAAATGGGGTGGACTTGAATGTAGGACAAAACACACAGATAGCCCAAAACCACAAAAGGCCAGCTGTTTGCTAAGAGCGTGAGAGGGGATACGACAGAGAGACCGGTTGTAGATGGGAAAATAAAACCCTCGTATAATGAGGGTTAAATAGCCATTAGAAATATCACTTGGATCATTTGATAAACTGATCTCTTAAAAAGGAAGCCTCAAAATAGGCCAGAAATAGTTGATTAAAAAAAGCGTGCCCTCTTCCCTTGGTGTTGAGACCAGACACTGTTGTGTCACTGGACTCACTAATCCACCGGGTTAAAGTAAGCTTCGAGAGGTCAAAGGTTCGATCCCACGTCCCCAGCACAGTAACCATTTGTTATTCTTAAAATACCATATAACAGTATGCTAGCATAAAGCTATTGAAAAAACCTCCCTTTTTAATGAAAGACTTTTATCCGTTATTTGCTTTGATGGTCTGTTGTTGATTGGATAAGCATCTCCACACTACCCTCGCCTCCCAGCTCCCAGCCCCCCCTAAAAAAAAAACTGACAAACAAGAGAATCAAAAAGTCCCGCTCCGAAGATTCGGAGGGCTAATGTACGTACATGAATGACACTCTAATATCAACAAGCTGGCTATGTTTGAGAATTTGTCATTCATTTTGTCTTTCGCTTGAATGAAGCTCATTATGGTTTCACCCAGAACCGATCTCGGTGATACTGATTCAGCGCTGGATATCACAGGACGCCGCCTTTAAATGATAAGACAGCTATCAATTTCATCCTTACTTGGAATTTGGAGACCTAACAACTTATTTCGGTTATATTTTCTCTGTCGGCATCGCCGGACATATTTTGATCAAAATGAAGATGGGTGACGTCATGTTGAACAGAATTAAAAATGGAGTAATATTTAGTGGCCTTTGCTCACTGACCCGACATTTCTGCACGCATTGATAAAAATTTGCAGATGGCAAATATATCAGAATGAACCTCGGCCACGATTCGCGGAACGTTAATTGGCTCGGCATTGGTCAGCTTCCTGACTCGTTTGGCTAAATTTGGTGGTTCAGCGCGGAGCATTGGCCTGACGACTGCTAAGCCCACATAACTAGGCTTCACTTCGTCAATGAGTTATTCATGGAAATCCCCAGTCGACCCACCACCATGAGTGTGACCCAACATGACACTATTGCGGATCCGCTCTGCTTTTGACGAGTATATTTTTTTGGGGTCCGTGGACTGTCCACGGAATTTTATAAACAGAATTTGCATTGATAGCTTAATAATTGCAAGGCGAGCCAAAGCAGCCGAGGTTCGTGACAAGCAATACCTTGCATGTCATAATGTTGTATCATTCGTACTAAGAGTATATATATGAAGTCTTCTTTTCCACGAAAGAAGCGTCACTTTGCTGCACAGATAGGTCTGACAAGTTCTATTTGACATCCACTTCCTCTAGCATCTTGCAGTTTTTTTTTGAACCAAAAACCTTCCGAATCTTTCTACAATGACTACCCCCGAGTCTCGATTATGGCAGCCCCTTAAGCTAGGCAACATTACCCTCTCTCACCGTCTGGTCATGGCCCCTCTCACCCGCTATCGAAACGACGACAACCATGCTCCACTTGATATGATGATTCAATATTATGCAGACCGTGCATCGACTCCAGGAACGCTCATCATCAGTGAGGCAACTGGTGTTTCGCAAGCAGCAGAGGCAGATCCTGGCCTACCTGGAATCTCGACGCAAGAGGAGATTTCTGGCTGGAAGCGTATTTATGAAGCTGTTCATGCCAAAGAAAGTTTTATGTTCCAACAATTATGGGATCTTGGCCGCGCTGGTAACCCCGAGTATGTGAAGAGCCGTGGCTTCAAGTACGCTTCTAGCAGCAATAAGCAAATGGAGGGTCGACCCGAGCCCCCTGAGCCTCTGAGCGAAGATGATATTTGGCAAAAGATTGCCGACTTCCGCAACGCTGCCAAGAATGTCATCGCAGCTGGCGGTGACGGCGTCGAAATCCATGGTGCCCATGGATATCTGATTGATCAGTTCACTCGTGATAGTATCAACAACCGCACTGATAAGTGGGGTGGATCGGTCGAAAACCGTGCTCGGTTCCTGTTAGAAGTGATCAAGGCGGTTGTAGATGAGATTGGAGCTGAGCGGACTGGCTTGCGGCTTAGTCCATTTGCCACTTTTCAAGGCTCGTACTCCTCGGATACTTGGGATCAGACCGGATATATTATTCGCGAGCTCAAGAAGGCCGGGTACAACCTTGCCTATATATCACTTGTTGAACCCCGTGGCAATCCCATCCATCTCGGTATTGTACCTGAACAGCCTTTGGATGCCGTGAAGCCCTTCGGCGAGAAGGAACAGAAACTTGAGTTCATTCTTGAGGAATGGGGAAATCGATCCCCTGTTATTGTTGCCGGCGGCTATATGCCTGACACCGCAGCTGCTGCTTTGGATGGGCGATACAAAAAATGGGACGTTGCCATCGCTTTCGGGCGATACTTCATCTCGAACCCTGATTTGGTTTTTAGAGTGAAGAATGGAGTTCCTTTTACTCCCTATGACCGCGAGACATTCTATGTCAGGAACAGCAGCGTAGGATACAATGACTATGCTTTTAGCGAAGAGTTCAAGGCCTCCACGGCCCCTGCTGCATGAATTTGAAGCTAATTATCAATCATGTATAGATTTCTGTAAAGACAAAGAAAGAAAAAGGATAGAACTATAGACAGTTAGAAAATCTGAGTCAGATCGGAAAATATTTCGCTTAATTCAATTTCATGAATTTCATTCTCTATTTACACCTTGTATGAGTTGATGTGGAAATGGAGGTCAATTCTTTCGCCTGTCGCCAAATTTACTCAACAAGAGAGGCGGTTTTGAGTTTTTATTTATTTAACCTTGCTGCCCTATCAGAATCTCTCCAGAAAAGACATGCCTCCCGTCTAATGCTATCGGTCTCCACCTTGGTATTATTGGGCTGCACAACAAGCTGCATTGGTTGATCAGCGCCACCATCGTATTGGGGCCACTTTGGGGTACCGGGATATCGATGAAGGTTGGGATCTCCTGTGGCCACAAAACTGCTCAAGTATGCATGGTAGATGTGACTTATCTCTGGGTACTGGGCCGTAGGCTCATCCCAGGTATATTGTGTATCGGAAGTGTGCGGGATACCTTGCCAAGCCGGGAAATTATTGTTGGTGTTGAAGCGAAGTTTCCATGTGGGTACACCTGCAGTTGAAGTTCTAAATGCAGTCTCTTGGCCTGGGCAAATGTATGCATAATCGCTCCATGCTGCAGATAGCCGATTATACTGAGTGCTGTTGGGTGAGTTTGCGTAAGGGGATGATGGATTCGTAGTAGGGTCTGGATACAGACTCTGTAGCAATCGTATATCCTCCGAGCTCAGATCTGGTGATATATTATGCAGGTAGTCCAGAAATTCATCGTCTGTTTCTATATCACCGCGCATATAATATTTCCCCTCATCTGTGGTTGTCGAAGTGATGGTTGGCACGTGGAAAAATGTTCCATCGATGCCGGATTGGGACCCCGGCTTCTCAAACAAATACCCGCCATGAACTGGCTGAAAAGGCCAGGTTAGTTTAGGGTCATAGTCATTGTAGATCTTTGTGCTGATATTTCGAATGGCGCTTATGTCGGCATTTTGAAGGCAGCTGAAGGTTTCTTTATTGCTTGATTTCGCATTGCACCCAAGATAAGTGATATATTCATCATACTGCCTCTTGTAGAGTGGGTAACTCGCGTTAGGAAATGCTCTAGATGTGACGGATCCAGACTGGTGAATTGCTCGCGCGAAAAGCGGTTGGGACTCATTGCCATAGTTGTGAAAGTAATGGATACCGACAGAATGACCACCAGCGGAGCGTCCACCAATAGTGACAGATTTCGGATCGCCGCCAAAGGATCCAATGTATTTCTGGACAAATTGAAGAAAATGATGCTGATCTCGAATACCGAGATTCAGCAAGCCCTCATCTTCAAACAGCTCTGATGGTAAGAATCCCAAGGAATTTAAGCGGTAGTGAAAGCTCACAACGACAATTGGTACCTGTGACGCAGCCACAAAAGCAGCACCGTCGAAGCTCGCCCAACTACCAGCATAGAAAGCCCCTCCATGAATCCAAACTAGAACAGGTAATTTATCACTAAGTGGTATCCCTCTGGTTCTGTAAACGTTGAAGTTAAGGCATGCCTCATCTTGGTTCGCAACAGGAATGCGTGAGGTTGCTTGCTGGATACACGACTTTCCATAAGAATTCGCTTTGCGAATTCCTTTTATTGGGCTGGGCCAATCTATCGGCTGAAAACGACCACTTCCGCTTTCGGTCGGTTGTGTGGAGTAGTCGATACCGAGCCACGCATCCACAAGGCCTGGAAGTTTCTGGCCGCTGTAGGTGGTGTTGAGAACCGTTCCTGTGAATTTTCCGTAACCAGATAGGTCGATTGGCTTTTCAATCCCTGTTGTAGCCTCAGAGGCTTGAACCAGAAAAGGTGCAAGAATTGCACCAAGATGGGTGATCAATTTCATTTTGGGAGATGCTCTGCCGATTGAGAGCATGGGGCATTGTGGGAGTATATAATCGCATTGATCAACCATTTCCTGAGAACCCCTCACCGCTGTAATCAAATCAATGTTGCACGCAGCCCCGCAACCTTATCATTCATCACTCATACCGAGTCCACTATTGTGCCATCAGAGTTACTACGGTCCCCGCTATGGACATCAATCCCCGGTCAAGGTAGTTCCAAGAACCCACTAAGAGCCAGAAATTACACAATTCTTCTTGAAGTGAGCGGGTCACGGGTCGGACAACACCTTATAATGGTTAGCTCCGTGTCTTTATCGGAGTATAATTCTGAGTTCCGCGGGACTGGCTGTGCGCAAAATAAACAACGCTGCATCTTGCTGATCATACTGTTGTTACTTTCTTCCCACCTTCCCTTTTCGGTACGCTAAGAATTGATGCGCTTTCAATATGAATAAACTTACGCGACATAAAAAAGCCCAGATGGCTAGGTCAATATTTGGATTATCAACCAATACAATACTATGATGATTTATCAATGTGGGCATGATTTTGGCAAAATAACTGATCTTAGAACCTGCTGGAAGCAAAAGCAAACCCACACATTTTCCCCCCGAGGCCTAGATCTCTGGGGCTCCCCAGTGGGATTGATATTCGCCGACTTCAAGGAAAAAACAGACGATTACGTCATATAGGCTCCACTGTAAAGGAAAATGGAATTAAGAACTAAGCAGTGTGTCCTTTGAAGGCTGAAGATGTATTTTCAATCGGCGTATCATAGTCGCATGGTACGATTATCACTATTTGAGGGGTAACTAGACATCGGAAACTGACGCCATGATCAGCAATCGGCATTACGCTTATTTACTGCATAGATTTAACAGCTCCAATCATGTCGTTCAATTCCCCTCAACCCCGCACAGAGCACCCCTCAAATGGGCGCTCGGTACAATTTACCGTTGCTATGGATAAATCAAATTGTCCACCAATATTTAATGCCGGAATCTCGTGTTGTATTCGCTTCCAAGATCAAAGTGAGAGACCTTTAGCCGGTGATTCTTTAAATCTAGAATATTAAATATGAGGTTGATCTCGACAGCTGATGGCTTAAGTTGAACGCTAAGGATTATGATTGAAATACGCTCACTATGAAATTCTCCAAGATATTTTGTATCGCCCTAGCGGCTTTTCATTCTCATGCGCGGAATATTGGCGGCCGTGGAGGGCGACCGATTGAGTTGCTGCACAACTTGTCTGAAAGAGACACACGCCAAAATATTGTAACATGGGATGAGCACTCGTTATTCATTAATGGAGAACGCGCGACAATATTTTCTGCCGAAATCCACCCTTTCCGACTTCCAGTGCCTTCTCTATACTTGGATGTATTTCAAAAAGTCAAGGCTATGGGATTCAACATGGTATCATTCTACGTCGACTGGGCGCTCTTGGAAGGGAAGCCAGGCGAGTTTCGCGCCGAAGGGGTCTTCAATCTGGAAGTCTTTTTCCAAGCCGCCAAAGATGCAGGAATATTTTTGTTGGCACGACCTGGACCCTACATTAATGCTGAAGTTTCTGGAGGTGGCTTCCCTGGCTGGCTACAGAGAGTCAAGGGAACACTGCGAACAAGCGCCGCGGACTATACCGATGCCACTGATAAGTACGTGATAAAAACTCTGCAGGAGCTACTGTTACCTAACATTGAAATAGCTATATGAAACATATCGGGTCGATCATTGCTAAAGCACAAATAACTAATGGTGGACCAGTCATCTTATTCCAACCTGAAAATGAGTACAGCGTCGGTGTCAATGTGACATTCCCCGACGAAGCATATATGAAATACGTCAATGATCAAGCTAAAGATTCTGGAATCGTAGTTCCCCTGATCAACAATGATGCCTGGCCTGGTGGCACAGGTGCACCAGGATCGGGTATTGGCGCTGTAGACATTTACGTAAGCTAGACTATTCTTATTGAAATGAAAGCTAAATTCTATAGGGTCATGACGGGTATCCCCTCGGCTTTGATTGTGTGAGTTCATAGTCTCATCTTTCCTGCAGAATTTGTAGGCTGATTTGGCAGGCCAACCCCAATACTTGGCCCAAAGGCAATCTGCCCACAACATGGTATTCGCAGCATGTCGAGATCAGTCCAAAAACGCCATATTCCATTATAGAGGTGATTTTATACTTGATAGTACTGGATATATGGATATATGCTGAATTAGAACAGTTCCAAGGTGGTGCATTCGATCCACCAGGAGGATGGGGATTCGAACAATGCTCTGTGCTCACAAACCACGAATTCGCTCGAGTATTTTATAAGAATAACTTAGCGGCCGGCGTTACTATTTTCAACATATATATGGTTAGTCAGAAACACGAAATAGGATGATGTGAATATAACTAACAGAATATATATACTTTTGGTGGCACCAACTGGGGAAACCTTGGCCATTGCGATGGCTACACATCCTATGACTACGGAGCTGTGAGTACTGTTCACTAAGAGATTTATGAGGTGATGGTTCTAAATATTATAGGCCATAAAAGAAGATAGAACCATTGTTCGAGAAAAATACTCTGAAATCAAACTCCAAGGCCAATTTCTGAAAGTGTCCCCTGGATACGCTATCTCGACACCTGGAAACTTGTCGACGTCACAATACAGTAATAACAACGACTTGGCGATCACCCCGTTAATTAGTAAAGATGGGGATGCATTTTTTGTGGTTCGTCATGATGATTATTCAAGCACTGAATCGTCCAGCTACAAGTTAAGACTACCCACTTCTGCCGGTACGCTGAGTATCCCTCAGCTTGGTGGCTCACTCTCATTGCATGGAAGAGACTCAAAGATACACGTGGCCGACTATCCCGTTGGAGAATATGAATTGTTATATTCCACAGCTGAAATATTCACGTGGAAGCGGTTTTCGGACAAAACTGTGTTAGTGCTGTACGGTGGTGTTGATGAAACTCACGAAGTGGCCGTCAAGAAAGCCCGGCATTTGGACCTGATCGAAGGTAGCGATGTCGACTTCACTAAAAAGGACGGCTATTGTGTGTTTAAATGGAAGACTTCTTCAAAAAGAAGAATAATTCAAAGTGGATCATTATTGATTTATCTTCTAGGTAGGCCTGGAGCCCTCGTCAAAGAGAAAGCTAACTTTGAAAGACCGAAATGCGGCATATAATTATTGGGTACCTGATTTGCCTGGAACAGGTGCAAATTCAACATACGGAACCTCTATTATGAATCCAGAATCTATAATCGTCAACGGTGCGTATTTAGTGCGATCAGTTTTATTAGAAGGCTCTACTCTTTCCCTGCGGGTAGATTTCAACGCCTCAACACCATTGGAGATCATTGGTGCTCCTAATCAAGCTTCGAAGCTTGAAGTGAATGGTGAAGCGCTAGAGTATCAAAAGACAAAACTTGGGAGCTGGATTATTGAGCCGGAGATAATCCTACCCACTGTCGATGTTCCAGAATTGTCTTCTCAAGAGTGGTTCTACATAGATTCACTCCCTGAAATCAAGTCAACGTATGACGACTCCAAATGGACTTCGGCTGATCAAACCACTACCAATAACACGCGACTACCACTTCAAAATTCTGTTTCTTTGTACGCCTCTGATTATGGTTTCCATGCTGGTGCTCTAATCTACCGTGGTTACTTCACAGCTGACGGTTCTGAGACTGAACTCAAATTGTGGACTCAAGGAGGAAGGGGTTACGCGAGCTCTGTATGGCTTGACCAAGAGTTCCTCGGATCATTCCAAGGATATGATGCTACTGGCAACTATAACTCCACTTACGCCCTCCCAAAGCTCAAGAAGGGGAAGCGTTATGTCTTGACAGTAGTTGTGGACAACACTGGCCTCAATGGGAACTGGACTCCCGGACTCGATGAACAAAAAAGCCCAAGGGGCATTTTGAATTGGTTTATCGCATCTAGATCCAAGAATGCAACAAAGGAAATTAAGTGGAAACTTACTGGAAACCTAGGCGGTGAGGATTTTGCCGACCCATTTCGAGGACCTCTGAATGAGGGTGGGTTCTTTTTTGAGCGTCAAGGATATCATCTCCCGTCGCCTCCCTTGCAAAAATTCTCTAAAGGGTCACCATTTGAAGGAATAAGAAGTGCTGGGGTAGCATTTTACGTAACAAAACTGCGCTTGGACTACCCGTCGGAGAAGTTTGATATACCACTCGCATTCAAGTTCGAGAACATTACCACCCCAGATATTGGGGCCTATCGAGCCCTGATATTCGTGAATGGGTTTCAATTTGGCCGATATGTGAGCAATATCGGTCCGCAAACACAATTTCCTGTACCAGAAGGCATTTTTGATTACAATGGAGATAATTGGATCGGGATTTCTCTGTGGGCTCTTGAAAAAAAGGGAGCCAAATTGCCAGGACTCTCTTTGACAGCTGGCATCCCAATAAAGACTGGGCGACAAGCGGTTCAAGTCGTACAGGGCCCCAAATACCGCCATCGCTCGCCAGCTTATTAATAGGTATAGCTGCAGGTAGGGGAAATGGATGGCCAATTGATTACCATGTGTCTATTTGTGCGTACCTTTGGGAGGCAACCTTGAATTGGTTTCCCAAGGAGCTACACGATGCTATAAGTAATGACAATTATATAGCCCATATACTTGTGCCGTAGGATACTAAGTATGCTCAAACGTTGAGGTGAACATTCTCCAGTGATCTTGAGCAACTTCTATTGTGAATACTATTGAGACTCGGGTATTGCTTTTCTCCTCCAACACACAAGTTAATACAAGAAAATGAACGATTGCCGAAAGCCACGGGTCTTAGGAGGCACCAGGGGGTGGAGGTTTCTGTAGCAGGAGATGGATTGTATTGATATGGGTGATCATTAGACATCAAGCCAAGACCGCCAACATCAAAAGCCTAGCCTAAAGAGATGACAACCATATTTAGACAAATTTCTTCAAGGCATACAGGCAAATCTATTCGCAGACTCAGAACGGTAGTGACCACAAAATTTCTTAATGGATCCATAAGAAAGCAATATTTATTATATAAATTGGACAGATAAATCGTAAATGTGGGAAGTAAAATACTATCGTACCCGCTTCTGACTACTCACATAAACATTTCTGCTTTGAGGTTGGACAATTGTGCACTTTGACTCTTGATCCTCATTACCAAGTCGTGGATCCCAAAGGTTATTCTCAAAAGATGGATTTCCAGCCGGACTTGGTCTGCCATGATACTGTATCTGTTGGGTTGTCTCAGCTTCACTAAAGCTGGAGTAGCTTCTGTACCCTCGTTGACTTTCAACATCCTCAGGACGCTGGATGGTATTTAAACAAAGGTCCTCATCGGTCATAGTCATTCCGAATTCATCCACCCGCTTCTTTACACTATTATTATTACCACCAATGGTTTTGAAAGAGTGTTTTTGGTATTGAGCATCACTGCTTCCAGGGCTCCTGGCTGAAGAACCTCGGTCACCAATAAATCGAGGAGCAACATGTGAAAAAAATCGTCGAAGTGTTGGAAGAGCCGCGCAAATTACCAAGAGGTTTGATTCAACAAGCCTATGATGAAACAATTCCGTTACTCAAATGTAGGTTAAGACGGTTGTTGGATCTTACTTACATTACAACACTTGTTTCAGAAACTGCCCATGTAATATCCGATAAATGGAGCGTCGGTAGGAGAAATATTAATCGTAGAATCGCTGTAATGAATGTGCTAGGAGTAAAGGCGTCATTATTTAAGACTTGGTAACTTCATGAAATTCTTACGCTGAACCAATTGCAAAAAAAAGCACAAGGCCGATCTTCTGTCGAGGCGGCATTTGCAAGCCGACAATCATAGGAATCGGCAAGACGAGTAACACCAGGTCAGAGAAAATGTTAAGGGCCGCCGTAATGATGTAGAGTGCAGGCCGATTTATGCATGTCCCTGGTATAGTTAAGTTCCAATTCCTTTGAAAGGGCCGACAACCCAGCAAGATGCTGACAAAGATTGCTGCGTTGTGACCTGCGGACAAAATTAAAGCTCCCCAGCTTGCCCATTTCCACCATTTTTGTGGAGATAGATGGCAGTAAAATAGCCCCAATGACGTTTTACAGAATCCGGTCATTACTGCAGTAAGAATAGGCGTTACCACCATGAACTAGATCATTAGTTAAAACATTCAGTACGCTTAATGCAGCTGAAGACTTACATAGGCAGCTGTTTGTGCGTTGAGAATCGGCATCTCCCAAGCATGTACACCGATGACCTTGATCACAAATGTATCTAGATTGAGTGAAAGTCAATATGAGAATTTATCGGTACTTCAAGGATCAGTCCTTACGAACTGCGATAGCTTGTATAGCCACCGAAAATGTCCACCCTATCGCCAGGCATGCTAGAAGTGTCTAAGTAGTCGCCTCGAAGAAGATCTGGAGATTTTGCGTACCCAGTTGCGTGTCAAATTTGCGCTGCAGTCGCAATTTGACATATGCATATTGCATAAAGCAAAATGTTGAAACAGGAAGCCCAATACCAAGCACGATATACGCAGCGATATCATGTTGTTGGGCAGGATGTGTAAAGTTGACCTTATAGCCTTGGGGTGGTGGAATCAAAACCACTGTCCCATTAACGACGGATATAGTAAAATCCATAATGCATTAGGGGTCCCAAGCCCCAAGCTCTACCCTGTCCTTTTTGAGAAGTCGTTGTACGTTTTAGCTGGAAATTCCGTTAATATAATGATACCTGTAGAGAGAATAATGCTCGAATTCGGAGCGGAAGGAAGGGGTGGAACGTGTGGAGACTTAAACTGGGAAGATCCAAGTTCGACCCGACGCCAGAGGGATGTAGAAATGTCTACTAGCTGAGTCCAGGCCAATGGTCATGGGCTAAGCGCTAAGCCATGGGCGCCAAACCGAAAGCCGATGATACGGTGATGCTGCAAGGCACGGGCCTGGGTGGATTCTTGTTGACGGGACGTGAGCCACCTTCGAAGCCCTGCGTTCATTATTCTAACAATTTGGTGGAGCTATCACTGAAACAGGAGTGGGGATACAAGTCCAGCCAAGGGACCTGCTCCTCAGACGGCTAATCGGGTATTTGCTTTTTAATGGGGACAGGCACACCAATGCGAGCTCAAGCCAAGTTTACAAGAAATTTTCCGCTCCGACATATATCGGTATCCCATCAAACCGCGATGGGGGTAGATAAAGTTTTGCCTTGAAGAAGGCTCCCTTTCCCCCCGCAGCCACTGGGAATAATTTGCTTACCCTCTAAAACGAAATCATGCCGGCTTTAGTCATCGACTCCCGTTCCCTTATATGCTTTGCCAAAGGCATCATGATCTTGCTTTTATCGATTATATAAGAAAATACGTGCATTCTTTTGTTTCCTCTTAACGATGATGGACTTTGTTTCACGACTAGCAAACGGTCCAAGTGCAACGGGAAATCCCTCTCTGCAACGTAGCCGATTCTTGGCTGTCAGAGCATGTTTAGCCGACACCCAAACATCGTCAAAGCGCGGTCAAAGCGTCGATCATGTATGACTTGCCTTTCAGCTAACAAATGGGCTGGTTTTAGCTCATTCTCCCTCACAGGTGCCTCCACCTACCAATCAGGCGTGCAAAACTCTTTATTTCTGCATCTGTGTCTTTCTCCCCCTCTCTTCTCCTTCTTCTCCTTCGATTTTTTCTTCCTCTTGAGAAGAACTTGGTGATATAATTGGTTATATTTAATCCGTCTACGACTTGCTGATGATGGACATCAAGACCAATGGTGACAGAGTCTAAGCCCCTAACATTTCGGGTGATGATTTTCATTAGACTGGCGCTAAAATTATACATCTTGTTTTGAACGAGTCATGGTGCTTTCGAAGCCTGGCAGCCTGCACCGTTGAGTGTGCATAATTCAACGTGGGAAAGGGTCAAGTAGTGATGTGACTTATGCATCCTTTTCTTTCGCAATAAAGAAAATATCTTGATGATTTTAACAGTGGCTACAAGTTGATATACCTGGTGCATAGGTGGTAAAGCATCATGATCCTTATTCATGTGACGTTTTTTGTGGAAAATTTGGGTTTTGTGAGAGCTTCCGGGGAAAAGTTCAATTGCGCCACGAGGCCCGTCACTCGGAGATTTTAAGCTGGCAAGATGCCCCGATATCCTCATGGAGCAGACGTATTCCAAATCATCCGATGATCAAGTCCATCAGGTCATCGGTGCTTATGTACCAGTCCGTGCCCGGGAGAAAATCCCTTGGAAAGGCCTGTGCGAGGCGACATGGGCTAGCCCAGACCAGGCTCGTAGCTTGGCTCTCGTGTGCCCTCGCTTCCGCTAGCTTGCCTAAGACAGCTGAGCTAGCTGAATCAGACATTCCAAAAACCGCCTACATTCGAATAAGCCACTTTTTAGCCACCCATAATTGTTACACAGAGCAGTTGGTCACTTCAAAGAACTTGGGCAGCCCAGTCATCTTCCACTTTTGAATGGCTTCAAGAGAAACTTTAACATTCAACATATTTCAAGTTGGTCAATTTGAATTAATGCTCATAAGCCTTAGAAACTACAGCTCAGCGATACTCATGTACTTCTCTCATAGAAACAAGCCAAATGTACCACTGAGATTAATTTCGCTTTTAAAACTGAGGAGAGACACATCTTAAGTTACACTGCCAGGATAAAGTGACACCCAGTTCCTATTAGTGCCTCGCCAATTGGGCAGACCTTCGCTTGCCAGTCTAGCTAGTCAAGCGAGCCAATGCGCCTCGCCTTACCGCTCACAAGAAATAGGATTTTGCGGTGTGGCTGCTTAATCAACCTGTGCTCACCCGAAAGCAATAGGCTGATGTTGCTGGGCGATCATCTTGACACTACTGCTTCCAAGGCCGATTTTCGGCAGACCTTCTGACTTGCATTCTGAAACGTGAGTTGAGAAAAAGATCTCAGGATCGTGTGCTAATGAAGAGCATTAGTCAAAGGCATCTAAATGCACAGTGAAGTGTTACCTTAAGCATGTTCCAACAGAGTAAAGGCAGATGCCGATAGGGACTTTTCAAACACAAATAATATAAATAATTGACTTTTACTAGAAATCAAGCAAACCGTGTTATAGTATCTCCTGTGGTTCCAACTCCATATTTTTTTCAGCAACCAGTGGAGATTTAGTGCCTTTTGGATCTTAGCGATAGGATCGTAGTTAATTTCATAACATCCAAGAGGAAATAACATAGAATACTCGTCATGGAAATCACAAATCACAAAATGATCGTAGATACACGAAGGCTCGAACAGGAGTCTCTCATGAGAAGAGAAGTTCACAAAATAAGTGATAAGTGCTAGTCTTTGCATCAATTGATATCTGCCTAGTTAGCTAAGCTACACAGTCCCCTGCCTTCAAGCGTTGACAACCCGATTACAAGAATTACACCTAGAAGCTCGCACGAAGCTCCTCTTCCTCATCCTTACCCAGCAGCCCAAGGGCCTCTCTACGGGTAGGTGCCTTAGGATCAAAGTATGGCTTCTCTGCAAGAGAAGTTACCCTCGTTCCGTGACGGGGTTGTTTCCCTGCATAATCCCAGCTGGCATTGTGGATTGTAATCCTGTGCAAATCAGTACTGGTAATGAAAATATTTTATTTCATTTTTGAAACGGAAGAAAAAAGACAAATGGGCGATGACTCACCTGTTGTCCCAGAGTGCCGAAGTTCTAGGGGTCCACTTGAACCGTACTTGAATATCAACATTCTGTTCATAAACATCATAGAGATATCCAAGAATGACATCGCTTTCAGCCTTATCCAGTCCGACGATACGATGTGTCATGGCGCGATTGACCCACAAGGCCTTCCAACCTGTGGCTGGGTGAACACGAACCAGCGGGTGCACTCGTTCAATATGCTTAGGGCCTTCTTCAGGGTGATCTCTGTCCAAGTAGCTATGAGATGATCTGTAAACAGCAGATCTACCATCGATGATCTTACGAAACTCTGGAGAGAGCTTCTCATAAGCTGCATAGCCACTGGCCCAAAGGGTATCGCCGCCAACATCGGGCACTGTATCATTGTGGAGATGAGTGATTCCTGCGGGCTGACGTTCATGAACCAAGTCGCTGTGCCATCTTGAAGCCCCTCCTGGTTGTCTGAAGTTCGCTTCCCTGTCTGTAGCCCAGAGATCGGGCCATATGACTGACGTTCCTGGAACGCCGGGAACGTGAGGATGTTGTGGCTATAATAGATATTAGCAAGCGCTATCAGAAGCTAGAAAGATTGGGAGAAATAGAATGAATGAATGAATGGATGGAAAAAGGAAGACAAAACTTCACGACAGCTTACATGAACCTCAACTTCTCCGAACCATTCCCCAAGCTCTTTTTGCTGTTGCGGCGACAAGTCCTGGTCGCGGAAGAACACCACACTGCGTTCTGCGATGAGAAGAGCCAATTCATCCCGTTGAATATCTGTCAGATCCTTGAGCTGGAGACCCTCAATCTCAGTACCAATGTAAGATGTTAAATCCGTGACTTTTGTTGCAGCAGAGAGAAGATTCTTTTTTGACTTGTTGGCACGCGCCCCAGGGTCAACATAGTCCCTGGGTTGATCACGAATGCTATATGCGTCCTGAAGGTAAAGAGGACGAGAAGGGCGGTATGGATACCCTTCAGACAAGTCAATGCCCGCCTTTGTAAAGCGCTGACGAGTAGGCTCTGGCAGGGGTACATTGTCCTTCTTGGGTTGAACAAAGTCTTTGATACTCGGGTCAATTGGTACAGGCGCCATTTTGATAGTGTTATACCGAGTGGGAAAAAAAGAATAAACCAAAATATAAAACCTACTATTGAAATTCTGCTAATGGAGCGTAACGGGCTCAATTGACTTCTTATACTTGCCTCTAGTTGCGATACCATAATTACTCCGCCTCCACGATGGGTCGATGGTCACCATCCATCCACAGTCAGCAATCTCAATTCATCATGCTCAAAATGGATTACCAATCCTAGGCGCTACCATGTACATCGTGCCTCAATTCTAACCATAAGTGGACAAAAAAATGAGATGATTTCAATTCCAAATGACGAATATTTCCAACACGTGTTATCCTACCCCAAACCCGAGGTTACTCTGCATAATCTCTGATATTGACCAAAGAACAGGGGTGCATTCATGCTGACGCAATATGAGGGGTTAATCATGTTTACTTCATGTGAGTAGTTCATTATCGCCGGTAAATGGACAATTTTCTCGATCCCGTCATATTGCGAATCTCCCACCGGCATGGCCAATGGCACCTTAATATGCACGCTGGTGGGCTTTGTTAATTTCAAAATCACCATTGGGGTACAGCTGTGGTATTTCCCTTTGCCATCCCACGCAATCAAAAACGCCAGGTTAATTTTTCATTAATGCAGGTTTGCGATCTGCTCAACCCGAGCTAAAATACAGCTACATTAGCCACAATAAGAGCCCGGGACTGCTATAGAAAACGCTTTAATAATTATTCAAGCCCGAGTAGGTTGAGCTGCCTGTATCGATGATAGTTAAAGTTTACTGTAAAGGAAATATAAAGAAGGGCGCAAGAAAGTTACAATGCATATAAACTAGAGGTCATGACCAAATAAAGTTGTTTTATCTGTATAATACAGGGCGAGGACCTTTTTACCAGGGACAAAGAACAGTTACCGCTGAGGCAAAAGAGCAAGCAATGAATGCAGTTGCCGCATTCATTGGGTCCAGTACATCTGATTATAACAGCACCTGTTACAATCTGCCACCTTTGTGCTTGAGATCCCCTGGTTGAGCTTGCTACTTGTTCTTTTTAAATAGACCAAAAAAAAAAAAAAAAAAAGAAAGAAAAAAAGGCTAGACATGGGCTCAAGTCAAAATTGAATTATCTCACACACGTATACACTAAGCGCGTGGTTCCGTAAGACGTATTTATATTCATGTAAACTACAAAACACCTTTCATCTCGCTTTCTTAAGCATTCAACACTAAATACCCCAACAAGGGACAATGGATTCGGTTATATCAACAAAGCATTGACATAATTATGGAATACAACATCTTAAAAGGGCGACATAGACATCACTCCCTTTCCCAAGGATCAGGAGTCAAATATGTCAACTTGTTGGCTGGACCAAATTACCAGACGCGGCTTAAAAATTAAAGTTGGCTGTGAAGGCTCTACATAGCAGGAGAAAATATTGAAAATGTCATAAAACACATCCCCATTGTTGACTTTCATTAGTTTTAAAAAGCCAATAGCGAGCGGGCTCGACAGAGATTTCTCCTACACACTCCAGAACCACGAGGGTGACAGATACCATTGTTTCAATAACTTTACTTGACCATGACATGGCTGGGCAAGAAATCCGCCCCAGCCGTATGACTTCTCAATAGATTAATCTTATATAGTAATCGTACCTATCCATTATTACTAACACCTTCATAATAATCCCGATGATCATTATGACTATTTTGCCTACTCGACTGTCCAATCGAGCTCACTGCACTTGATACGCCAAACCCTAGATCTTTCTGTCCAGTCTCGGAATCGTTCCACGAGTGCGATAATCCATCATGCTCCTTTTGGGAGGGATCCATCCTACAATTATCTGGTTCTACTTTCAAAGCGGTATTTTGCAATTCTTCGCCATCAACCTCGTCGCAATCTAAATTGAAGATCCCCATGGGTCTCCGCCAAGAGATCCCGACAGGTTTATAACGTGTGGGGTTTTGTGCTGCCGTTTCTAATGAAACCGAGGCTATTGTATTGTGGATATTTGTTGTTTGGTGACAGCCACAATCGCAATGGAGTGGGTTTCCTGAAGCTTTAACTATCCTAGCGATGAGGTTTGCCATGGAAAGTTCGATATGGAGCTTGATGAGATATGCCAATGGATGGAACATAACATATCTGTATCATGATTTAGTTAGATTGGGAAGAAAATTGGTTGTATTGGAATTGACCTTACATGAATGGGTTCTTTAGGGACATGGTAACAATTATCAGAAGCTATTTGCTGAGGTCAGATTGAAGCATGCCAAAGCCAAGATGGGGCAGATAAAAACCAACATCTGCTGCGACAGAGATCAGGATCATAAATAGGTTTACCCGATACAATAATGTATATTTTGTAAGACCGTATTCGATAAGGGAGGATCGGACG
The DNA here is from genome assembly GCA_017140755.1 of Calonectria hongkongensis. NCBI lineage: Eukaryota > Fungi > Ascomycota > Sordariomycetes > Hypocreales > Nectriaceae > Calonectria > Calonectria hongkongensis. Next base: position 595,548 of record JAACJA010000007.1, read on the forward strand.
AGGTAAACGAAGTATGAGTTGAGGCAAGCATCGAGAATTGCGAAGAGAACTTTTTCGATGCGATCCCACACGTTATTAATGGAGATCCACCGCATGCTTATCTGAAGCTGAGCGGGGATCCAAATGCAAAATACAGAAATGTTGATTATCAAGAGGAAGAAGAAAACCCCCCAGCGAATTCGAATGACCGTATGGTTTGTGGGGGCTAATAATGCAATGCGGTTAATGATAATCTGCATAATGCAGTGAATTTGGATGGTCCAAAGGACGACTGTAAAGATATTAGGCATGTGGGCCAAGACGAATGGTAGTATATTCAGCATAATACATACGTGTAAAGAAGAAGAGTTCAAAGCTATTTTTTCTCGCATTAGCCATACTTTCAGGCATTGTAGCATGTGCTTGTTGGACCGGACACACCAAGGCTCGATATTGCCCTTAATATAACTCCATCCGATTCCAGGAATAATCGCGTCGGCGATCACTTCACCCCACACAAAAGCCATATAGGCTGTGAACTTCCGTCTGCGTCTCCATTGATGGTAGGATTGATCTACCGAGCGGATGATAGCGATGATGGAGAGTCCCACGGATAATCCCCAAATAAATGTCACCGTGAGGAGGTCGTCATTTGAGGGTTTAACAGCGTGGAACCAAGGCGGTACGAGTGTGCCTGTCATGTTGCCATGACGCTCACCGTTTCAGGAGCAGGAGCAGTGTTTTATCGTATCAAATGAACAGAAATCTCCCACGCCGAAATGCGACGGAGGAGCGGTTAGTTATGTGCGTAGGTTCCTGCTTGCTTGGGTCCAGTTTGACAGCAATCATGCCATTTTTGGAACGGATTGGAATTTCCCCATAATCTATGATGATTTTCTTTCCCCACTAGCTCTACATCTTAACCTAAATATTGGCTCATGAATACACAGGTGGCGTTTTCTCAAAGTTTCTTGTTCATTGACCATGAACAGAGGGAGCCCGCTATCGGCATGGCGCGCGCGAGGCTAAGCAGAGCTAAAATTCACGGTGGGTAACCCTCCTATGATCATGAAGACTTCGATATGCCGGAAAAAAACTTTCTCGACTCTCCATGTTCCAAAGGGAAGCGATCACCTCCACTTTTAAAAGTTGATTGTATTGGATTTGGATATGCTTTCCCTTCATTATTCCACGTCGCCAGCATTAGCGTGCGCACTAAGTTTTGTAGTTAAATCTTCGGTAGATCTGGTCATAAGGAAAATTGGGCTGCTCGGTTTCGTAAGCTTCCTTTGAAGCGCCAGTGGCTAAATACTCCTTTGCTTCCAAGGTCAGCGTATATTTTCCCAGGCTGACAGTTTTGTGTGTATATAGGTGAGTATCCTCTCCTTCGAGAGTTAGCTCTGACTTGGTCACCCAAGGAGCACAGCGATTATTGCTAAATACTAGCCGGCAGCCTGTACCCTTTGCGCCGTACGTAACTTCTGCAGATAAAACCTTGAGGTGAAAATTTGCAATGATCGTGATAGACCTTTCCGGCTAACCTTATTATGACCCGAGTATAAGAATGGCTTCCCTCTCAAGCAAAGCACAATCCCAAACATCATCCAAACAACCTCTCGTACGATAGAAAAGGCTGACAGTTTTCAAGCGGCAGAACTATCATGTCAGCTATTTATCTGGCTATTTACATGTATTCTCAGAGACAGTCAGCGCTATATAAGTTGCTAATCGCATCTGTCGCCGCGAAAAGATGAGTCGCTATTTTTAGCGACACGATTGATAGATATTATACATTCATTCTCAGTCGAAATTTTAATGAGATGGCCATGCTTTGTGAGGATATAAATCGGCTAGAAATATGAAAATAGCTTCTAGGTTTGCTGCTGCTAGCCTAACTTTGTTGTTAGTAGCCTCCAGACATTGTTAAAATGCTCTCATTTCTCTGCTTGCTTAGAGCGATTCCTTTATATTTGGTTTCTACACTGAATTAGGGTGGGTCAGTTATGTATTCTCGGTGGATCATTGCCACCCAAGGGCAATATTTTGTACACATATCAGAACATAACACTTATTCCTCCATAAACCGGCATAAGAAATTATGGGGCATTAAATAACTCGGACCATACCCCATCCATCTCGACTTATTCCTCAGTAAATACAGTGCTATTGAGATTATTTACGCTACATGGCGGTCTCCATGGAAACAGTTTATCCAAATCTCACAAAATCTTCAATCCATGGCATCCAAAATGGCTCCGTCAAATTCTAAGGATGCTACAGTTTGCCTCTTGTCACATACCGTAAATTTCTAATACCCTACATTGGTTGTTTTATTACGCATTGTCTAGCCTTCTTGGAACATTCCGAGTTGGTGTTTTAATCTCCACGTGACATTGTTATGCAGATTGGTGTTCACAATGGCTGAGAGATTTGATTCATGAAAGGCATTTCTCGAAGGAATTACTGAAATTAAACCCTTCTTTTAATGAAAAGTTTTGGAATTGGTTCTATTAGAAAAGATCCACATTCTTTGCTGCTTCATTGTTCCGAGAATTTAAGACATAGATTCTCATACCAATAGCTCGAACGTGTAGAATTCCTTGACAATAAATTCGGACCGAGTAACATTCCCAGCACTTTTATTAGTTCAATTCGTGTGATTGTGAACTTTCAGGTGCTTAAATTGTTCAAAATCCCCTGTGGTTGATGCTGAATTGACCAGCACATAGCTACACTCGCTTCCAGTTATTCTTCATTTCAGTGGCGCGTTACAAAATCGTCTTCAAAATGCGCTTTTGTGTCGGTATTCTTGCACTTGGCGCAGCCTCTTTGGCAAGTGCTTTGATGTCTGCCACTCAATTGACCAAGGATATCGCGGCTTTAAACCAACAAGCACAAAGCTTCGTTCAAAATATCAACCAAGTATCGATGAACCCGAATCAAAAAGACTTTGATGTCAATGTTTGTGTTTTCCTTTCCATTATAGAATATGTTCTAACTAGAGTAGGAGCTCATCGCCCCTTTCGTTAATTTAGTTGACCAAGGCAGTAAACTTGCAAAAAGCTTCCAGAAGGTGAAGCAAAAGGAGCCATACATGGCTGAAGATGGTGATAAGATAGTCAACTCCTTAACAGATGTGCGTATTTGGTCATGTGTGAAACGTTTGCAGCTGTGCTAAGAATCCTGCAGTTGGCGAAGACCCTTGAGGATGGGTTAAACGCCATCACGGGGAAGCTAGACATTCTAAAGACATTGAAGCCCTTGAACCTGGGCTCAATACTGTCTCCTGTTATTAGCACCGTCCAGGGTGTAGTAGCTGTAAGTAGATCTCCGCTCACAAACACACATTCAACTAATTTGCCCAGAACCTGTTTGGAAGTCTTAGGCAGACTCTACAGGGACCCCAGGGGAGACAAGCCAGAATGATCTCTAGGTCAATTGATGAGGCTTTCGAGACGACCACAGTCAAATTAAGACGCTAAATCCTATCAGTTCATGGATTGTTTTTGTCTGTTATTTCCAAGCACAATGTCCTGTTAGCTGCAACAGAATGGGAGCCTGGACACGATATTCCTATAATACAGAGCTGTATTCTTCAGTTCACGTCTAATAAATAAAGATCAGCCAGAATTTTCTATCTAGAGCTCTACTTGAACCCACAAAACATTAAACCCGCCTAATATGAGAGGCCCAATCTTATCAAGTTGTATCACATATAGTCAAGTAAAGAGGATCATGGAATGTTCATCAATCCATTGATGTACTAAAGTTGCATGACACGAAATTGTGATAGGGTGAACATGGTCGCATTTATTACTCTGGAAATCAGTGGCCTTCAGATCTGGTTCGGCGATTTCATCAATTTTAGTACAGGTTGCACTTGGCTTCGTATCCAGCCAGGGAGTTATGGGCAAGTCTGTCCAATCACGTCAAAAGCAGAAAGTACACATTTAGTTAAAGAATTTGGGTATTTCAAAGCAATTAATTTAAGCTGATCAATGATACCATCGGACTTCCCCCACTTTATTGACTTAAATCAACCGAATGGACCACAGCTTAGTTTGGAGCGCACCTTTTAGATCATAATAGTCAAGATCGCTTGGCTAATCAAACGAGGAGAGCGCGAATACTACATGCCACTTCCCACACCAATTATTGGTTACGAGAAATCTAGACGCGGGGTCAAATGTGGCAGATCGTGTAGTGAAGTCGGGACTCGGCGTTCAGTTCGCCGGCGAAGTTGGCCGATGACTTCCTCAAGTATGTGCCTGGCCGGGATGAGAAAGCTGACAAGTGGGGAATGGGTTTCTAGACCGAGTATTACCGGACTGTGGCCACAGTTCTTATACGCGGATGGCTCGCATCGGCGAACTTCTAAGTTAGGTCTAAAGTTTGGCTTTCTCCTCGCCTATCTATGTATGCTCGAAGGATAACGGTACCCTGCCGATTTGAAGATCCTGCCCTCGACATAAGCCGAGACCAGTATCACCCTTGACTGCTGGCTCGTGACCTCTTGGCATAAAGTATCCTGACACAAACTACATGATGCGATGCACAGCGCTGGGTCGGGATATTTATTATTCAATTATATGCTGATCGCTGGGGAAGCCTCAGCGTCATTCCCACTCTTGATCAGGGCTGTCGCTTGGATGAAGAATGAGTCCATTCGAAGCATGGCTGGTCGTAGCAACCCAAGTGATGCATCATCCTTGGCCGCGCCAAGCCGCTGTAGTGCCTGATGATATTTTTCTAGTAATTGATACGCTGCTTGAACATCGGCTGGCTGGGATGAGAGGAGAAATAGGTAGATTAGGAAATTCCCGCAGAGAATAAGCTGAGATCGGGCGTCTACGGAAGTTAGGATCGAATCACAATTTAGAAGCTACTGAACTTACGGCGACCCCAGAAGCCAACCAGTTCTTCGGCAGAAATATTGCCCATAAAAATTGTAAAGGTCTTAAACTCATGAAGGGCGGTGCTCAACCATTGCTGCAAGTTGGAACCTGGTGTTGCTTTTGCCTCCTTGGTGGCTGGCGACATCAGGCCCCTAAATAGGAGAGCTTGGGCGGCATGGAAGGATAGATTAAGAGGGCCTATTGAGCCAAGGGTTAGTGCCAGATAAAATCTACATAAATAAAACGTACAATTGTGTCGTGTGCCATTCCCAACTGTTAGACATTGCGGAATGAGGCTTGCCCAGTTTTTTAATTTCTCATGAATGGCTACAAGCTGGCTTCGAGATTGCGGGTAGCCAATATTCCTTTTCACCTGGCTAAACTTATGTAAGACATGCCGATTTCTCAGTGGGAACAGGGTACCTACAAGCCACAGTCAAGAATATTCCGCAAGTGGCGGGCTATGGTGACCATTTCCAAGAAACGGGCACCATCAGATACCTGAAAGGCCCTGCTTTCAGGTTCCACTAGATGGTAAAGGTCCTCGGGGACATCTTCGTCAAAAGCTATGTCCTCCAGAATGGGAGGCACCGTGTCAAATGTATCTGGGCCAATGTGAGGTGGGTTGCCATGACACACTGCTGACCAGCAGTCAGTAGCATATGCAAACCACCAGAGTTTCCTCCTCAAGCACTTCTCCCAGCTCGCTATGCTCCACGGGCCAGGGTCTTGATGGAGGCCGATCATCTGAGCACAAGCCGTAGCCTGCGCAGTTAAAGTCCATGTGCTTGGGGTTTCTACGCTGTCAATACTTGGGGGTGTCAGGTGGAGAAGGAGGAAGGCAGCCTGCAGCTTGAATAGATTAGGCGCCTCAAGCTCGCGGCGCAATGAGGAATGCGCATGGCTGATGAGCTGGTGTTGCTCAAAAGGCCTTGGATGGGGCAGCGACGTATCGAAGCGCCAAAAAACGCATGCCAAGGCGTACACAGCCCCTCGCAAAGAAGCAGGAAGCTCCAGCTTTAACTTTGCATCGGCGTAACGGCGAAGGAAGCGAACCTTTGAGACGACTGGGTAGACGGGGTGGACGTGCTTGAAGTAAAGTCGCACCAATGCCGGCCCATGGGGGGCCACAAAGGCCTCAATGGCGTCAGATGCTTCCTGCAGGGCGTTATTGGTGTGCTCAGGGAAGCCATTGAGAAGCATCAGGAAATGGAGCGGGTGGTGGTGAGGCTGCAAGCTGCCGTCGTAGACCTGGATCATCCCGGCGTCAATCTCATTCTGCTCGTCTAGGATGACAGATCTGAAGGCGTCTATGAAGTAAGTGTCCTGCTCAGCAGCCAGGCCCATGCAGTGCGAGGTACGATCCTTGGTGTCCTCGAGTGCATGGACAGCAACCATGGAGTCGCGGTCTTGGGGCGAGACAACAAGCGAGGGCGATGCATCGCCGTCGTCTGAGACAGATGGGCACACCATGTCATCCTGTACAGTGGGCGAGGCGTCATCGACGGTGCCCGAGGGCGACGACAGCGACAGCGAGTCGGCGCCATCAAGAGCGTGGGCATGCGACGGCGACGTCTCTGCGACGGCGCGAGAGGCCGGGGCGGCGTCGAGTGGCGATGACTGACAGACGAGGCCCCTGCTCTTGCAAAATAGACCTGTTCGAGGCGGTTAGTCGAGGTGCGATGGCGCTGCGCAGAGTCTCACATGGCGGCTTGTTAGGTATCACGCAGGCTGTCTTGCGGCGGCGACACGTGTCGCACGGGCGGTTCTTGCGGCTTCGCGGCTGTCTGGCGTGCCCAAAGTTGCTTCTGATGGTGTACTTCCGGGACGAATTGCCTCCCCGCGCCGCCGAGGACTCGCTATGGGGCTCCATGACATGCCACCAGACGTCGACTGAGGAGGGTGAAGGAGTTGACCGAAGCATTCGGCGGGCTCATGTTTCGCCGATGGGCAGTTGGCCGATGGGGGGGTTTGCCGATGTCGGGCTAGTTCGGTTTTTCTGTATTTCCCCTCTGCAGCACACAAACCAGCTAGTGTGCCAAGCGTATGCAATTGGCATCGATGCATTACAGCGGTTTGCAGCACCGTAAATCTGGGGAATAAACTGACGCGCATTCATCTGCGGTTTTTTTTTTACTGGGGACAGCATAGCCGAGATGCGTAAGGTGGGATTGGTATACGTATTACATGCTGTGTCTCTGAGATTAGACTAAAAATAAGTGCCAAACTGTAATGGCAGCAGACGGAACCGAAGCAACATTTCTACTCCTCCCCCAAACGCATCAGCTGTTCCCGTTCCTCCTTGCATCATTGAAACAATCTAGTAAACAATCTAGTACAAAACTTGGCTCGACTCAGTCTTGAGCTCCTTGGTCTGGTGCTGGCTCTGGCTTTCGGCAAACTCTTCTAGCTGCGAGGACTCAATCACATCCCACCTCTCCTGATACTCCTGCTGCAGTGTCTCGGCGCTAGGGCTATCGCGCACGAATGCATCCAGTCGCCCGTCCGGGAACGCCATGTGAAGCAGCGTGTACACCAAACCGCTAGAGAGAAATCCGTAGAGGTAGTTGGTGTAGTACAGCTCCGTAGCACCATCCGTGACCTTGACCGACGTGTTTACCGCCGCAATGAAGCCAGGCAAACACGGAACGACTCCGATAATCCACTGCGCAATCTGTTAGCCAAGTCGTTAATCCATCCTTTGCACCACTTTGTACATACCGCAACGGGAGCCCGCCAATTGACACCCCAAGTATACCAATAGATACTCCTCTCATTGCCGACATAAAGATCATCGATGTTCAGTTTTTGCTTGCATACAATGACGTAGCTTGCAACCATGAGGCCCGTCATCGGTGCAAGAAACACACCGTAACCTGACAAGACTGTCAAGAAAGTAGTAGCGCCGTTGACCAACTTCCAAGGATTTACAATGGGGCTAAAGATTGCGACAATGTATGCGCCTCTACGGATGTTGATGTATCGGGGAAACACTGACGCCAAATCAATGCCGCCTGCCAGACCATTTCCGGGAAGGTTGCTACCCATCTGCGAGACGCACAAGGCAAGGCCCGCGAAAAAGACGGCTGCACGCGTGCCAGCGCTGTTGTCCTTTTCCAGCAGACGAACGAACAGTGTCGGGGGATTCCAAATAGCTTCACCGTCCATGCGCTGTTGAGTAGCGGCGGTAACGAGAATCCCAATGACGGAGGCGAATATTCCGTAGAGAGGGAATGCGACTGCCTGTCCCCAAATAGCATGCCTTGGGTGCTTTGAAAGACGAGCATAGTCGTTCTGGTTTAGAATGCCTGCGGCGATAGATCCCACCGTTGACATGATGCCATAGATCATAAGCCAAGCCACGCTGTCTGGTCCCCCGGTTTGAGGAATGCTTCCCTTGGAGCTCAGAGTGCTGCCGAAACCGTCAGACCCCATAGTAGCCAAGGCCCAGATCAGTAGCACTACAAAAAAGACAATTGTTACCGAGCTAGCAATATAGAAAAATGTCTGCAGGCGATGAGGTCTAATCCACAGCACTGGAAGACTAACGACGCAGAAGATGACGTAGGAAACGAATTCGGCAGTCGTCATGCCAGTGTCGGAGGGCATCTTATTTGGAATATGGTCTTCAAGCTTGGGGTCCCAAGACAGCAGCATCAAGTAGAGGCACTCTCCTCCTACCCACGTTTGGAAGCCATACCAGACTGCTCATGTTAGAACACTGAGTTATCATATTCGTATTTAGACGTACCCAAGGACAAAAAGATCCGGTTCCAAATGGTAAACTGAGAGCCCCATATGCCCCACACTCCACGACTAAAGACGGGGAAGCCAACTAAAAGAAGGGGTCCAGGTCAGCATTGCATGATGATACATTCTTGGCAGGCACCTACTGTGGTAGTATGCTCCAGCCATAGAGGCGAGAAGCAATGCCAGCGTGGCAACGAGATTGCCAATGACAATGGCTATGTGGCGTTAGAAACTTGTCTGGAAAAGAGGCATTTTATCGTACCAATAATGGCTTGCCACCACGTCAGGCCTAGAGGAATCAGGGCACTCCCGGTCAGGTAAGTTGCAATATTGCAGTTGATCAATAACCCTTTAGTAATGTCAGCATTTCCGATCCAGGCATTATGTCGCGTGTGCGGGAGGGAGTAGGTACAGAAGTTGTGGTAGGCTAGAAAAGTCCAGGTGCGCCTCTCGGCTTCCACAGGACGTACATCTTCATTCTATGACGTGTTAGAAGGACAATTCTCTCGATGCATTGGTTACTCCATGTGCATACAATCCATTGCGATCCATGCGACAACTCGGCGCGTTGGATTAAATGTGACACGCCCATACTGCTTTTTATTTTTTTGGTTTTACCCGGCGTCTGTCACGAGCAAGGGGTACCTCAATAAAAAAAAAAAAGGAAAATAAAAAAAACGCGACCAGCCAAGGCGCAGTTGGTGCTGCAAATCTGGCGTCAGGCGTCTAGGTGCAATGCAGACCCAACAACAGAGGATGGCGGCCTTTAAAAACGGCCTGGACAACCTCCGGCTGCTGATCGCGCTGCGATAGACGATGGATGGATCGGTAGATGGATAGATGCAGATGTCATGAGAAAGGTTAACGTTAGTCCCATCAAGACTCGTGTCCGCCAAAAACGGAGGGCCCATCCATTACCCAGAGATCGGCCAAGTTGCCAAAGCGTCGAATGTGAAGGCCCACAAATCGGCCAACTAACCCATGTCGTCGGCCAAGCGTCGCATGAGAGGGATGTTGCTGGAAGATTGCTCCGCGGTGCCAAAGGTTCGAGACTGGTTGCGCATGCGGACATGCGGGTAACTGGGCTCATAGCTGTCACCTCAAAGCCCATATGTAAAAACTATCGTCTACCCCGTCAGCGAAATATATACACGACATACCAAAGAGCAATTCCGGTCGCGGGACAAGGCAGCTCTCTCCAACTCAGCAGCCATGTCTCTGTACCGCATCGGAGTAGACGTTGGTGGGACCAACACCGACGCCGCTATCCTCGACATCAGGGCCTCTGATAGCCCTGGGCGTGGCGTCTTGGCCTCTCACAAGGCCTCTACCACCCCGGACATCACCACTGGTATCGAATCTGCGATCCGGGCCGTCTTGCAAGAATCCAAAATCGACCAGAACCACGTTTTGAGCGTCACCATTGGCACCACCCATTTCATCAATGCACTTGTCGAGGCCGATGCAAGGAGACTAGATCGCGTCGCTGTGGTTCGTCTCTGCGGCCCCTTTACCAGGCAAATCCCTCCCTTTTCGGATTTCCCTGTTGGCCTGCGCAGCATTTTGGACGGCGGCGCGTACTACCTTGACGGGGGTCACGAAATTGATGGGCGCGAGATTGCGCCACTCAACCTGCAGCAAATTAGTGAGGCTGCAAAAGCCATAGTCGCATCCGGCATCAAGTCTGTTGCGCTGGTTGGCGTATTCTCGCCCTTAGACTATGAGGGCGCTCACGAAGAAAAGTGCAAGCAGCTTTTGCTCCAGGAAGCGCCCGGGCTGGAGGTCGTGTGCTCCCACGACATTGGGCCAACAGGCTTCCTTGAGAGAGAGAATGCCACCATTCTCAATGCCGCCATCCTTAGGACGGGACACCGCGTGAAGCGGGGGTTCAAGCGTGCAATGACTCGCCTGAGGCTGTCGTGTCCCCTGTATTTGTCTCAGAATGATGGAACCCTTATCGATGCCGACACTGCCGCTGAGTACCCGATCAAAACATTTGCCAGCGGGCCGACCAACAGCATGACTGGCGCCGCCTTTCTGGCAGGCATTGACCACCAGAAATATGCAGCCGACGAGTCCAGGGCAGACCAGCCACAGGTGCTTGTCATTGACATCGGAGGCACCACAACCGACGTGTGCGCCCTGCTGCCATCGGGCTTCCCCCGCCAAGCACCGGGCTTCGTCGAGGTTGGCGGCGTGCGCACCGCGTTCTCAATGCCTGAGGTGGTTTCTATCGGTCTAGGGGGGGGCAGCAAGGTGCGCGTTGACGCAGACGCAGGCCACATTGCCGTTGGCCCAGGCTCTGTTGGGCATTTTATTCAGCAGCAGGCCAAGGTGTTTGGTGGAGAGACTCTGACGGCAACGGATATTGTGGTTGCCATGGGCAGAAGCCAGCTGGGAGATGCCGACTTAGTCAAGGATGTGCCGCAGGCGGTAGTTGACGGCGCAGGCAGGGAAATTCAGAAAATGCTGCAACGCGTCATTGAGCAAATGAAGGTCTCTGCAGCACCTGTACATGTTCTACTCGTAGGCGGCGGAGCCATCCTCGTCACCGAGGACCTCGAAGGCGTGGAGAAGTGCATTCGCCCCATACATCAAGGTGCCGCGAATGCAGTCGGCGCTGCAATTGCCAAAGTTTCGGGCGATATTGACATTGTCGAGATCCCCAACGGGCGCGATGAAAAGTCAGTCATCGACGCAGCATGTCAAAGGGCCATTGATCTGGCCGTGCAGAAAGGAGCTTCGCGTGATGATGTGAAGATTGTCGAAATCAACAAAATGCCACTGCAGTACACGCACAATGGCGCCATGCGTATTCAAGTCAGAGCTGTTGGCCGCCTTTCCATCCCAGACGAGTTGACCCCTCCTTCATCGCCTCCCATCTTTGATGCTGATGAAGGCCGGGATACAGAGGAAGGGCAGAAAGTGAACATCCCCAACGCTCTAGAGCCAACCACTAAGCCATCCTTGAGCGTTGATCTCGAAACATACCGCCCGCGTGTTCAAGACGGGGTATGGTACGTATCTGAGGTAGATCTGGAGCTGTTCTCTACCGGATGCGGAGTTCTTGGCACCGGTGGTGGTGGCCCTACACACCACGAATACCTCAAAGGCCTGCATGCACTACGGACCAGCCCCAAGGACAAAATGAGGATCATCTCGCCAAAGTCGCTTAAGGACGACGACACCGTATGTTTCGGCTCCTGGTACGGCAGCCCGAGTGTCATTAATGAACGCATTGCCGGAGGCAACGAGATCCCTGATGGCGTGGAAGCCGTCAACAAAGTTCTTGGTATCAAGAAATTCGAGGGCATGTTTATTGATGAAATGCAAGTGATATCTTATCTAAATGAGGGTGAAGCTAACCGATAATAGCGGCGGAGGAAACGGAATGAGCGCATTTCCGACCGGTGTTCATTTCGATGTACCTGTCATTGATGGCGATGCCATGGGAAGAGCCTATCCCACCATGTATCACGGTAAAGTTAACTGCACTTCTTCGCCAACATTTTTGTTCTTTTAGCATTTCTGACCGGGTCTTCAAAATAAACAGCTACTTTCAGTGTATACGGCCATTCTCTAGCCCCGTGTGTACTAGCCGATGCCAGGGGAAACTCGTCTGTCGTAATGGTAACAAGTCGCACCCCCCTCGGTTAGCAACGCTAACAATAGATCAGAGTACAGACACCCCTGTCCGATTAGAGAGCATCCTACGAACCACAGCTATAGAACTTGGCCTTGGGTGTGCCGTCTGTGCAAGCCCTTTACCGGGCTCCACTATCAAGTCCTATGGCATCCCCAACACTGTCTCCTTGGCCTGGTATCTGGGGCGGGCAGTACATTTAGCCCGCCGCAAGAAGACAAACTACGTAGATGCCATTGTAAGTCGTGTCCAAACCTCTGTGCGCATCTTCTAATTAATTTCCAGTTCGATGTGTGCGCCGGCAAGCTTTTGTTCACCGGGAAAATTGTCGATGTTCGTCGATATATTGGCGGTGGCTATACCATGGGAGCTGTGGTAATAGCCCCTCTGAAAGACGAGGAACGCGATCCCTCAAATACAAGCAAGCAATCAGTACCGACTGACAGACACATGACGATCCCATTCCAAAACGAATTTTTATATGCCGCACTTACGGACTCGGATAGCACCGAGGAGACCCAAGAGGTGGTGTGCACAGTCCCAGATCTGATCTCCATCCTCGGCCAAGATGGCGAAGCAATTGGATCTCAAGACCTTCGATATGGATTACGAGTCAATGTCATTGCCCTTCCAGCTCATCCTCTTTGGAAAACAGACCGGGGGATGAAGGTTGGTGGGCCAGAGGGCTTTGGGATGAAAATGGACTTTGTTGGCGTCAACAACGCTTTTGTGGAGTCGCGAAGCGTCATCGATGAGTTTGGGCAATAGATATGTGCCATTCAGTATATACATGAATGATTTCCACGAAATTATGTTGATGATCTATACCTATGTTTGAATAAAAAACTTTTTAGGAATAAGTCGTAAAGCTGCAAAAAGCGCAGGACAAACTCATTATTGTCAGCAAGTCTGAGGACTACGCCACTTGCGAGAACGAATTTTATAGCCGTAAACTCCCATTTTGCCCCAATATTTCTTTTTGAATAAAGAATTCTCATCCCCCTTATCATTTTTCTGCCAAATGTTAAAAGTTTTGAGAGAGAGCAAGTAACAGTTTTTCTTTAGGGTAGGTGTGAAGGTGGTGTCGCTGAGTGGCTTCCATCGATGGATGGTTCAGTCATCAAATTCAAACGCCTGATATTATTCGCGAAATATTTTCACTTCTACCTAATCAATAGCCTTGAAGGCCTCGTATGATCAAAATCCATACAAAGAAAGTATAGATCGGCGTGAAGTGCCCAAAAACCTCATATGTGCTAGTTAGCCTAGTCGCCATCACTGCTCAAATGGCTAGAAACGCTTCACTAAATATGATTTGAAAATCCCTCCAAAGAGGCCGAATTGAAAAAGAGTGAACAAAAGTTGAATGTAACCTGGGCTCTCTCACATCAAGGGGACGTCCTCATTTCTTGAGGTCCAAGACAACAGAGCCCTGCCCCCATAAATCCAATAGAGCACAGTAATCCTTCTTTCTTAATTCAAAAAGAAGGAAAGCCTAGAAGAAGGAAGATTCAGGCTTAAGTCTCTTATTCAATAGGAATCTCTGCTTATCATGCCTGACTACCTTATCTTGTGTTGCACTGTTGCCTTGGAGATCAAGACCTACGGTCGTTCAGAAGTAAAATATCCAGAATACTCTTCCGAATTCTATTTAAAGAAGGAAAATTATCCAAATTTGCAAAATAAAATAACTACAAGCTTTGTGTGGCTTAAATTTATATACAGATGTCATCAACAAAGGTGTAGGGTCTATCTGATAACTATAGAGCCGGCTAGCTGTATCAGATAACGGTAATCAATACTACCAAGGTGCGAATAGCTTCAAACCTTAGATAAGTAGCGCCAGAGGAAGTAGATGGAAAAAAAACCTATCTATGACCCAGAAAGACTCTTAAATTGGCAGACAAAGAGCTCCAAAGTAACCTATGGTCTCTATAGCTAGTGATATATGGCGTCCTTGCATTTATACAAATCTGAAACTTTATCGGAGGTATATTGGTCACCCTTCCTTGTTAACGCCTGATTGTGTTGGGTGAAGCATCATCATCGGTAATTTCTTTTGGGAATTGAATCTGGATTCGGATCAAGCTGCCATTGAGATAAATTCATTCGTCATCCACATTTAGGGGACCGCAAGGAAGAGTGGCTTCTTTATTGGATCATGGTAGTCTTCATTAACCCAGTCTTGATCTTGATCTTCTTTATAATGGCTCATTTTCTCCATGTATATTTTTGTCATTTCCTTAAAAATGTCGATAAGTTGCTATTTTTGATGGATTGTGGCCATCTAGTCTCATAATAGTACCTGCACATTTACGATTCTCTCGAGCCTGCGCTGTTAAGCTGTGGTATGGCTCTTGCAAGAACTTTGGTATCAACGTGATATAAATCTGTGCTATATATATCTTAATATCCTGTGTTACTCCTAGCCGAGCCACAGGTGACATTTTGGTGTAGTGGCCAGGGTCTACCTTTTCATTTCACATATCACAACACAGCCAAAATATTGTCACGAAATACTCCTACGAAAAGCTCGGAACTGAATGGTATCTAAAGATATCAGGTAGAAAGATCAGCATTTCATCCCCTACCCACCCTAATATAAAGCCTGTATTGACCTGTGCCAACTCCAGAGTTCTAAATGTACTGGTAATAGACTTTTGTCACGAATGATTAATGGCGAAAATAAAATGAGCCTAGTAGCATTTTTGATAAAACTTTATCTACGAAGATTAAGAGACTAGGATATCTAAATACAAGTATCAAAGTCAAATCTGAGAAACATCATTTTGAATAGGTCTATCTCGCCGCAAGTCATGGCCACTCGGGAATGAACAGGCTGCAGGTTTCGGATCTTCTATCATTCAGTATTATTTTCTTCAAGAGACGTTAGATGACATAGAATAAAATGCCTGAATATGCTCCAAAATACTACTGGATGTTTAAAAATGAGCATGCAGTTTGAAGTAATCATTTTCTCTGAAGATACAAGGGACATAACACGACAATTCCTTGGTAAATTTCGCTGACCAGATTACCTACAGTCTTGCAACAGCTGAAAACAAAAACCTTGTAACTAATGAAAGAAAGCTCAATGAACCCGGGGCCCCCGGAGCGTTCGGAGATTGCATTTGTCTGCATGTGATTGTCAGAATTGAATCATACTCACGTCATCGGGGTTTCAATGAATAAACCACGAGGAGATAGTGCCCATGTGACCCATGGTTTATTTCATTGCATTATTTAGTGCTTATACAGCTTGTGCTTTCTGTCTTGTATACGTTGTGACCTTTGGTACTTTTGGTGCTCGTGATTCGTAGTTTGTACCGTACAATATTGGGGCTAGAGCTTGATAAAAATCTTAATGGATGGTATTATCCTGATACATTTGAGCGCGGGGTATTTTCCTACTCCTCCAGATGCACGATCAGCGGATTGTTCTTGGCAGTGGCTTTCTATATCGTATTCGTTGTGATTTTTTGATTCATTATTTGTGCTGCAATATTGGGGACATCCCTCTTGTAGTGGACTGATTTTTAAGACAACCATGGCACGCCCCGACTTTTTGGTCTGATTTACTTTCTTCAATGTCTGGTGATCCATCCGGCCTCCGGCTAACGGTTTCCGCCACTGTTAATTACTCAAGGTCGCCTTGAGAGAAAGGAGCTCCTTGAGGGCCGGCAAAGTCCGATTTTCCCCACGTCATTGGGTTTCATCGGATCAGTGCGGGACCGCATGGTCTCCCCCTCCTGCGGATGCGGTTCCGCATCTCCCGTGCATCAAAGATTGCGACATATGCGGCAGGTTCTCCCAACTGGAACTAGGCTACGAAAGATGCAGAGTGAAAATATTTGGTGTTGGGTCAGATTTCACGAATGGAGCTTAGAGCATCCCGATCCGAGTAACATGGCATGTTCGAAAACTTCGGATAGCAACTTTGAGATATTGGGCCCGCAGAATATTTTTTCACATGAGAAACAGCGTTACAGCCGGAGACAAATAAAATTATTATGCTAAAAAGGTTGAAGCTTAAATAAAACCCATGGGATATGGTACAAATTCTGTAGAACCTAATTCTTGAGTCCATCCGAAGCAACTGACAAAACTTCCGCGGTTTTCCTTGCCATATCTGACTTTTTGCCTAAGAACCACAATGCCTTGATACATTCTTCCGCCCTTTGTAGGCTATCCTTGAAATCTTCGCTGTTGTGACCTAGTGTTCCCTTACCATATCGCAGGGATTCGTCCGCTTCTCCGAGTAGGATGACTGACGCCTTGCTAAATGCTCTAATTAGGATCATTGTCCAAGGCTCAGTAAGAATAGTGCCTTCATTGACTGCATGGTGGAAATCTGGTAACTGTGGCATGGGCGAGCCTATTTCTTCATAGGTTGGTGTTGCTGCGCTGGCCAAGTCAGATAACTCTCTCACGCTCGCTTCTCGTATTCTGCAGGCCATCCTGCTGCTGCAACGGCTCCGAGTTGAAGCTTCCACGCCCAATCCGTGTTCATCGACCAACTCGACAAGATCAGATAGCATTAGGGCTGCTAGATGCCAATGTGCCGATATACAAACAAACCAGCTTTGGATTCGAGCAGGTACTGAGCTGAAGTGCTGGACAAGCTCCCGGAAGAAGGCCCCATAAGTCATGTTCCAGTACCGGTACACGGAGGTGGTATTGCTGATTATCTCTTCCAGTTTTTGGCCGCGCCCCCCTTTTCGAAGAATATTTTGCAAGTATGAGACATGTCGAAAAAGGAGCACTTTGATTGGGGCCGACTTAGTGACAGCTTCTGCAGCCATTTCATAAGAGCAAGGCCAGTGAACAAACTCGCCAGGCTTGTCTAGGTTGCCTTGGATAAATACGTCAATCTTCCAGCGACCACTCGATGCTTCGTCAATATCGGCAGCGAAAGGATCTTGTTCTGAAGAATGTTGGCAGTCTTCATCGGTGACAACAACGGGTCGTTCGTTCATAGAAGAAGAAACCGTATCGAACATTACAGCAAGCCAATATAATAGATTTACGGTGCCGCGTTCCTCAGTTCCAATAGTAGGAAGTCCATCCGATCCTTTTTCTGTAAAACCAGATCTCTGAGCCAAACCTCGTCTGACGGTGTCATATCGGAATTTGAGTGCGTGCATCTTCCGGGCTGCCCTCTCCATGTGTGTTGGTGGGCCCTCCTTTGAAATGATGCCGTTTATCTGAGATTGAATGGCAGCCTTGACGTCTTTCACCCCGCCACTGCTCGAAAACATCGCAGGGTCGACCATTCCAGGATAATCATCATTGGCCCATGGCTTCTGTGTTAGCCCAAAGATGCACTCAGCACACACCACTCTGTAGGATTCTAGATCAGATACATCTTGTAACGCTTTCTGTGCTTGCTCCCAAAAATGACGCTGGAGATTCCGGTCAAACTCGTCCGTCATTTCTTCGGCGAGATCCTCCGCTAGATTGTCGCCACAATTGCTGGTTGACGAGTACTTCTGTCTCTGGCGGCGGCTTCCCTGGGCCCATTGCGTAGCAAATGACATGATGGCAAGATGCAGTGCCTTTAGTGCGGCTTTGTCTTCTGAACGCGTTAGATGTATTATCCCAGTAGATTGCGCGACCCGATCCAGTCTAACAGTTCGTCGATATATTCGATTCGACCAAGATGGTCCCCACTCTTTGGCCAGATCTGTAGTGCCAGCAGAACCTTGAATCGACCGTTGCGATTTGTATGGGCAGGTGACTTCGGTTAGCCAACAAGAGAGATTATGCTCCAATACATCATGATATATTTGAAGTAGATTGGTGGAGATGGCTTGGTTGTTTGACCTAGCCATCATTGTTTGATCGATAGAAAATGGGGACAAACTGCTACTTTGGTAGTCGCTTAACCCACTGGATCTTCGCCTCCTCTTGGAGGTAGGCCATGCCGTCCCTGTTGCCAAATAACGAGAGCTGGATGAAGAAGTAGAATGACTGGCTGAGCGGGGATGTGGGAGCTGAAAAGCCGACTGCGACATGACGAAGTCCACGGCACCCGGCATAGCTGAGCTTTCCGAGGAATTCGATATGTCGCAAGAATTTCCTCCGTTTAATGCATCAAGCAGAGACTCTTCTAATTCCCCTGGGGAGGACTCTTCGGCCAACTCTCCTCCCAATTCCGGAATGTCAATAAGGCCGTTTTGTAACGCGGATGAGAGGTCAATATCTGGGATTGATACGTCGGGAAAGACTAGAGCAGGAATCTGGGGGACATCTTGCAAGATAGTAGAATGTGGACCTGTATCAAACTCATCTCCCGCGTCCACAGCTGTCCAATCCGAGCCGTTGTCGATGGTCATTCTTTGGCGCTTAGAAGCGACTGGGTTTCTTGAACGAGACTGGCTCGCACCCGAAGAAGTCGATGGAGCTGCTCCGCACTGAAGCTGCGACCGAGCCCATTCCATTGTGCATGTTTTTTTAGTCTTTGTGCAGTAAGAACACGCTCGCTGGGCGTGAAAATCGACTAGGGCGCGTTAGACATGGACATGAAAGGATGTGCTGTATGCTCACAAGACTCTCCATACGACCCAGCCGACGTGTCGCTGATCGAGTGGCGTCGCGCCAGTTCCAACGGCGGCGCATCGCATGCCCTCTTGGACCTTCTGCATTGATCACAGGAGTGGTTTTGGCGTCTCATGCTCGATGTTTGGCAGACGGATCTAACAGGTGATTGGGGACAGTCTTGAGAAATCTTGCGCTGTCAGACGCGGCCTCCTTGGTAGACGGCCTGTGTCGAAGAAGCTGGGGGACCTGAGGGTATTAGAACAGCTGGCAATGAAGAACTATATTTTGGGTGCCGTGCACATCCATTTCCCCGCTTCCCCGCATTATCCTGACTGAAACCTGCAGCATGCGTCACCCGACTTGGCCAGATTGGGAATCGTGTTGGAAGGGGATTCCCGGTCACTCGGATTGAAGAATGTCCGGGCGCCAATAACGAGGCGAAGGCTTGGGCAGATGGGTAAGGTTTATTGAGCACTGCCTGAACTTCTGAACTTATTTCATGGGATTGCAGCGATTTTATTGGAGTTTGTGAAAGCCGTTCATTCCGAAATAGTCAAAAGAGTAACATTGCCAGCCCCCTCTCCCAAGATGGCATGAACCATACCACCGCGGCCTACCATTAATGTCCCTGTGCAATTGCCTTATACACTTGAGATTCGATATTGGCCCATAACCCCAGCACAGTAGCATCGGCAAAAGGTAAGATCTGGCTACAAATTATCCCTGCAACTCCGTTCTCCCGGTCGCACCACCACCACACATTTGGTAACCCTGCCCAGTGTCCGGTTCCCTGCGATCGCCCAGTTGCTCCACCGTTGCTCATCATAAATGTCAGGCCCCAGCCCTGAGATGGGTTTCCAGGTACAGGGTAAAGTTCCGAGATGGGGTTGGTCAGATCTGGCTTGGCTGCCGGGATGGGCTGGCGCCCAAAGTTGGGAAACTTTGCTACCTGGTTACTAAACATTTCATCCACACTCTCCTTGCGCAGAATCTGGGCTCCGGTACGAGGGCAGGTACCATCATTCAATAAAACTGAGAGAATACCTGCGAAGAGTCAACACGGGATACTCAAGGTCATATATGGATTTTACTTACGACAGTACTCTTGAGGTTTCGCAAACAGGCCAGCACCACCGCTTCTAAAAATTTTCGAGGCCTGGGATTCGTCATCAGGATTGACAACAAGAGGTGCTCTAAGCAAGTGATCTCTTGCTCTCAATGTTCCATCAGATTCTCGCTGATGCATATAGGCAAGCTTTGCTCGTAAATCTTTGCTTGGAATCATTGCCATGTTTTTGATGCCGAGAGGCTGGAAAATATATTTGTCCATATAGTCGTCGAGTCTCAGCCCGGTCGCTCTTTCAAGAGCTAATCCAGCCCAGTCAATATTCAGCTATCCTTGTTAGCCAGTGTTTCCTTTTTCTTTTCTTTTTCTTTCCTTTTCTTTTTAGGCTTGAAAGAGGCTTGATTGTACGTACCCCATATTCCCAGCCTTCACCGGGTTGAAACAGTAGCGGCGTCTTGATATCCTCAAATCTACCGGAAAACTCGTCCAGTCCCGCAGGAAAATACCAATCCCTCAATCTTTCATTAAAGAAAGCATATCCGAATCCGGCGGTATGATTCAATAGCTTGCGTAAAGTTATCGCATTCTTCTTTTCCTCCAACTTTCCGTCTGGACGTAGAACCTTCAAATCTTTCAACTCGGGGCACAGTTTCTCGATCTGCTCCTCGTCATCCAATTTCAAGACCCCTTGCTCCACAAGCTGCATGCAAGCAATCCCCGTAATTGCTTTTGTGGAAGAAGCGATCCAAAAGATGTTGTCGAGGGTCATCGGCTCCTGAGAGCCAATCCCTCTTGTCCCAGATGACTGAGCAAATAGCTCATTGCCAGTCTTGTCGATGACGACCACTGTAGCTCCAGGTATCCCGGATTTGGGATTAGAGCAAGCAGAGGCCACAGTATCTTGCAGCTGGGAAACAACCTGAGCACTGAATGGCATGATGGATATTCGATAGGTTTGGTTAAAAATTGATATACGTAAGGGTGGAAGGTTTTAATTCAAATTTTGAACGCTCGAGTTACATGGAGCTATTTATCACCTAGACGCTAGATTCCATAAAAGGTTAATTGGATTGAATCTCATTTTTGCTACCGCATTCATTTTTTGTTTTACAAACCTTACTGCTAAAAATTGACAGCTGGCTCTGTATGCGGATCCGTTCTTGCGGGGTTGGCAACCGAGTTGCGGAAAGCAAGGCCACCCTTTAATGCGGGTCCGCTTCCGCAAATTGCTGTTTGGTTGGCAGTTTAATGTTACACCATGGTTAATTTGATTGGATTACACAACAGAAAACTCCGCAGCGGAAGCTACTTGCGGATTCGATTATATCGCCTTGCAGTGGTGGCAACTTGATGTACAGAGCATTGTAGTGACAGGTTGAATGATCAAGGTTAGTTATGCGTATCAGGTCTGCAATGCTACTTGATGCATTGGAAAAGGGTATTTGAAGAGTTTGTTATAAATATGTGGCTGGCCCCTCCTTAGAAATCTCATCAGTTCAAAAAATAAGTCAACGATCCATTCATATTTAACTTTCATCATCAATATCGCTACTTTACCAGTGAAAAGATGGGCGAACCAATCCCAGTTAGATCTAAAAAGTTCAACACCGAACTTACAGATTATTCTATCACCCACAAAGAAAATACTGGCCCATATGCCGAAAACCTTGAAGTTGATGCCCTAATTGTCGGTGCTGGATTTGGTAAATTGTCCCTGTTTCTCTTCTTTAACATTGAAATTTACCTAATACCTGTGAAGCTGGTATCTTCATGCTCAAGACCCTCAGGGATCGTGGCTTCAAGACTGTAATCTTTGAAGCAGGCAACGACACTGGGGGAACTTGGCGATGGAATTGCTATCCCGGAGCAGGCGTGGATTCTGAGGTCCCCGAGTATGAGTTTTCTTGGCCAGAGGTGTGGAAGACATGGAACTGGCCTAGCAATTACCCAACATATAAGGATTTGCGAGAATATTTTGATCATGTCGACAAGGTCATTGACGTCAAGAAGGACTGTGCCTTCAACACTGTTGTTGTTGGCGCCCACTTTGATGTCAATACTGGCAAATGGAATATAAAGACGGAGGATGGCCGTACCACCAGGGCTAAATATCTGGTCCTAGGAACTGGTTTTGTGAGTACTTATTTCAAACCTCAGTGTTCATGCTAATGCTTTTTTAAGGCGGCTCGAAGATATATTCCAGACTGGCCTGGCATGGATAAGTTCAAAGGCGTGATTCATCATTCCTCATTCTGGCCAGATGAGAAGGTAGAAGTGAAGGACAAACGATGCGCTGTCATTGGCACAGGTGCATCTGGTGTTCAGATCGTCCAAGCATGGGGCCCTGAAGCAGGGGAAGTAAAGGTTTTCCAGCGAACCCCTAACCTGGCTGTTCCAATGCGAAAGAAGAAGCTCACCGTTGCAGAGCAAGAGGATAACAAGAAATTTTATCCCGAACTTTTTAGATATCGAGAAAAGAATTTTGCCGGATTTCACTATGATTGGTATGAGAAAAACACATTCGACGACACTCCTGAAGAGCGAGAGGCATTCTACGAAAGTGTGTGGGTTGATGGTGGTTTCCGCTACTGGGTTGCACTCTACAAAGACAACCTATTTAGCGCCGAGGCAAATAAAGAGTCTTACAATTTCTGGGCCAAGAAGACCCGAGATCGCATTGGCGACCCAAGAAAGCGAGACCTCTTGGCTCCTTTGGATATGCCTCACTTTTTCGGAATTAAACGGCCTTGCTTGGAGTACGACTACTATGAGCAATTTAATCGTCCATCTGTCGACGTGGTGGACATCAAGAACAATCCCATCAAGAGTTTTAATGAGACTGGCATTACTCTCGAGGACGGGTCCCATCATGAATTCGATGTAATTGCTGTGGCCACAGGATTTGTAAGTTCAACGAAAATTTATTCAAGAGACATGGCTAATTTAATTAGGATATTGTGACTGGAGGTAAACCAACGTTTCCAAATTACCAAATTTTCAACGAAAGCTAACCGTATAATAGTGATGACCCAGTTGGGCTTGGAGAGCATTAATCATACCAAGCTACAGGAAGAGTGGGCCCCTGGGGCAAAAACTTATCTTGGAACCACTGTCAGCGGCTACCCTAACATGTTCCACATATATGGTCCGCATGGCCCGACCCTGCTCAGCAACGGCCCAACTACAGTTGAGGTGCAGGGACGATGGATTGCGGACTGTATTGAAAAGATGCAAATGAATAACATCAGATACATTAATCCGAAGGGCGCAGCCTCTGACGCTTGGAAGAAACAGATTGTCGACATTAACAACAAGATGCTCTTCCCTACGACTCGATCGACCTACATGGGTGGAAGTATTCCGGACAAGGTTTTTGAGCCGGTTTGCTTCCCTGGTGGAATTCCGGCATACGCTAAACAAATCCGAGAGGCACTTGACGATTTGGAAGGATTTGATGTAGTCAAGAACTGAGGGGTCTAAGTTGTATCTTTCGTCGTCCTTGTTATTGTTGTTTGATATGTATCGTAAAGGATGTAGCATAACAGTCGTTACTAGGATTCGATGTTTGAATTATGTAAAGATCCCAGCTTTTTCTTGACAATTTACAAGGAATTTGTTTAAAATATACCAAGAAAATAGTGATAACATGCCCTTGCATATATGTGTTCATTACAAGGCTGAAAACTATCTCTCTAGGCTTTTGATACGCAAACAGGGCGATCGGCTGCATGATACCTATCGGAGTGATATAATTTGAGGCTTTTCTGTTTTGTGATATCCGCATTTGGCATCAGATAAGTCGGTATTGGTTGTATTTCGCGAGGAATAGATCATAATATTCCATTCATTGGACCGAATGAAGCAGAGTATTTACGTGTGTTTAGAGTAACGGTTAAATCTTTGTGATGCAATTAGTTAAGATTTAAAAACACACCATGCAAAGATTTTATATTAAATCCGAGTCTTTGTCACAAACACCCTGATACATGTAATTTAGAACCCTGCCCATCCTTTTCACGTCCGCTGCATCCTGACCCCAGAATTCCAAGCATTTCAGGGATAATTTTATCAACGCTTGCCAATCTTGGGGCGCCTCAATCCCTCGTCCAGGTTCTAGAACAACCGCCAAAATGATACAGGCGCAAAGGAAACTTTTCCGTGCAAAAAACCAGGATCCTCCATGCCTCATTTGAGAAACCATTCCTACAATCAACGTCGCACAAAGATCAATGCTTTTTTGAGCGTGATGAACCGTATCGGGTTGAACATTCTCCGGTGGAGAATTGAGAACGAAATACACAATGGGACGTAGAACTAACTCATGCCATTCAGATAATCTCACATGGAGAAAGAAGGAGAATTCTGTATCATTGGGTTGGTCCTCCTTGAACTGGACAACGCCTGGGAGTTGTTTACGCCTGCTTTCTTAATGATACGGCTACTTTGCTAAGACGTTGTAAAGGTTTGCACATACCATAAAGCAGTTTGCTGTTCGAATTCATGATAGTGGCGCACTAAGGAGTCTTGGTTCTTCAGCCAAAAGTAGGTACCTCTTTGGTAGAGAGCTCGTATTGTAGCATCTATTGTGCGCCGGAGAGAGATTTCTGCAAGATAATAGCACCATCCTTTCTCATCTATAAGGCGCTGGTGATCACTAGGTACATCTTCCGATCTTAGATTGTTGATATCAGATTGAGAAGAGCCAAGGTCAGCAGGGGGCGCCGGAAAGGCATTCGGGTAGGAGAGTCGTTCCAGTCCACTTGTTGGAAGTCCAGCTTCGAGAAGAATCTCTCTGTACACCTGTGAGTAAGCGAAATTTGATGTGGCTCAAGACTTACGTTTCTGCTCTCCAACACGACCAGAAAACCCTTTGCTCTTTGTGGCGGCTCCAAGCAGAGGTCTCTGGGTGACCTCGCTGGCGTTGACCAAGAAGGTGTGCATGCAGGCGTGATGAGGCTTCTCGAAGATGAAACCAAGCCTGCAATGGCTGAAGGCAGTATTTCTCATACATTGAGGCTAAAAATAAACATTGAATGTCGTTAATCGAATGGCCTAGGAGACCAAGTCTCTTCTTTGCAGCCAGGTAGTAGGCCTCTGACTCTGACCGATGTTCTTTTATCGATTCAATACGCAACTGTATGCTTCCAACATCCTCTGGAGGATTACTCGGGGCTTCCCACGGTACCGTGTAAACAGCCAGTGCGCAGGCTAGCAACTGCGGGTGTGGGTTAGTTTAATGTTTCAATCACCTGTAATTTGGCCGAAACTTACGACAAGACATGATTTGTAATCCCATTTCACACCATGTTCCTCAACTAACCGAGCAAAACGGATCAACTCTTCCGCATCTAAGACAGGGTGTCGGGGGTGGACGTGAGCAAGAAACTTGCGACACAGAGGAACAAATGCGTCATCTGGTATACCTCGCGCTATGCGCTGCTGGGAAAAATGTTGTTGAAATTCTTCGTCGTCATTTTCATACCAAGCCTGGTAATCCGAGTCCATCAAAAATGATTCGATTTCACTGTCATTTTGCGACACGATCCCATTAAATACAGGCCATTTCAAGATGGACTCACATCGAGCCAGTGCATGGGCCCTGCTTATTGGATCCGATACTTCTGTGTTGGATTTATCAGCATGATCGACGGTCTTTATATCATGATCCCATGAGTTTTGCTCAGTAGATATGCGGGATGGCTCGGGAGATATAGCTGTGGAGGTAACTAATGAAGTTGCATGTGGGCTAGAGTCACCGACTGAATCATGAGCGATGTTGATGAGTGGCGAAGAATGCTTGTTTTGGGTGAGTATTTCCTTAATGTCTTTGAGTTGATCAAGGATCTGTCTCCCTATTCCGTCGCACTGCTCAATCTCATCAATCTTATCTTCTAAACAATCCGCATCTCCATAAATGCATTTTGCCTGATGCCGCAAACAGTAGCCGCAAGACGGCCGAAGATTGTCGCACTTCGTTTTTCGCAGTCGACAGAATTGGCATGCCGTAACGGCTCTTTTCCGGCGGGTAAAATCGGCGGTGGCGAGCTTTCTCTTCGTACCTAATCGCTGGTCGCCACGACGCGTCTCAGATTCTTCCCCGGCTTGATCATTGGGGCTCCCAATCGTGTTCCCGTGTTGAAGATTACTAAACAATATCTTCGGGTTGGAAGATGCGGGGGTGTCATCAGTGTTACCATGGGTGTTGGTAGGTAGATTGGACATTCTGGCGTCGTCACTGGGTGCGGCGGGATAAACGGGGAAGAACGGAGGAAAAACAGGAGCGGGGATGAGACCACGGACGGGGGGAGACGGAGTTAACAATGTTGGACGAAATAGGGAGTCTTGTGGGGAGGGGTCGATAAGGGATTCGGCTACCAACACGGCGCTAGCACTACCAGGGGTGCCATGCTTGGGCATGTAGTGTGCCACGGCAATTGCACAATTGGTCTCTATGTTGTGCTAACGAGACCTTCGCGAGATTTCAGGTATAGAAATAAATCGGCTCTTTCTCCGGGATAAACGGGAACTTTGTTACTGGTTGAAATACCATGGGGCGCAATCACCATGGCCTCTGGGTTAATTGGACAATTAAGCTTTTCACGAATGAAGTCAAACAAATGGCCCGTGATTGTGGTCAAAGTGACGAGAAAACCAAGTATCAAGCTGCAAAATTGGTACAGGAACATTCTCCAACAAGTCCAAGTGAGTCCATCTCAAGGTCATCGGGTTTGATGGCGCTAAGTCATGCTGGTCAAGCCACTGGATGAAAGGCTTAAAATGGGATCAAGCGTCAGCAGCAACCCCAGATTGAGCCCCGACAGTACGGTCTTGTTCCCCGCAATACAACTCTGACAATGCGGGCATCCAGCGATTTGCGTTCTCCACCGCCTAATCGACGAATCTATATTGGTCCGCTGAATAGCCGCACTAGTTCAGGTTGGATACCACCGATTTTTTCAATTCTCCGTCGTTCCGCGACTTCTCCGATGTCCCTTGGTGAGTTCGGCCAGCCTCAATAATGCCATAGCACCGCTTACATTGGGCGTAGTTGGATGCCGTCGTTCATTGCCGTGTCTATTTGCCGAGAATGTGGAGCCCAAGTGTCACCAACACCCCGCACATGCCATTTGCTGCCTCCTCTACTGCATCGACTTGCGTCAGGCTGGTTCTGGGGTAGTTGGTGAAAGTTTATCGATCCAGACACTAACACGGCACCTTTAACCGAGAGACGCGGATGTCACTAGATTTTGTCGATTTATTGAAAGCGATTGAATTTGTATTGTGGGAAAATGTATAAATAGTGCCCTGACCTCGACTTAGCATTCTGTTTAGAATACAACGTATCGCCTACAGCCTGTTCTGATCGTATTCAAAATGCAGGGCGGCTTTATCGAGACGCTTGTCTCACTTCTCAAAGAGCACTGGGTTATTCTTGCTTTTGCTACGATTTTGGGATGGCTGGTTAGAAACCGTTATTACAACAGCTTGAACAAATACCCTGGTCCCTTTCTGGCATCATTAACTGATTGGTGGCGGTTTATCGATGTTTATCACCGTCGCCCCGAAACAACTCTACGAGCTCTTCATCAGAAGCATGGCGACATCGTGAGAATAGGACCAAATACCCTCTCATTTTCAGACCCTGTAGCTCTGAAAACAATTTACGGACTAAACAAAGGTTTTATTAAGGCAGGCACTCTCGATACCCTTCACAGCCTCTGTACCTTACTGACATTGCGCCAGTCTGATTTTTATATTGTTCAGCAATCCATTGTCAAAGGATTTCGACTAGCATCATTGTTTAGTACCACAGACAATGATTTCCACGCGCGATTTCGTCGCTGCATAAATTCAGCATTTGCCATGAGCGCACTGGTTCAATATGAGCCATTTGTCGACAATACCACAAAGATCTTCCTAGAGCAAACTGAGAAGCTGTATGTCGGGAACCCGGAAGGGTGTGACTTTACAAGATGGCTTCAATTCTATGCGTTTGACGTCATTGGAGAAATCACTTATAGCAAGCGCCACGGTTTCCTTGAGAAGAATGAAGATGTCGAGGGGATTGTAGCATATCTCAGCAAACTGTTTCTTTACGTTGCTCCTGTAAGGTTCTTCACCTTGTTTTGAGATCCAAGTCTGACATCATCTAGGTTGGACAAATCCCATTCCTCGACCTTCTATTTTTGAAAAATCCCATTTTCCTAAAGCTCTCGCAGTGGGGTTTGTTTGATTCTACGTTCCCTGTTGCTCGTTTTGCTCGGGCCCGCATGGCAGAACGACTCATTCCGGAACTCAAGCCAGACACAATTCTCCCAACAAACTCAGTTAAGAAACAATCACTAGGACAGGACTTGCTTTCAAAATTTATTGCAGCGAGAGAAGCAAGGCCCGAATTCATGACTGACTCTCTTGTCCAAACAATGGCTGTATCAATGGCTTTTGCGGGCTCAGAAACAACAGCGATCTCCCTCTCCTCTGTCTTCTATTACCTTCTTCGTAACAGATCATGCTATGAGAAGCTCCAAAAGGAGCTTGATGAGGCCTCAAAGGCAGGAGTGTTTTCTGATTATGAAAGCGGCCTAGTTACCTTTGCCGAGTCACAGAAATTGCCATATCTTCATGCGTGCGTCCAAGAAGCGTTTCGCCTACATCCTGCAGCCGGACTTCCATTGGAGAGAATCGTTCCTCCTCAAGGTGCTGAGATTGCAGGTCATCACATAAAAGGGGGTACGATTGTTGGGTGTTCTGCCTGGGAAATCCATCGGCGTCCAGAAATTTTTGGATCAAATGTGGATGTCTTCAAACCCGAGAGGTGGTTTCCAGACCCATCAATTGATGCCCAAATTGAGGCAGATCGAATCAAGAAGATGAATGGAATGATGTTCCAGTTTGGTATGGGAAGTAGGACTTGTCTCGGAAAGAATATTAGCTTGTTGGAGATTTACAAAGTGGTACCGAGTCTTTTGAGGCGGTTTGATGTGAGTATTTGCAAAGAAAGAAACTCTCAATTGGGTACAAGTTAACTAACAGTGAACTCAGATTGACTTCAAGGATCCAAAACAAGAGTGGACATTGATTAACGCGTGGTTCGTAAAACAAATTGATTTCGATGTCAATTTTACAAGACGAGAGATCGTCCAGGCTGAAAACAGCGAAAAAGAGATGTGAGAGGTTCTAGATTTAAACGAGATGAGATTATGTATGATTGAACGCTTTTCCATGTTTTATAAAGTCTTGAACTAGGCGAGGCTCTGCTGTCTAATTGATGAATATGCTTTATAAGATACTAAGCTCAAGTGCTTATGCAGTAATTTGGTATTCTGAGACGAAACTCAAGCGACTTCTTAGTCATCATGGGTGGCCGCTTTTGACGTTTCCACGAGAGCCGGCTCAACTTCGGCTCAGTCCCTCATCAGTCCCCCCTCAGCCCCTCTGTTGAAACACGGGTTACAATTGCAGTAACATAAGGTGCGGATGCTCTATTAAGGTCCCTATGATCAATCTGTCCCTTATATATCATTCTGTAACTATTCCTGCTGCTTCCGGCGTGGCCTGAATCCGGGCTTGATGTGACGTTCTAGGACTAGCTCATCGTAGCCCCAAAAGCGGTGACGATGTGGATCCCCGCTGCTTTAACACCCTCATCCCGTATCGGTGTGGTGCTCACCCCTTTGGCTGAGCAGTGAGCTTCCCTCTTTTTGATCCCATTTATGGGCTCATTTGGGCCAGGGGTCCCAAATTTGGACGCCAGCCCGAAGGCTAGTGTGTGATCGAATTCATGGCCCTGGAAAGGTGGGCACTCTTTGCACTACTCCCCCATCACGTTATGACCCTTGTCTTATTCGGGCCCTAGGCCTCTGTCCGGTATTTAGACTGGAATTTCTCCCAGTATGTCTGATTCTCTCACCTATTCGTTCTCAAACCTCTACTGGTATTTATGCCTAGAATCTTTTTATACGAACATTTGTACCTATCGCCCTTTGAATTAAGCTGACTAAATGAGGAGAGTTAAGAGTGCAGCTGCTGCTCTCCGGTTGGGCTGCCAGAGAAGCATTGAAAAGGAAAGCAATATTGTGAACGATGAGGTCGTCCTAAAGAAGCTTCAACCAGCAGTGAAGTGGAAA
Organism: Calonectria hongkongensis; assembly: GCA_017140755.1. NCBI lineage: Eukaryota > Fungi > Ascomycota > Sordariomycetes > Hypocreales > Nectriaceae > Calonectria > Calonectria hongkongensis. Next base: position 625,548 of record JAACJA010000007.1, read on the forward strand.
TATCAGAAAATGATGCAGCTTTGGGATGAGTATGTCAATAATGGCTTTGACTGCTTGACATGTGATAATTCGCTGACTTCAAGTCGCAGATATCAAAATCAACACCCAGAAGCGTCGCCTTATGAGCTAATATCCCTCAAAGACGTCATTAGAAAGTTCGCCTATAGTATTGATGGGGAAGAAGGAGTTAATGTACCTGGCTCGGAAACAGTGCGGAAGCAGTGGAACGCTTTCACAGCGGCTTGGCAGCGTAAGGACCCCAAGCAACCAATACCTCGAGGGATAGCGGCTTCTGTAACACAGGTATCTATTCAATCTGATGTTCGTTAATAAATGCATTGCTAATCGTTACTCTAGTTTATCAATGGACCGCTAGCAGAAGAGATGGGAATGCCTAAGACAAAAAGACCTCGTAGGTTTGCCACAGAGAATGTCCTGCTGAACTTTGCAAGGCAGCTATGGGCGGCAGACTGGGTCGAATTCAAACGCCCGGCAACAGTCGTCAATGACTGGGGCCTTTTGCTAGGAAATGTATACTCTTCCTCTAGAATTGGTGAGTATATTGAGTCAAGTTGTCGTTCAGGTACTGGCCGAGGACTCCATTTCAAGGTAAGCTACTCTGGTTGGTTAGATGAATACCTATATTGATTTGGGCTAGGACCTCACCTTCGTTGCATTTATTAACGAGGCTGGGGTGCCGGAGTTCGCCATTCAGCTAACCCGCGATGCCAAGAATATGACATGTACGCCGGACAAGAGGTAAAAGCTAATATTAATACGCTTAGGCTTGTTCTAAACTACTTACAGACCGCAACACGCATTATTCGAAGGAATAGCACCTATGCCACTTTGTTTCAATCCCATAGTACCTTTTCTAGTCCGGCTTCTAGCATATAGAGCATTTAGGGACTATCATACCATTGACGACCTCCTTAAGATCATGCCACCGGGAGGCGAAATGATGGTAATAGAATGGAAGGAAGAACTTCTCGAGACCCCATTTTTTAGGAGCCAGTCGAACTAGAAAATCGAAACTGCAGGTGCCTTTAGCCGTCGGCTGCGACTTCTCGGTTTTCGGGCTAGGTATGCGACCCCGCCAAGGAATCATGATATTCGGGCAAAAGGTCTTCACTTAATAAGTTCGTATGCACTACTTTCAAATGTCACCCTTACTGACTCAAATGGTAGATCACCAGACCACAATGCAACCGGCCCAAGTTGGGCATCTGAAAGCATGCCTTGCCTTTCTTCTAAGAGGTCTGAGCACTGTGGTTCATTGAGAATTGAAATGCTTGGTTGATGGGTCTGTCCAGACCTTGATTGAGTCATGATTTCATGAGGAACCATCCCTCTGCCTCTATTTCTAGACCTCAGAATATTCATCCCCGATTCAATACAGTGAGTGTTATCCGATACAAAGCAAGTTTCCGCACGGACCATATCATGGGGTTTGTGGCTGATCACAATGTTGCTGCCTGCATTTTGGCCAATCATTGCTTGTAAGCTGCTGCATGTAAGCCCATTATGTAACCAGCAACAGCCTGATCTTGTGCCAAACGGATGCTGATGACTTTATTACTTTTCTCTTCTACATCCTCTCTATCACTAATACTCACAATTTATCTTTCTTTGCCTAAGATATATCAGCCATGTCAGACCCCCAGAAGTACACCGTTGGCTGGATCTGTGCCATTACCACCGAGTTCGTCGCTGCTCAGGCTTTCTTCGACGAACCACACGAGCGACCTAAACAAGTGGATCAAAATGACAATAATAACTATGCACTAGGCAGAATTGGAGAGCATAGTGTTGTAGTGGCTGTCTTGCCCGATGGAGAGTATGGAACTACCTCTGCTGCTGCTGTTGCAAAAGATATGCTACACAGCTTCCCCAATGTGCGCATAGGCTTAATGGTCGGCATTGGTGGCGGTGCACCAAGCAAAAAGCATGATATTCGTCTGGGTGATGTTGTGGTCAGCGCTCCTCGAGATGGAAAGAGCAGTATTCTTCAATATGACTTTGGTAAAACTATTCAAAACCAGAGCTTTCAACAAACAGGCATCTTAAATCAACCACCAACAGTGCTGCGGACAGCAGTTAGTGCGCTTAAAGCCCAATACGAGATAAAAGGACATTGCCTCGAAGACAACATTGACATAGCATTGAAAAATATCAAGAAACGAAAAAAATACCTCCGCCCATCCATAAAAGCCGATACACTATACCAATCCGACTTTATACATGATGCGACTCAACCTACATGTTGTAGCGAGCATCATGATAATTCCTCACATCCAATAGTAGCTCGGATAGAACGGGATGAAGAAGAGGATAACCCCTCGATTCACTATGGCTTAATTGCCAGCTCAAATCAGTTGATGAAGGATGCACAACTCCGAGACAAGCTTGTGGCTGATTATGGGATGCTTTGCTTTGAAATGGAGGCAGCTGGCCTAATGAACCACTTTCCATGTTTGGTAATCCGCGGCATCTGTGACTACTCTGACTCACATAAAAACAAGCAATGGCAGGGCTTTGCGGCCATGACGGCAGCAGCATATGCAAAAGACCTACTACTCCAAATTCCACCAAATAAAGTAGAGGCAGAGTGTCCAATCAGCGATAGTCTTTCTTCCAGTTAGTATTGCAAAAAAAGTCATAATAAGATAACTAACTCAGGACCAGTAAATGAGAGACTAAAAGATGTGCAAGTGACAATCAAATCCAGGGAGACAAAACATCACCTTAGCGAAGTTGAGCGCTGGCTCTCTCCACCTGATCCATCTACAAACATCAACCATGCAAAGAAAAGCCGCCACCAAGATACTGGTATGTGGCTTCTAGATAGCCCAGCCTTTCAAGACTGGCATTTAGGCTCGCGTCAGCATCTATGGCTACATGGATTAGCAGGAAGCGGCAAAACTGTGCTCAGTACAACAATTATTGATCATCTCGACAGCCTTGCAGAGGCGGATAACCACATCATCCTGACGTTCTTCTTCGACTTTAGCGATGCTATAAAACAAACCCTAGACGGCATGCTACGATCGCTTGCCCATCAACTATATGCTAGGAAGGTTAGTTCTGCAGCACACCTCGATAGCTTATTCCAAGCGCACCAGGCCAGTCGAACACAGCCCACAACACAAGCCCTGTCAGACGTTGTGTGCAAAATGCTAGTAAATGAGCAAAGAATCTTCATTATTCTTGATGCACTAGATGAATCAACAACAAGAGACGAACTTCTATCCTGGATAAAGGAAATATCATCCAAGAGCAAGCTAAACTATATTCAGATAGTATATACTAGCCGCCCAGAGGCCGAGTTCACCTGTCAGCTTCCTCCTCTAATTGGCGAAAAGAATTGCTTAAAGCTTGATAATAAAGCAATTGATATTGATATTCGCTCCTATGTCACTGCAAGACTGCGGGACTCTGGTTTCTCGAAGAAACCTTTATCTAAAGACCTGCTCGAACAAATCTGCAATAGAGTTGGAGATAAGGCTGATGGGATGTAAGTTATTTGGATATGGTTTATATTTATGGAAAATTCTAACTTAGGCTATAGGTTTAGATGGGCAGCTTGCCAGATGGATAGTCTCTCCAGATGCCCAAGTCCTAAAGCAATCAAAGCAGCCCTTGATCAATTGCCTCGAAATTTGACTGAGACATATAAGCGGATGATCAAGAGTATACCAACAGAGCTCAATAGAAATGCTTTACGACTATTGCGATTTCTAGTTTACTCTAAACAGCCATTAAGCTTATTAGAGGCAATCGATATTATTGCTACAGAAGTAGAAGGAGAGTCACAATGCTTTGATATTGATGGTAGGGTCTTTGATAAAAATGAAGTATTACGACACTGTCCCAGTCTAGTATCAATCGTTCAGGGTACCACAATGTATGGCGAGAACAGAGACGAGCTACATCTTGCTCATTTCTCTGTAAAGGAGTTTCTTCTTGAACAAGACACATTCAATGTTGAAATCTCTGGGATTATTATGGCAAGGACTTGTTTAACATATTTAACAGATATCAAGGGGAGCCTCAGCACAATCCGGCAAGAATTCCCAATGGCGCGATATGCAGCGGAAGTTTGGATGGACTATGCTATTATGGCAGGTGAGGCAGGAGAAATCATTGAAACAATTATCAAGTTTCTACAAGAAGAAACAACTTTCCAGCAATGGGGTCACTTGTACCAACCAGACAGAGAGCTGGATAACAACCCCGGGGCCCCAGCAGAAAGCAGGCTATATTATGCTTGTTTTAAAGGCCTCGGGGTAACTGCTACACGGTTAATACAAGCAAGAGTCGATATCAACGCACAGGGCGGCGAATACGGCAATGCTCTCCAGGCTGCATCATACGGAGGCCATCGAGATATTGTGCAGCAGTTGCTACAAGCAGGAGCCGATATCAACGCACAGGGCGGCAAATACGGCAATGCTCTCCAGGCTGCATCATTAAGAGGCCATCGAGATATTGTGCAGCAGTTGCTACAAGCAGGAGCCGATATCAACGCACAGGGCGGCTTTTACGGCAATGCTCTCCAGGCTGCATCATACGAAGGCCATCGAGATATTGTACAACAGTTGCTACAAGCAGGAGCCGATATCAACGCACAGGGCGGCTTTTACGGCAATGCTCTCCAGGCTGCATCATTAAGAGGCCATCGAGATATTGTACAACAGTTGCTACAAGCAGGAGCCGATATCAACCATACAGATGAGCTGGGCCGCACACCTTTGTTCTATGCCTCAAGATTTGCACATCTTGATGTTGTTCGTTTATTAATTGCGAATGATACAACTGATCATACTATCACAGACTGGTACGGCGCAACAGCAATGTTTGCTGCAGTCAGGAATGGCCACTTTCAAGTTGCGAAAATTTTACTATTCTCTGAAAGAGGTACAATTGAAGCAAAAGATAGCTTTGGTCATGATTTAATTTGGTGGGCTCGTCGGACTGGACATATCAAGATCCTTCCGCTTCTATTGCAATATATGAAAACAATGAGTATTTCCAGTTCTAATGCTGAAGCTCATATGGATGAGATTATAATTCCATTTGATAATCGATTGGCGTGGTGCGATGCTTGTACGCTGACCATGCCCAATGGAATAGGGTTTTTCTGTAAAGTTTGTTGTGGTGGATCGTTTTGTATTTGCAAGGAATGCTTTCAACTTGGGGTCCGGTGCTGTGATCCTTCTCATTCACTTATAGCTCAGCAATAATATTAGTTATTTGCCTAGAGAGGAATTTTAGGGGAGAATATTTGTAGTAGAATGGATTCTATTTGCAAGCTTTATATTCCCGCTGTCAAAAACAACTTAGATTTAGGAACATACCCAAACAATTCTATGTGTCTTTCGGTCACGAAAGATGGTTTTTGTTAGAACCTGCAACGCGCTGCCTGGCAGCCCACGTGGTCATGTGACCACACACACATACAAACATGAAAACAACAGCAGTTAGCTTAGATAGGAATAATCAAGAACGTTCACACCCCCAAGACCCCGGCACTAGTGCTACATCCATTTTCCCTTTGGAAACCAACAGTGGTTAATCTTGTTTTTTTTTTGAGATGATTCTTTGCCTAAGTAGCGCTGCTCCCTGTGACTGGCAAATAGATTGAATTGGAAAGGGGTTACCTCTTCACACTCACGAGTTAAATCGTCCAAATGCGCAGATGTTGCTTAGTAGGTCCGGGTGGCCGCCATCACTGCAGTCAACACCAAAAGTTATCACCGTGATCACTGCTAATGTGACCCAAAAGCCCCCACCAGAGAGTTTGGCCGGAGACCAATAAAGAGCTGCTGTAGGAATGAGCAAATGAAGGAGGGTCGCGTATGAGTATATAACAAAAGGTCCCCTTCCTTTAGGAGTAACTAGAAATCTATAATAACACTCCTCGACTAATTTGGCCCCTTCCAAGATGTAACCATGTAAAGGAGGGCCGGGTAACATTTGGAGGTATTCAACCATGTAACAGCCAACGGTTCGGTATGTCCCCTGATCCTTTAACGTTAATTCCCAAATTGTCCATCAATGACTCTGACGGAGTGTATGGGCTAGGGAGATGCTCAGCAAATTATAACTCACAAAATAAAGGGGGCTACATGTAAGGAAGTGCCTTATATACTGATGTGAGGTACAATTCCCGCACAATGTGCGAGAATTGGTTGATCTTTTGGTCTATTGGATTAGATAACACACCTCTTATCTTCTTACACTACACAGGATAGTTCCAGGAGGCCTCTATGCGGTTGCATCGGTTTCTAACTGTAACGGCTGTGCTTTTGACCGCTGTGTCACGGGGTAGAAGATTGGCCAATGAATGCTATTGTGGCAATTACTGTAGCATGTAGCAGTGTCCAAGAGCCACTGTACGAGTGATCAGTTCGGACAGAGCCAGATACGGTAGACCAGGCTGTAACACTAACCACCATTTCAGTTGGTTATAGAAGCTATGGATCTAATAGGTATGATCTTGCAGCTTGGTTGATTCAACTTAACTTTTACGTACTCCTGCATGCTCTAATAATGTAAGGATGTGGGACCAAGAGGACCAATCTGGACGCGCGCACCAAATGCGTACTGGCGCAGGCACTATAGGGCAAAGACACCCACAACAGTATTATGTCGTGAGCGCAGACGAACAGTTCTACTGTTCGTCAAGTTGAAGTCTTGGTAATAAGAACAGAGGTTTATTGCGGTCTCATTCGTGCTCCACCCCAGTCGTGAATCCAGTTCGTTACAAATAATTACTACAAAAGGAGGAATGAAATTATCCCTTTAAGTGCCGTAAGCCTCCGGACTACGTCAGTGAATTGACCCAGCCAATCATAGCGCATAGCATCAAATGTACATCATTTGTCTATCCAATTATATAGCGATAGGGGGTCATGTGGGGAATTACTTGGTAGTCCGGAGGCTTACGGCACTCAAAGGGATATGAGACCATACATGCTAAAAGGTTTTACCAAGTGGAACAACAGTTATACAAATCTTATCTTAGGCATAGAGAGGAACAGAGAAATACTAATTATTACATAAATTAACTAACTCTGGATGGTAGAGTTCATGAACTTCTTTAATCTCGATTGTAGGGAAGGTGAAGGAAACCTTAACTGCAGCCCAAAACAAGGCAAAGGCCCAGAGACATCAGCTTCAGATCAGCTTAAAGCGGCAGGAGCTCAGCTCTTTAAACGGAAATGGATTTTGGAATGCTTGAGTTCCGTCTCCGATTATATTTGGGATTGATGTCCGCTGGCATGTTGTGTAGCTTAATGCAGATGTGCAGGTCAAATGTTACCACAAGCCCCGCTCGCTCGCAATATCATCACATAAATTCTCAGCAACACAATCTATTAATCTTTAGTGGCATGACTTTCCATACTTCCGAAGCCGTATGTAGTTGTATGGGAGTGGGGCTAGGAACCCAGTTGCCATGGAAAGAATAGCGGCTGCCCAGAATGCTGGACTGTCGAATGAGACTACTCCTCCGGTGAGATGATAATCCACCACATTTTCTGCTATTTCCATGGTAATCATTGATATAAAGCTCATTCCGATGGCAGTCTTTGTTGCCGCAAGCCAGGGCAGCCCGTCCCGACCAATATGGAGCAACACGGTTTCCAACAGAATTGAGGTGGATATTCCGGAGGCCACTACCAACTCTATTAGCGATGACTGCATGGCCTCAATAAACAGGAATTTCTTACTCGATATTGGCATTATGATCCCCATACCAAGATCTGGACAGTGCAATTGAAGAAGCCACATGGCTGTGAAGTCACCTAGGGTGCAGCCAACAAGACACCGCAGTGTGTTGACTGAAGCACGGCTCCAAGCAGTCTTTGAACCCCAAAAGGAAGCTGTAAGAAGCGAGGGCGACTGTGATCTTTTACAAGAAACGGGCTTGTAGCAAGACTTTAGGTGTGCGGCCCTGTAGCCCAACGACGTCGCAAATAGCATCATCCGATTGATATTCGAAGGTAGGGGCAAGGCCGACGGCCGTAGAAGTCGCGGCCGAGAAAGAAGGGCAGAATTAAAATTCATGATTGGGACTGAGAGAATTTATTGGACTGTTAACTACAGAAATGAGAACTTGACAATTAGAGACCGGGGAATTTTTTTTGTCGTTTGGTACTTGGAAGGTCGCAAAATTCCCGCTTCCAAACATTCACAGTAAATCACGTGATCCCTCCCTTGCCTATCCTCACCATCAGCTGGAAGAAAAAAAATCTAAAGAGTTATCAAGACACTTCCATGGCGCGAAATAAGATGGCGGCAGCGGACCGCCATAAAGAGTTACTTCTTCATTTAGCTTTGGAATTTGATCCACAGTACATCAAATCATCTCGTTGTGTCAGTCAAGATCACTTCGCTTAACGTGACCCCGCCAAAAACATCAGCAGGGGCTACCAAATAATTTCTTACAAAATGGCTGTTTGTAGCACAGATGCTTCGTGAATAGTGTCATCCGGTCGCTTGTGGAAATCGATACAAGTAAATATCATTTTGGGCAAAGTTCCAATCTCCTATTATTTGTATGGTGTGTTATATCGCGGAATTAAATATCCAGAGGTTAATTCAGCGCCATGATGATAAATCCAGAGCTGGATCAGATCCAACTATTGAAGGGTTCTTTCTAATACATCCATCGACATCCTTACACCGTGCCACCCAGATTTGGCCTTCGCTTCGCTTCAAAGCGATATGCTTCAACACAAATTCCAACGCCTCTATTCTCTCCGGTTTATTTGTAAGAAAAGGGTGAAAGAGGATAGAAAGAAACTCCCCGGATTCAATGGCTTTATCTATTTCGGCACAATAACGCTGGGCCAGAACTTCAGCAGCCTGCGGTGATTCAGAATATTCCCCTTTCATCTTCCGTAGGCCCGCAAATGATTCCATATAGAAATATGCATCAACTGTAGCCCATTTAAAAGGCAGTATTGTTATGATATCGTTTTGTGGTCCGACTTTCACTGTTGCCGCGTGCTCTCCTGCAGGACTTATATATTGCAGACCAAATTCGTGACACAGTGTCAGAGTAGAGTCGTTAATTATACCTCCAGGGGGACGAAAGCCGCTATATGGTTCGCATTTACCACTGTCAAGCCACTTTTTAATGCCCTCGGGACCAAAGCTTTGCTCAAAATTGGCTCTTTCCTGACCCTTATTGTTGAGTTTTGCCCAGGCTTCATGCTGCCAGGCGTGCCACCCAATTTCATGGCCAGCAGCAGCGACCTGATCCAGAATAAAGTCTTCATAAACATTGGTATTCCAGGACTCGATGAAATATGTCGCCGGAACATCATACTTTTGTAACAGGGCCAACATTTGAGGAAGTACTTGTGTGACGGAGTAGTGCTGGCCAATGAGCTCGGATTCTGGCCATAGCTTCCGATGTAGGTCTGCAGCCTCGCCCATGTTGTCCATTGTAAAGGAAATAGCGGCGCGTGCACCTGCTGGCCATTGGCCTCTCAATGTCATATTGCCCGCCATAGCCAAAGTATTCGATTGTGGTGGTGTTCGAGATGAAGGACGGGGAAAGCGGGGTTGGATGTAATTGGACCTGAGGGTCAAGTGGTGACGTATATTGTATCCGGGCAATTCTCGGGATAGCTTGGTTGGAGTGGTGGCCGAGGTTCGGTACCAGCGCATGATGACATGGCGTATGCAAGGGAAGTGAGGGGGAGGGTCATCGGGAAGCGCGGAAGAAGCCTACGGCAATCAATTCACCGATTCGATTCTCTATACCCGACATAATGAATTATTCATGGCGTGGACGATCACCTACATAAAAGGCATTTCCGCATTCCCATCTTCCATGAATCCTCAGTCATCCCAGAGAATACCATCTTGGCACTGCAAACTAGGCAAATCAAGAATGTCTCGCTGTCTTCCAATAACTAAGGATCCACCTCCTATGAAGGATTTGACAACAAACAATATTACCGAAAATGTCAAAATCTTGAATAACCAATGTCCGAATCCAAGAATACGATACATCCTTGATCGCCTGGTGACGCATCTTCACGACTTCGCACGCGAGGCTCGTTTGTCCACTGAAGAATGGCAGGCAGGCATTTCCTTTTTGACAGCAGCGGGCCAGATCAGCAATGAAAAAAGGGCCGAGTTAATACTTCTGTCTGATGTTCTCGGATTCAGTTTGTTAGTTGATGCAATAAATCACCCTCGTCCGCCAAACGCGACTGAAGGAACAGTTTTGGGTCCGTTCCATACCCATGACGCGCCTACGGCTGACAATGGATATGTTCTTCATGAAGACCCAGAAGCTCCTAGACTTTTAGTTATTGGGTCTATTAAGAACACCCGTGGAGAACCCATCCGCGACGTTATTTGCGACGTGTGGGAAGGTGACGCTTACGGATTCTATGACGTCCAAAACCCTAACAGGACGCGGCCGGATGGTCGAGCTGTTCTTAAAAGCGACGAAAATGGCATATTCTACTTTAATGCAGTGGTTCCGGTGCCATATCCAATCCCGATGGATGGCCCCGTTGGTCAGATGCTGACTCTGCTCAATCGCCACCCAAACAGGCCTGGACATATACACTTCATGCTCCAGAAAGGCGGATATGATACACTTATAACTGCACTTTACCCACGGGGTGATCCATTTGAGTCATCAGATCCAGTTTTTGGTGTAAAAGAGACTTTGATTATCGACCTTGAGACCGTTAATGAGGAAACAGCAAGGAAATTTGGCGTCTCTGTGGGAATGAGAATGGCTAGGTACGATTTTATACTCGTGGAGGATCAGGAAGCGCTTTTACTTCGCGAGAAGCATTCAAGGGAAGCACTGGAGAAATTGGGAATATCGGTAGACATCGTCAATGGACTACCAGTGCCGAGTCTTGACTGAGGAAGCGAATGATCCAGTGGGGAGGCGAATAAATATATGAGCTTAGGCGAAGCTATGAAAAAGCCTAAGTAAGATAATATCAATAATTAAAAAAATATAGCTACTGCAGGATACGGGCCCTTGTTGAATTCTTTATTTTCCCAGACTTTATTTATCTCCAAAAACGCTGCATCAGCCTTGTTGATGGCGGCGAGTGTAAAAAAGGCCTGGGTAGTAGAATGACCTATGTATTCCTCAGGCATTGTTTGCTTCCATTTTATCTATCAGTTAAAACGATGATGCTGGTCCTATAACATAGGCTGCCTTTTATGCTCCAAAGCAGGTCATTAGCTCTTTCAGGCTTTGATTGGAGGGCAACCAAGTAGAAACATGTCTAGGGCATTTATCTATTGGGCGACACAGTATGGCGCCTTCCGAATTACTCGAGTTTAATTTTTGAAGCCGTTTTTAGTAAGAGCTATGGGTTTTTACACACCGACTCAGCTTACGTGGGTCTGTCGCCTGACAGCATAAGACACTGCACGGGCCAAACCTCCTCGACACACAACTTAAATCACGAACTCACCACGTCTTTTGGGCTACTTTCAATAGCAAGCCAAAGCTACAAGAAAAAAATTTTTAACTACGGGCTTATCGCCATTCTTAATTACCCGCTCGAATGGCATTCATTCAAATGTGGGTCGAACTCGAAGAAAATGTGAATTACTACCAAGCGGAATCAGCAACTTGATGGAACAGATTGCATGGGATAAGTAAATGCAACGTGGTGGAGACAGATAGCGTAGCGCGTTACTAACGAATCATTATTATGCCGCTCTTTGTCGTCCACGCGATGACAGTCACGGAAATGCACTGGTCCGTTTGTAAGGCGCGAAATTTATTAGCATTGTGCCTGTTCCAACAAGCGAGTTCCCCCTCATTCTTGGCGCTCCAAGATGCATTGTCACAAATATGTATGCCAATGTGTTGCGATCCCCACCTACTAAGACCTCCAGTAAAAATAAATAACTCATTCGCACCATTCTTGCAAGATTAGCTCTGCGTCATGAGGCTTGCTTGGTCCTCCAGCCCCTCTTACCCCGCCTGATTCACGGCACGTGGGACTCGATTTTCAGGTCTTTTGATCACGAAATTCACCAGGCTTGACATATGCTGGATGACGGCTTTTGGTGCGATCAAAGATGAGACATTTTAGAATTTCTCTACGTTATAAAAATCCCAAGATAATGTCCAACGACGGCTGTATCCATACTCACTATAAATAGATTGCCACAATTTGGGATTAAGCCTCTTGGCCCACTGTCCCACCTCGCCGACCGGGTCAGACAAAACCTCATTCCGTCCGTCTCTTTTTCACCCCTCATTTCCATCAGCCAAACCGCCTTCTCACACCACATTCACATCCTGATTTCTTGTAGACTGCCAGCAATCATGGCTAGCCAACGACCCCTCACTGAGTTTAGCTGCCTCACCTTTGACTGCTATGGAACCCTAGTTGACTGGGAAGGCGGCATTTACACTGCTCTTGGTCCCTTGACCAAACAGATCCCCGAGTCTCACCCGCTTTACAACAACCGACCCGCCACTTTGAAAGCCTTCATCAAGCATGAGACTGCCGTCCAAATCGCACAGCCCACTGCGCTATACAGTAAAGTTCTGGCTGCCGCGTACACCAACTTTGCCGCCGAGCTGGGTGTCTCAACCGATGAAAAGGATGCCGCTCGATTTGGCGCCGGTGTCGGAGACTGGCCTGTATTTCCTGACACCATTGACGCTCTGCAGCGTCTAAAGAAACATTTTAAACTTGTCATTCTCTCCAACGTGGACAAGGAATCGTTTGCCCGCACTCTCGCCAAGCAATTTGTAGGCGTCGAGTTCGATGCCATTTATATTGCTGAGGAGATTGGATCCTACAAACCTGATCTACGAAACTTCCAGTATCTGATTGAGCATTGCGATAAGGACCTGGGAGTAAAGAAGGAGGACATCATCCACACCGCTCAGAGCCTGTTTCATGACCAGGTCCCAGCCACTGAGATTGGCCTAACATGCGCTTGGATTGAGCGTGGGGAGGATGTCGAGTCTGTCATGGGTGGAAACCTTGAAGCCCTCGGCGACAAAGTGAAGTTGTCATGGCGCTACAAGAATATGGGCGCTTTTGCAGATGCTTTTGAACAGGGAGTTTAAACATCTACGATAGAAGCAATGGGTTGGACAGAGTATATCTGACACAAAATTACTGGAATTCTTTTCTATTAACGATTCAAACATGACAACGGAGTGGGTAAAATCTATGTCTCCTGAGTGGGTAGATGTAGAGATGGTTATTGATGGAAGATGCAAGACTTGTAAAAGACGTTTTTAAGATATCAGCTATTGGTCTCATCCAAGTCACCCACAGTGTGGTTTGCAGGGGGTGAATAAAGTCAATAAAAATAAGATAGCCATTCATCCGTTTCGCTCTAAGCTTTGACATTAAGTGACACAGATTTCATATTAATGCGTATTACCGCTGTTTAGTTATCCCGGTTCGGTATACTTTCAAAATTGTTTTGAGGAACTCTATAGATCGTAAAAGCAATACGAAGAAGGTAAATGCATTGGTTCGTCTCTAACATGCCGAGTCCATTTTGTAAAGATACATATCCGGAGGGGTGTATTGCGCCCGATATCAAATAATGGCGCTATTTCACAGGAACCGGTCTCCCCTTAACTTGAACTCTAGCTTAGGCTTGGTAATTGATCTCCTCGAATTGAAAGCACATGGTAGGAATTTAGATTATGCGGATCAAATTCCCTTGGAGATTAGCTATACGTTTCGTACAAATAAATACGTCGTATCTACCGGGAAAGGGATTAATCCAACAAGATTGATTTTGTTTCATTCTGAATCACTAGGGGATCCCTTTTTTGTTTAAAGAGAAATGACATGTATCATCGATCTTTAAGTTTGGAAATAAAATATTTCGAGATCAGTCAGGCAGCTGGAAATATAAAAAACTTGACATAGCATCTGAGAGGCCAACAATAGCGTTATTTGATCACATGTAAATCTGTCTTATATATATTATATATACGATGCAAGATAGATAGAAAACGCACTAAAAACGACGACAGGCAAAGATATGTTGGAAGATGACAGCGAATATTAGATTGCGTACAATAATGGGAAAAGGAAGGGTTGAAATAACATTAGCTTGAATGTTATTTTGACATCACAACAGCCTAAGCATTCTTCTCTCTTAGGTGGTCATCTATTGACATTCGAAATTCTCCTCGTTATCAGGCTCAAGCTTGCCAAACTCCGTCCGGAGATGACACACACTGAATTGTTTCTTCTAGCAGAAACCAAGCCATGGATTGACGAATATATGCAGATAGATAGATAGGATCCGTGATCCAGAGTGTATTTCTAATACCGTTTTGAAGTCAACATGACTAGGACTTTAATAAAATACGTTTTAGCTACTTGAAGGACCCATTCAAACTCTTTTCCGAGGTAGATGGAGAATACAAGATCAATTTTCCAACCACATGTCTTGAGACTCCCCAACTACTGAGCCTGCAGTATCGATATCTTCAAGAACGTGAATTTGTAAATTTGGGCTTATACATCCGTAAAAAGTCCGGTTGTCTTCAGATCCTAAATACAGCGAATACTTTCCTCGCTTCCAGCTTTTATGCGGGTCAAACATTTTTTGGTAGTGTACTATACAACCCCATTTTGATATTGACTTAATATTATCACTCCATTCGTTCCAAGTCCATTCATCTTACTCATCATCCTCATCTGATGAAAAGTCGAATACCTCCACTGCACCTGCCGCAGGCCTCCTCCTTTCCTCAGCGCGGGCCTTAGCCAGTTCTTTCAGAACTTTGCGCTGTGTCTTCCCTGCTGCTGTCTTGGCAATAGCATCCACAAACTCGATGCCGCCAGCAAGGCGCTTATGTTGGGCAAACTCATTGTTCACATATTCATTCAACTCATCCTTTAGAGATGTATCATTTTCGCCCTTGAATGCTGGTGCTTTGACAATGAAAGCCACAGGAAGCTCACCAGCAGCATCATCAGGAATTGGCACAACTGCTGCATCGCTGACCTTGGGGTGGCGGAGCAGGAAATGTTCCAGTTCTGCAGGAGAAACTTGCAAACCCTAAATCTCTGATTAATATGTAATTCAACTTTGAAATGCTGTTCTTCTCAAGATTATAACTTACTCTAACTTTTATCAGCTCCTTGATACGATCAATGATGAATAGATGGTCGTGACCAGCGGGGCTTTGTCTGAACTCGGACAAATCGCCCGTTTTCATCCACCCATCCTCGGTGTACATGGCCTTTGTCTCCGCATCATTGTCAAGATATCCGAGGAAAAGGGTAGGGGATCGAACAAGCAGCTCTCCAGGCTTTCCATACTCGGTAATTTCACGGCCCTCATCATCGATTAAACGACCCTCGCAACCCGGGAGAAGATGGCCGCAGGTCCCAAATATATGGTCGATTGGGTTTCCGAGAGTTACGGCAACAGTAGTTTCAGTCAAACCATATCCTTGAATCAGATCACAGCCAGAGACAAGTTTATCAAATGCATTCGCAACTTCTTTAGATAAACTTGATGCACCGACGACAGCGGCATTAACGTGGCTCAGATCATACTTGGCCACTAGAGCAGGGGCCTTCATCATGGCAGCAATCAACGGAGGAACCTATTTTCCGCAAAAGTTAGTCGAAACTTTGAACACAAGACAATAATAATATCAATGTGACTAACCAACCAGAGCCGCCCAATGCGGTAGTCGTTGATAGTTTTGAGAGTCTCGTCTAGATCAAACCTGGGCAAGACAACTACGCCATCACCTCTATACAGACCGACCTGAGAGACACCAATCAAACCCAGGTTGTGGCTGGTAGGAAGTACGCCGAGGGCAAATTCTGGTCCAGTCTTTTTATACGTAGCATCAGAGGTGCAGCACTGCAGAATCATGGCGATAACATTCTTGTGGGACACCTTGGCATTTTTCTAGGAACACGTATTTGTTAGTGTCTTCCCCCCGAATATGGTAGATTGAGAACACATACAGGGAGACCAGAGGTGCCACTAGAACAGCAGAGAAAAGCAGTTTGACGAGCACCTTGACCCTCAGTCCAAGCCAGCGATTCCAGAGGAGGCAACTGGCGACCCTCTTGAATAAGCTGGTCCACAGTTGGAACACCAGGAGGATTCACAGCGCCTTCCAAAATTTTCGAGGGAAGCTCAAGCAAGAAGACATTTTCCTTGGGAACACCGGCTTGAGCGGCGGCCTCAAGAGCCTTCTTCAGAAGGGGCAAACATGTGAATAAAGCCCTGCAACCGACTCTCTTCAATTGATGAGTGAGTTCCGGTACTGAGTAGGCCGCATTGATGGAGTTAGAAACGCCGTTAATACGTTGAGTGGCCCAAGCGGTTGTCAAATTGTCAATCTACAACATCTAGATTAGTATACGCTTAAAGAGTGAGCGGGGAGCTAAAATTCACCGTATTAAGACTGTAGATACATGTAATCTTGTCGAGCTCGTTGCCTTCGTTAACTTTCCATCCGAGTCTCTTGGCAAGAGCGCGCGCCAAGAACTCGATGCGGTCTTTGACCTCAATCGCAGAATACGACCTGCCAGAGATGCCACAGGTGAATGGAGGCTTAGAAGTGGCAAGGGGGTGGCGCCCCAATTTTTGACTATCACCAAACAGGAATTCGTGGACTGGCAGCGTCTCTGGTGGGGAGAATGGGAGCTGGGGGATGTAGGAAGGGGGCTTGAAGGTCATGGTGTTAGGTATTTGTCGCACAGCTTGGTAATTGATTATACAGAACTCTACAGTGAACTTGCTTGGGAAGGTCTCGGCACCATGGTTTTATTGGCACCAATGAGTACACGTGTGGCCGTGCTCACAATGCAGTGTATTATAGGTCCCGACCATGCCGCCTTCTGTTAATCCCTTGGCAGTCCTTACGTAGCACGTGTGAGCCCACCTGACAGCACATCACCCTAAGGCCACAACCCTTGCACGAGTAGTAAGTTTAAAGTGCCAAAACCACCAGCCATCTGAAACAAACCTCCGGTGATTTAGACGGACCTGTGTTAATTGACATACAATCGTAAGATATTGGACAATCGTTATTTCTGTTCGAGTACATGCTGAGAGAAATATGGGTTTTGCATTCAATTTTGCGCCTCCTACTTCTCACGAGCAACATGTCTTCTAGCGGACAAGTATAAACAACGACACCATGTCGAATTCCAGAGCACGCTCAGTAATGCAAGGATTTGAGGAGCAGGTTGAAAATATGAGGAATCTAGGGGGTCCCTTTAGCCAATGTGCCTGTTTGACTTACGTGAACACTAATGGTCTGACGTGAGTGACTAATGGGTCAAAGCGCAGGCGCCCGGATGCTTTGGGCAAGTCAGACGCAATCGCGCCCTTGTGGGCCATACCAACTAATCCCCCCTTAAACCTTGTCATGAATAAACATTTCTAGAATACGGATCATTTAATTCGACAATCTCATGCGTTACCTGGATGAAGCAAGATCAGCCACTGGGTTTGTTGGAATTTGTTGGTTTGATCGATTTCCGAAACACTTGGTCCTTCTTTCCCTATTGCCTTCCCCGCCTATGATGTTTTCCCCCCTGTTCATTTCGGTAAGAATGGCAGCGACCGATAAGAAAAAAAAGAAAGAAAAAAAAGGGACCGAATTAACCTTGCACGTCCAAAAAGAAAATCCACCTTGCTGTGACTTGGCGAATAGAAGCAGACTCGTAACGAAGACTTCAAGCCTGAATTCTCCGACACGATGAGGTCCATACTCAATTGGTCGTTACATGAGACGCACTGTGGATTTTAAATAATCATTAGACAGTGTGCTCAGCGACGATCGTCATTGAATCATGAAGTTGAATTACATCAACAAACCGATTGCTTTCAGTAAATTTTGCCTGATAACGATATTTAATATCTGTGTAATTGTGACTCTGAGTCTTCATTCCCGTTCACGACGTGGTCATAGTAATGATTGCTCCTATGACCGAAGCAATTGGCAAATACTTCTTGGATGACCGGTTTACCATTCGTGATATGGAAGATCACGAAGGCAATTTAATTTACAAAATGTTATCTACAATGAGACCCCAGTATACTGACTTTTTTATGGGACTTTGGATGAGAATTCAATGCTTTCTTAGTTAATATATAGCCATCTATCCTGAATTTAGGAAGTAGAATGTGGTGGTTTGGTGTTTATGACAAGCTCATTCCTACACTAGCTAAACGAGAAAATATATGACAGGCGTCCATCATTGCTGTTATGCGGTATTTATCGATCGAGATCGTTCAAACAGCAATTATCTTCATCCCATTATCAATTGGTTTGTCCAGTAATCACTTTTGTCATTCATTGTCCCATAAAACGTCAGAAAGCTGGTAAAAGTGCAAAGCAAGGCTGTAACTAATTGTTACGACTTAGTTCATCGTATATCACCGATGCCTCTTAGTCGTTGTTTTCCGTATCGGTAGTCACGATCATTGTGATTGTTGACTTAGCTTTTGACGTGACAGGCTCATCGATGGAATAAAAATTGCGGATCCGTACAGCTATTCGTTTGTAGGGGACTCTAACCGCTCAATTTCGGTTAATATATGTATTTCTCAGTCTTTAAGGCAGCTATGGCCAATTCGCGGTTTTTCTTTTATGAGAGAAAGGGGCCTCTACCTAAATTCCGTCTTGGTTCTTTTTCTTTGCTCCGTGCAAAGTGAATAAATTACCTTAAATCAATAAACAGGAAGAGTGAGAAATCCAAAGCGAGTTAGTGTAATATTGTTAGAATGAACATCACCTTATAAACAGGAGGACACAGTCTTCTTCGTCCTGTTCTATTAAAAAAGACATAGCCGAGCTATTCTTGCTCCACGAGATTGTACTTGTCACCACATCGATATGGCCTCATTATGCCCTGTATTATATTAACAAAAAGTCGATTCAGATTTCATTAGAAAAAATTTTCTAAATATGAAGTGGTGATATTATGCAAGCTTCGGGTATTTTTCTGAATGACAGCTTCCTTCTAATGCAGGAGGCGCCGCCATTCACAATGATAATGGCTGCACCAGACCAAAATAGTACTTAGCGTATTAGAGCGAATAAGGTATCGGAACAAGTGCAAGTCTTTCCACAGCAGGCCTAATAACGTCGGATTTCCACCCTATTGGAGAGTTTCTCAAGAATTATTTATGCAACTAATTTTGATTCCATAGATGTGCCAACTATTCGAGACATGACATCTCAACCAACCTCAGAACTGACAAGGGGTAGCTGCACAATCCACGTCATGTAGACATAACGAAGCAGCGTAGTGTCATGCAAACTACGTCATCAACTCTTCATGCCACGAACCAGATATTATAGAACAAGAACGCATTTGGGAGACACCAAAAGAAACTGTTTCAGACACCCCATGGCAACCCAGTGACGAGCCCGTGACCTACGCGTTTGTAGCTAGCCTAAGATGTTGTCGACTTGTTAGTCACACATGCAATTAAATCCCAGCCCTTTTCATATCCTAGGATATGCGTGACAAGGGTGACTGTAATACAGATTATACACATGAAGTACATGCCCTAAACCTTTCAAGAGAGATCTTGGCGAATATGCTTGGTTCTAAATGCTCCTATGAATTTAAATGCGACTTGCGAATTCTTTTCTTTTCCTTTTTCCAAATTCTCATAAATAATCTATATCAACCTGGCCAAAAAGTGTTTATTGTTTTTATATGTATCTTGATGCGGTTCAACTACACACAGGTTCTAATATCCACCAGTTCAAATGCGGAGCTGAAAAAAAGCAAAGAGCAAAAGCACGATAAATCCGCTAGCAAAACGCTGAACCCCTCATATTCACAACTGCGTGCCACCTTAATAGAGCACAATACGACTCACTACCGAATTAGATGGAAGAAGATCACATATTGGGATATACGGATAATATGATATCATGTCTAATTTCAAAGCTTAGAAAATGTGGGAGAAGCCATTCGAAGAAAATTTGAGTTTGAAAATAAAATTGTTGCTTAGAATAATGTAAGTGCTCTCTACACAAGACTTTTTCTGAAGACACCGCAAAGCTGAAAACCTTTTGTTTTTGTTTCTTCGCACAGGACGAGACTCCACCGTGCTATATGTCGTTAATCATCAGGGCTCAAAGGCAGATGGTCTGGACCTTCTTTCGTTGTAAATCTCAAAGAGGCCAGATTCCCAACCTTAAAAGCTTTCTTGTCCTCGCCAGTTCAGGGCCAGACAAGTTTATTTATTTTCGCTCTTCCGGCAAGCTGCTCACGTCTGCTTTACCTTCCGACCGCTCTTCTGAAGCATATATACCTAGATCGACGGAAAGGAGCGTCTCACAGATCAGGAGCGAAAATAGGAATTTCCATGCGAAGCCTCTTGTGGGGCTTGAGTGAATCAATAGAGCTGGAGATGTGGCCATCAACGACGGGTCTGCGGGTGAAGAAAATCAGCATGTCGCGAGTGGCCTCACGGGTAGGGTCGATGGCGTAGACAGGAGACAGGCTGTGCTTATACTCGTGGTCGATGATGACTAGAGTGTCCAAGAAGTGGCGGTGATGAGCGCGAGCGCGGATGAGGGTCGTCTTAGTCTCGTCGACTGAGACACCAGTTTGCTCGTCCATCTCGTGCATGTAAGTTACGGCACTCCTGGGCTGCATGTTGTTGCAGCCAAGATAGGTTGTCATGGTGTGGTCAACGCCATCACTGTGGACGCCCTCTAAAGCGGGCTCACCAAGGATCTGGGCATTGGTGACGGTGCGCAGGTTGAACAAGGTGCACACCCACTTGTTAATGTCGTAGTTGAGCAGCTCGCGGGAGGAGGTCTGAACCCCGTGGATGACAGCACCCTTGAAGACCATGAGCGCTTGGAAGGCGGTGTTGAGCTGTAGCTCGTCCTCGACCTCGTCGAAGATGCGCACCTGGCCCGAGTCGTAGCGCTTGAAGTCTTCCTCGACGGAGAGAGCAAAGGGCTGGAATTCGAGGCGGCGGAGCTGCTTGGTATCCATGTCTAAACAGAAGCGCCCATTCCTTGAGCGGCGGAAGGGCAGAGTAGGATCTTTGTAGAGGCGGTCGCTGACTTCCTGGAGTCTGGCGAAATCCTCCTCGGTGGCACCCAGCCCACGCAGGATAGGAACCATCTCAGCACCCTCAACAAAGACGTGGCGCTCAGTGAGGTAGCGCTTGCGGATCTTCATGATTTTTGCAATGGCCTCATGATACTCGGGCTCTTGCTGGCGGGCAGCGATGTTGAGTTGGGGACGCTGCTGCTGCTGCGACAGGGCGCTCTGGAAGGCATCGTGAGCGGCAGGGGCCACGGCCTCAGCGGCGGCGGCTTGTTGAAGCCGACGAGAAGCATTATACTGGCGTCTGGCAAAGTGGCCAGCAACGGCCATGCTCCTCGGGGAGCGCAGAGCGCTGGCGCAGGCAACGCTGGCGCGTCTTGCGGGAACAGAAAACATTATGGTTGAGGTCGGGTGAGTTATTACTACAACTAGGTACTGATGGAGAAAGCCTTTGCCAAATTGCGAGATCGGCAATCTACATAGAGCATGGCGACTATAAGAACGAATATGGCCTCGCACCGGCCCGTCACGTGGAGGCAGCCAGAATCTGAGAGGCTGGCACCGAGAATGCCGAGATCGCTATGCCGAGATGCATGATCTACAGGGCTCCTGTCATGACGTGAAGCCCCGGGTTTGGCCGTGCGTGATCAGATCGTTCGATTTGCACCAATTATTGGCAGAGCCGGGCAGAGCAAAGAGAGGGAAAAGGGCTCACCTGGCCACGGCAGTGGAGTGTCGTAATGGCAGGATTCAGGGCCTGCGTCTCACTGTCGACAGCCTCTGATGCATATTCCCGCAGCCAGTTGTCGTTGCCCAAGCTACCACGCCCACTCAAACGATGTATTATCACATCGCACGTGCCGTATGGAGCGGGGCGCGCTGTGAGGCGTGCGTGTATCGGCCCTTTGCTATCAGATCTTACGGGCTCGCAGACGTCTGTATTTTCGGTAATCTTATCGTCTTGCGTCTCACCACCCCAGCCGGGAACCGCAGGCGTGTGCATAGCGGAGCTGCCCCAACTTTTGGCTCATCCTCGTCCGCTTAGTGCCGGCGCCTACTGCGTCAATGGCAAAATTGGAAACCCAGACTCTTCTTGGCACGCTGTTATACGGCTGCCCTGCATCTTATGCCGCTCTGCTACGTATTACACGCTAGCTGAGCCCAACTCTTCTGACAGTGTAGTCGGCTTATGCCACCCACCCCGTTTCCATCAATCATAGGCCCTCGTGTCGTTGTAGAATGGCTTTTTGTCTCGCATGACTGATCACCATTCTCGGTGCTGTGCAGTGGACCGGGCCGGCTCCATCCCAACCTGGGAGCAAGGTTTGACGAGTTACAGGACTATTTGCTTGGCCGTTGCAGCTGCAACAGGTAACCAACCCATGGGAACAATGGCTGGCCATTTCTTGTTCCCAAAAATAGTTGTGTCAACTCAATCAGAATAAGAGTTCCATTTTGTCTCTCTACCTGACAAGAACAGACTGCTTTTACACTGTGTTCACAACTGTCGCGTCTTGTGCCAGGCCTGCCTTAACACAACAGCGCTCGCAGGTAGGCCTCGACCAGCAACACCTGTGGCAACAGCGAGGCTACAGTGACTTTAGCGCTAAAGTTTCAGGTCAATCATGTGCTCCCAGCATCTTGGCCTGGTAGGGCGCTGAAATTCAGAAGGGCGCGCACTGAAGGCTGCTAGCATTCTAGCCGGGCGGAGGCTTATCCACATCTTGATGGGCGATCTCATCCCGCTAAACCGAGATCAGATGCAAGTCCTACCTAATGCCCCTCATCTTCACCCTTGTAATAACTAGCCCGCATGGCATTGCTGGCTGGTTGCTTCGTACAAGGGCGACTAGAATTTTTACTTTCGCCGGGCGTAAAAAGCAAAAATAAAAAAAAAAAATAAAAAAAAATAGCCGACTGAAAAAGACGAAGAGAGACCAACAGCGACCTTCCTTCCAAATCCCTTCACGCCAAAGAAATTAAACTTTGTTTCGGCATGGCATGGGGGCCCATCGTATTCGTTTCTGCGGCGATGACGCCGGACCGGTGCGTTGTGAGAGGACTGAAGGAAGCGAAAGAAGTGAGGCCACAGCATCAACGACTGTTCGCAAATCGATGTTGTTTGTGATGTCTCCACCTTAGAATCCTCGCAAATGGTGCGGCCGGCTGAAACACGAAGCCTTTTTTTTCCCTCTTTTTTTTCTTTGGTCCTCATTTCTACCTTCCTTAACGCGGCCGTTGTCTTGTGCGTCTTACAAGAACCCACACCGCAACTCTGAAGACCGGTTATTCAAAGCTTGGCAAATTTAGGAAGGCAAATGGGGACGATTTAAATCCTCCAGGGCACGTCATTGGATGAGGCATTTTCGCCTGATGGCTTAAAGAGTCGTAGAAAGTGCTATAGTCGGCGATGGCATCAACAAGTGTCACGGCGTACAGCTGACTGGTCCAGCATGCGTGTCGGTCCGACGCGATGGCCCGGCTCGAGATGGCACGGCGCCGTCTAGATCTAAAAGGCAGCAATATCTCAAGTCGCATTCGCTGGCGTTTGCTTCGAGTTGCTAGGATATGTAGATGAAAGCTAGCTAGGACCCGGATGGCACTCGTTCAGCCCAAGACTCGGACGTGACAGCATTACTCCCTGTATCGTGATGGCATCGGGATTTTCGGGCCACAATTGGAAATCAATTGGGAAAGCACGTCAGTGGCATGCATTAGTCGTTCCATCACTTGTTACAGCTTGGCTGGAGTGGCGCTCTCCGTTCCGCATCGCACCGCTCCGCGTCGCCCTGTTTTGCGCACTTGCATTGCGTTGTGTTCCCATGCGTTGCCGGCAACACTTACCGGGATCGCTCGCCCATAAAGCACTTACTGTACTGGACTTTTTTCCTTGGTGGGGCTCTGGCTGACTGACACATCCACATCTTTCGCCTAGACCGCCGCCAGTAGCGCCTGACGAATCCAACAAGCTGTCAAAGCTCATTGGTCTTTACGGACATGGGACAGCGGGTAATGCAGCTTTTGCTGTGGCCCAAAATTCCTTCCCGTGCATTGTTGGTTAATGATATCAGAGGGGTACTCGGAGCCCCTCCACCTTGGTTCCAGAATTGCTTGTAGAAACCTCCCTTCCTACCTGCGCGCCTAAACTCCTTTACCCAGTCCAACCCAGTCCGTTCTAGACTACACTCGAAGAGAGAAAAAATGGCACCCTCGGCTACAGTTCCAGAGACTCAACCCCAGGAGAAGCTCACCAAGCTTCCCGTGGCCGTGGAAGAAGAGGAGATGGAGTGCCAGTTGGCCAACCTCAGCCACGGCCCTAATCCGTTAACAGGTGCGAATTGATATCGTCGGCAATATTGAGTCATTGAATTAAAATTTACTAACGCATTGAGATCTATCGGCCAGGTATTCCCAAGTTTGTTTCATTCCAGGCGCACCGCGAGCACATCATTTTGCACATGGCTGCCGTCTTCCGCAACTGGGCGCGTGTCGGTTACATTGAGGGTATCTCCGGCCACATCAGCGTGCGCGATCCCGAGTTCCCCGATTGTATCTGGATGAATCCCATCGGAAAGCACTTTGGCCTGATGAACGCAAGCGACATGGTGTGCCTTGAGATCGCTACTGGAAAGATTGTCGGTGGTAACAAGGTGAGTTGAGACATAAACCCACTACCCCACTCCAGTAGCCTGGGGATGGAGAAACTTTCCGAGTGAACTTGGTGAGACTCATACACTTTTATTATAGGTCCGTCCCGTGAACAAGCCCGGCTTCTTCATTCATTCCGAAATGCACAAGGCTCGTCATGATATCCATGCCATTTGCCATGCTCACACTATTGCTGGCCGTGCCTGGACCGCCTTTGGCAGGCCACTGGATATGATTACTCAGGACGTGTGTGACTTGTATGGCACAATCGCCGTTATGAACGAGTACGGTGGTATCGTGGCTGCGGATGAGGAGGGCAGGCGGATTGCCCAGGCTCTTGGCCCCAAGGCCAAAGCCGCGTTGCTTCTTAACCATGGTCTAATTACCGTCGGTAACACCGTTGATGAAGCATCCTTCCTACTTGGGCTTGTTGAACGAAGTTGTGAGATCCAACTCAAGGTCGAAGCCGCATGCGCTGGTAACCCTGAGCTCAAGAAGGTACTCATCCCTGACGAGCTCTGCGAGTTCAATTATAGGATGGCCGGTGAAAAGAATTGGCTCTACGTTGAGGCTCAAAATGACATTGAGTACGAAATTGTGATGGCAGGAGACGTCATCAAGACTGGCCTCGAAAACATGAGGGTAGATAACCTGTAAAATTCCCCCTTTGTTGTCACATAGCGAAAGAAGACATTGATTTTAATTCAAGCCCTTGAAACCCATTACTACTGCTTATCTAGCCGTTATATCTCCAGAAATGAATCAAAGAATACATAACTAAATTAATAGATTAAACCTTTGCGGCCGAACCCTTACAACAAAATCAAGACATATTCTCAATATCGTATATCAATTATATGCCGAAGGCTCGCTCTATTTTCGCATTTCATTGATGTAATTTAGGCTTGTCTCGACTGATTTCCTAGCTTACTTCAACTATCAAAGTTGATATGGAGACAAAAATCACATAGATTTTCGAACACTCTTGTTGTTAACAGAGCAGGGATCCGTTTGTTTGCACACTATACCCAAGCTACAGGGATGTCAATTATTTGCATAAAAGGAATGCTTCTTGGAAAGACTTTCTGAATAGCCAAAAAAAAAAAATTTAAAAAATTTCACAAGATGCTGCAAAATTTTAGAGTGCTCGGCGGCATGATAGATGAATGAATGACGGTGAGGCCAGAAGAATGTATCTGCTCCAGCAAAGCTGCGACCGATCCTGAGATGACACCTCCCGAGCTAGCGCAAAAATCAAGCGACTGAAGATCAGCCCGTCAGCCTCGATTACCAGCAGCCTAAATCTTTCTCAGAGCCAAATCCCCGGGAGTATAGATGGGACTAGGAACCAGCTAAGGGAGGGGTCATTAGGAGAGTTCTTTAGGATGGCACAAAAAAGAAACCCTGATGCTGGCTGGTTATTAGCCAAGGTTAAAGGCGTCCTAAACATGTCTGCAAGGAGGAGAATGCAAGACACATTACTAACTAGGATACGAAGGTTTAGTTGGATCTGGAAGAGGAGTTTACGTAAATCAGGGGCATTATTATGCGAGGACTGTGCTCGAGAAAACCCTGGCACCAAAGGCGATTACGAAAGAGTGCCCTGTGCGACCAAGCTAGCAGCAACAAAAGCGTGCTAGGCCCCTCTGACAGCGCATCCCCGAAGCCGTATTTACAGCGCTCCTACCCACTGTCAGCCATTGTTTTTGGCATGGATTGTAGCTGAAGCAGGCCTAGACCCTCCCGAAACAACAGCGCCCATGTCGTTCCCAGGGCTCAAAACCAACGGCCACATGCCGGTGCTAAGGCGAGCCGACGATGTCGACGAACTTGTCGACGCCGTAAAGGCACTCATTGTGCCCTACATTCGCGCCGCTGACGAGGCTGCGCCATTCAAGCTCAACGGTGGTGGTGAGTATGGAACACCCAGCAACGTGCTGGTGGAAAAACTCGAACCGGCCGACCTCGTCAAGCGCATGAACTTTGCGCTGCCTCTCGAAGAGGGCCGCGGGAAAGAAGGGCTGCTGGATCTCGTTGCCAGCCTGCTGCGCTACAGCGTCAACACCTGGGACCAGGGCTACCTCGACAAGCTGTGCGCCAGCACCGACGCTGTAGGCGTCGTGTCCGAAATGCTCCTGGCCGTCCTCAACACCAACTCACATGTCTACCAAGTCTCGCCCGCCTTGACCGTGGTCGAAAAAACCACGGCCCGCACGTTTGCCTCTTTTTTCGGCCTCACCGGCCCCCGCGCCGGCGGCATCACCTGCCAGGGCGGCAGTGCATCCAACTTCACATCGCTGGTCTCGGCCCGTGGCTACCTTTACCCAGACACGAGATCTGAGGGCAATGGCCAATATCGCTTCGCCGTCTTCACCAGCTGCCAGGGCCACTACTCGATCCAGAAGGCTGCCTTGGCCGCCGGCATGGGCGTGAACAGCGTGTTTGCGGTCCCCTCCCACCCGGATGGGCGGATGGATGTTGCTGCGCTGCGCGGCCTTGTCCTCCAGGCCAAAGCTGATGGCCGCACGCCTCTGTATGTAAATGCTACCGCGGGGACCACCGTGTTTGGTGCCTATGATCCAATTGTCGAAATCAACAACGTATGCAAGGAATTCGGCATGTGGTTGCACGTCGACGCCTCCTGGGGCGGCGCTGCCATCTTCTCGACCAAGCACAAGCACAAGCTCGCCGGGACTCACCTCGCCGACTCGCTGACCATCAACCCACACAAGATGCTCAATGTGCCTGCAACTTGCTCGTTCCTGCTCACCCGCGACACCAGCCTGTTGCACCAAGCCAACACACTGCCCGCCGGTTACTTGTTCCACAATAACGAGTCGAGCGACGATGTCTGGGACATGGCCGACCTGACGCTCCAGTGCGGCCGCCGCGCCGACAGTATGAAGCTCGCACTCTCCTGGACCTACTACGGTGCCGCCGGCTTCGGTCGCGCCGCGGACAACGCCTTCAACACGGCTGCCCACTTGGCCAACCTTGTCCACAACCACCCAGACTTTAAGCTTGTGTCGAGCAATCCTCCCCCTTGCTTGCAGGTCTGTTTCTACTATGCCCCCGGCGGACAAATGGGAAAGACCAAGGAGGAGAACACACAGCGCACCAAGGACCTGGTGCAGAAGATTGCCAAGCGTGGCTTCATGATTGATTACGCTCCTGGCGATGAAGGAAGCTTCTTCCGAGTCGCCGTCAACTGGCAGACCCTAGCTGAGACTGCCGAGGGCATTCTTGTTGCCCTCGACCAGCTCGGAAAGGAATCTGTCAAGGCTTAGACCGGACAAAACGCGAGCTGGATGTAATTGGAGCAATTGCCTAGAGGCATGCATTCCGAATGCCAGCTGCGGCGCTCATTTCAGTGTCTCCAATGGGCCTGCTGCTTTTTTTTTCTTCTTTTTGCTTTGGCAGTCTAATTTTTTTTTCCCGGCTTGTTGGGTGGCTGATTTGGCGAAAGCGATTTAGATGTGTTGTAAACACTTATCAAGCACGAGATGCTTGTTGACGAACATTACATACTACGGGATATGATATAGATAAACGGCGCAAGATTCTTGATCATGACGGGTCATGTCGCGTAAAACATACATGCATACATGCATGCATACTCACAGTTAAATAGATATACAGATAGACGAGAAATTTACAATGGATGCAAAAGGCGCCGGCTTGTCAAACAAAGCAGCACATACTGTTCGCCCGAAGGCGGCCAACTGTCTCCAGCTGCCATAGATCTAAATCATGTTTAAAGCAGTGCATATGTTAATACATTTTAGTATTGACTTTATATCCCTATATAAATACACTGTTTACCTGTGCTCCACCAAATAAGACGAGAAACCCGGGGGTTAAACTCGTGTCCCCTTCCTCCATCTATTTCCCAGACCGAGGTTCCCATTTGCAACCTTGAAAAAGTTGCCAACCGCTGCCGGTTTCCTATGCTGTTCCATCCATGGCGCTGTTCACGGCCAAAAATTTGTACAATAAAAAGTCTATGTGGTTTATTAAGCTTGCATCTTGATAGCTTCAAGAATCTCAAGGCCCTCGTTGATCTGGCCAGTAATCGTGGGGATCTGCAAAAAAGGCTCGTGTCAGCCGAGCAAGCTTTCTAGATAAAGGGTAGCTGGCGGTGGGTGGGATTAGCTGATCACTCACATGCTTAAAGTCAAAAACATTATAATGGTGGGTGTCGGTATCCATGGAGGCCTTGATGAAGCTGGGATACGTGCCCTCCCAGCCAAGGAACTGCTCGCGGCGGTACATGTCTACATTGCAGGGCTTTTCCGAGGGCGTTTGGGGTGTGGTGAATTGGACACACTTGATTAACACTGCAGGAGGGGGCCCGTCACCGGCTGGCGGCGGCTCGGCGGCGGCCTGCTCGAACTTCTTGGCCTGGACTTTCTCCCAGCCTCCCGTCAGTGACTTGTACAGAATCGTGCCCTCGTCGACCTCATGCTTCTCGCCGCCAGCAGTAAAGGTGACGGGCTTTCCACCCAGGGCGGGCCCGCCCCATTGCGGTAGCTCCCAGTTCTGTAGGTAGACGTCGCAGTTCTTTAGCGACTTGCGCACGAGATCGGGGAGCTTGCTGAAGTCGGGGTCAGCGCCCATGCCGGGGGTTCGGTTAAGGGCCATGTGGTAGGGTGAGTCGACCATGAGGATGCCGGCGACGGTGAACTTGGGCGACGGAGTGTCGGCGAGGATGCGCGCGATGGTGACGGAGAGATAGCCACCGAGAGACCAACCTGCGACAGATGAGTATGAGGGCGAGCGCTACCACGGCCACGGCCTGGACCTACCTCCGAGCAGAATGGGCCCTGAGAGGTTGATGCTCTCAATCAGCCCAATGTAATGGCGGGCCATCTCCTCCAAACCACCCTCCCATAGCGCAGCTGTGAAGAAGTTGGGGTTGTGAATGGCCCAGACGTCGCGATGCAGCTTGCCCAAGCTAAAGTAGCCAAAGGTGGTGCCGCCACCGTCGTGGATCAGGACGAGGGGCGTAGGCTTGGGCCACTTGCCAGCGGGCGCCGTCTGCACTCTGAGGGGATTCTTGTCCATTGCGAATAGGTTGTGTACACGTGCAATTGGGGTGGCTTTTGTCTCGCCAGCTTGATAGTTTCTTTTTTTTTCTTATATATATGTATCTCTGCTCTGTTCACGCTATCTGGACGAGATTCATTCCCTGGCAGGACGTCCGCGTTCCGCTCAGCGGCAGGACGGATAAGAGCGTCGCGGGGGCGCGGCGCGGGGGCCAGCCGGGGCATTGCCGATGCCGTCATGTCAACTGTGTCTATCACTCCAACCCCCAACAACCATGCGGTTTGCAGCTGTGACCGCGGGCCGGACCTTGTGGTGGGACTGCTGCCCATTCCTGATGCAACTTACGTGAGGCGGGGCTTGCAAATGTCGTCAGCCAGTGTGGGGCCCTCTTCGGGATTTCGAGCTTCACCACGCCAAGATTGGTTCAAGCACGCGTGTTCTGCTCCATCCATCGTTGTCGTGAGCGTGGGCATGCACGCTCTCGGCAGTTTCTTGAATCTGCACTTCCTGCTCTTCCATTTTGTGTAATACCGCAGCCCAAAATTTAGTTACCTATCGCGGTCGTGAACTCGGCCGTCGTTGGCTGCCCGATTCCCAGCCCGCCGTGTGTGCGTGTGTATGTGTGTGCGCGGATGTTTCGCGTGCATTGTGCGCCAAACGTCATTCCAACTTGCCCATCGGCATCGTATCTGCAGCACCGTCAGAGCGTCCACGTCCAAGCTTGTCGGGATATGACGAAGAGCGTTGCACCCAGTAATCGGGTTTCTTGTTTGCTTATATAGATTGCACTTTTGAAGGAACCCGCAGCAGAGCACATCAGGAGAAATAGCCTTCTTGCATGCACAGCCTCAGCATTTGCCCATCTTCTAGAATCAGCTTTTATCGAGCTTACTCATGAGCGTCGTGACATTAGGAGTGGGCCAGGATTCTTTGCCCGACCTTCGTCTCTCCATCATGACCGAACCTTGACACCCGTTACCGCCATTAATACATTAATTTCGCCCGCATCATCCTTGACCAGTCTTGTGCACTAGTCAATAAGTTTCCTGTGTTTCGGAGCTATATTTTGACCCTTATCTTACTAAATTTGTGGCCACTTTCCGCTCAAGGATATGACCAGTTGACACCCTGGTATAGAGTTAGATGAAACAAAGTCCATCTCACCAGCCTTGAACTTGTCAGCTGTTGCTGGGTCCCCCACATTGACCACTGAGCAGCAGCCAAGCAAACGGGCATTGGTCTTCGCAACCGATTGACAGAAACGATTTGATAACAAGAGAAAATAATTTCCGTCCCATCACAGTGACACCCTGGTCATGACAACAGCTTATGTCCACTCAACGCGCTCGCCCCGTGCGCTGCATAAATGGCTATCAGTTAATGGCAC
Organism: Calonectria hongkongensis; assembly: GCA_017140755.1. NCBI lineage: Eukaryota > Fungi > Ascomycota > Sordariomycetes > Hypocreales > Nectriaceae > Calonectria > Calonectria hongkongensis. The sequence continues at coordinate 656,691 of JAACJA010000007.1, forward strand.
GGTGTCAAGTACTTTGGTCGTATCGCGTTCGCCAAGCGTATCAGAACTGAAGGCCGCAAAGACTTGGAAGTGTATGATTGTCCTTTTTTCCAGTCAACTATTTGATTCCATCCCCTCGAGCTCATTCGGGCTAAATACGGTGGTTAAGACCCAGAAAATGAGCGCCGTTATCTATCAAAGGCACAAAACAACAGGTTGGTGAACTTGCCGAGGAACCTCTTGCATTTTGTTTAACCTCACCTTGGCACGTCCAATTGCCCCACACACTAGCATCAATAACAACTTTTTTTTTTTGGATTGTTGTTATCACAGGCGTTTGTTTTCCGCAACACTCCTGTCTCATATTTTTATTGAATCAACCAGTTTGGCACTCACTTCATTGTCGGTGGATTGCGCTGGTGGGGGGCCTGGGTCCCTATTCAGCCAGGCGACGAGCCTGCAGGTGACCGACCGCCTGGATGCAAACTAAAATGACAAACTCTAGTAAATAACCAGGAATTAGCTATTGACATCTGCAATTTTACAATTAGCAATGCTCGAGAAGAGCCATTAGTAGCGTGTGTCATCTCTTCCCTGGAAATTCGGACTGTATTTTACCACGCAAGCTCACACTTATGAAGTTGTATACTGAATACACCATTAAAAGCTTTACAATGGTATTGGCCAATTTTCTATCCAATAACGAATCAGCGAGCATCCATCATTGGCGATCGTTGTCAATCATCCGCGATCAACGGCCAAAACAATGAGGAAATGTGCCGATCAGTTGATTTGAACCATCACCGCCCGTCAATCCCTACGATCTGATCTACAAACATGCTAACAACAACGCTGATCGCCTTGGCCATGGTTGATGCAGTTTGCACTGAGTTTACAACAGCCTACAAATTCAGGAAAAACATACTGGTAGGGGCGAAAATAAATAAACCAAAACGTGAATCCTGGTAAGGGTGAAAACTAAAACCAAAGGAGGACGTTGCATGACTTGTTCCTTCGTCTATGGGACCACTGCCGTATTCAGGCAAAGGATTCGTAGGCTCGACGGGCACGTGTTGATAGAATAAGCGATAGCGGTCAGTGCTTAAATCCTATCACGCCCATTCGTCCCATCGCTTTTCTAGAACAACTGATACGCTACATCGCTACACTCTTGGCATGGGTGTGAACTTTAAAGAGCAACGCACCGGCCAGGCCGGAGGTTCGTCCCCACCGCCTCCCAAATTAATTATCGGTCTCACGGCTGACTCCCAAGTCTAATTTGCTGAGAGGAACATGGTCTATGGGTGGGTCTAAGGGGCGTTGACATGGATGGCGTGTGGGAGGCGTTAGAATAGCACATCACATCATGCCCGACTCGGAAATGCCACGACCATGAACCGTGCATGTTCGCAGTTTGCTTAGCTCGTAATGCTCATTACGACTTATTCAATTCGCAATACCTTGTAAGACAATGTGTGTAGGGCGCGTGCCGTCGCCTTGCAGAATCCATTCCATCCGAGACGTTCATCTCTAGCTAATTCCCTAATTCTTCGACCATTGCGCATTTCTGGCCGTTTCGTCAATAATTTCTCCGTTGGCACGCAAGGCCAGCTCAGCACCCATTTTTGCATGACACTCTTTAATTTCTGAACAGCACGTCGCCATTGCATACAGTAATTCCTAAACGATCCCCGGAGTGCCAGCATTCGTGTCGTTGGGGCACGTTTTTTCCATTCTTTCACCCCCTTTCATTATATTATTATATTCCTCACACCTCCGACAATCGACGTTCGGTGAGCCACGCTTTGCGTGCATTCATTCAATATGGGAGATGCATTTTATGAAGATCCCTCTGCCATGGGCGAGGAGGGCCTTGAGCCCATTGCTATCATTGGAATGAGTTGTAGATATCCTGGCGGTGCGACAAATACGGAGAAGTTGTGGAACAACCTCGCGGCCGGTCACTCGGCTTGGTCAACGGGACCTGGGAGTCGGTTCAACTTCGATGCATTTCGTGATCCCAAAAACACCTCTGGCAGTGTGGTACGTTTCTATTGGCCTTTAAGTCCTTCCGTAGGCTCATTGGTGTGCTTTATTTGTCCTGGCGTTATTCTTAATTTTTTTTTTTTGGTTCTTTTTTTTTTCCGAGTTGCCAAGTGGTCGATCGCAACGCAGATCAGGCTCATCACCTTGGCAGAATCTAACCTAATCATAGACAAACACGAATGGTGGTCACTTCCTTACCGAGGACATCGGCGCTTTCGATGCCTCGTTTTTTGGCATTCATGCTGTGGAGGCCAGAGTAAGTCAACCATCGACTATCGATCATGCAGCGTCTCATTGAGTTTTAGGCCATGGATCCCCAGCAGCGTATGATGTTGGAAGTCGCTTATGAATCATTTGAGAACGCCGGTGTAACCCAAAAACAACTATGGTCTTCAAACGCAGGCGTGTACGTCGGACAGTGGACGTCCGACTACGCTGAGGTGCTGGCTCGTGATCCTGAGAACCCCGCCACATACCATGTTACTGGAGCTGGTCCCGCTATCACATCTAACAGAATATCATACCAGTTTCATCTTCTGGGTCCCAGTTTAACAGTAGATACTGGTTGCTCGTCCAGTTTAGTCGCCTTGCATTTGGCCATGCAGAGTTTGCGATCCAACGAGACCGACATGGCTTTTGTGGGTGGTGTCAATTTGCTCGTTGATCCCCAGCGTTTCACCTACCAGAGCAAGCTTAAGATGTTCTCCAACGCTGGTAAATCATATGCCTTTGACCACCGTGCCGCTGGTTACGGTCGGGGTGAGGGCTGTGGTGGTCTAGTTCTCAAGCCTCTCTCCAAAGCTCTCGCAGATGGTGATAATGTTCGCGCTATCATCCGAAACACGGTTCTCAACCAAGATGGCCGCACCCCTGGTATTAGTGTTCCCAGCGGTGAGGCCCAAGAGAAGGCAATCCGCAAAGCATACAAGGATGCTGGCCTGCCCCTCAGTGTTGACTATGTCGAAGCTCACGGTACAGGTACCGCCGTTGGTGACCCTATTGAAGTAAACGCCATTGCTTCTGCTTTGTCCAAGGATCGCAGCCCAGATAATAGGCTTCCCATTGGCTCTATTAAGGGTAACGTTGGCCATACTGAAAGTGCTGCTGGTGTTGCCGGTCTCATCAAGGCTGTTCTCATGCTTGAAAAGGGTCTCATTCCACCTCAGACCAACTTTGAGAAACCCAACGAGAAGATTCTAGTCGATGATTGGAACCTTCAGGTATACTTTCTCACTTATGGATCAATCACCCTCAATAGCTAACACACTTCTTCAGATCAACACTGAGTTAGAAGCCCGCGAGATGAATCGTATTTCAGTTAACAGGTACACCGAATTCATCAAATGCAATTTCATGACAGTCACTAACGAATATTTCACGCAGCTTTGGTTACGGTGGTACCAACGCTCACGTCATTGTTGAAAATGCCAAACACTTGCAGCCGGTCGAGGAGACCGAGCCTGTATCCGAATTTAAGTCTCAGCCCCGCGTTTTTATCATCAGCGGCGGAAGCGAAAAGGCTTGCCAGAACTTTGCCAACGTTCTGGCCGATTTTGTGACGCAATCCACGGCTGCTTCAACTGACAAGTACTGGATGGATCGACTTGCCTACACACTGAACAGACGAGCCGTGTACAAACACCGCGCGATTGTGGTTGCTGACACCCCCGAGACTTTAGTAGCAAACCTCAAAACTGTGGGCGAAAAGCCCGTTCCGGCCACCTCCACCGACAAGAAGACGCGATTGGGCTGGGTCTTCAGCGGCCAGGGTGCTCAATACTTTAACATGGGTCGCGAGCTCATCAACACTTGGCCAGAGTTCACTGCATCTCTCGAGCGCGCCAACCGCGCACTCTCTAAGTTGGGCTGCACATGGAACGTCTTTGATGAGCTCCAGCGCGACGCCAAAGAAACCCGTCTCGACGAACCCAAATACGGTCAGCCTCTCTCGACCGCCATCCAGTTGGCCCTGATCGACACCCTTAATGCACTTGGCATTGCTCCCACTGCTGTTGCCGGTCACTCCAGCGGTGAGATTGCTGCATCCTATGCTGCCGGCTACCTTTCATTTGAGAATGCTATGAAGGTATCCTACCACCGAGGCCGTCTTACCAGCGAGCTTATTGCTCGAGAAGCTGATCTCCAGGGCGGCATGATAGCAGTCGGAGCTGCTTCAAGGGTTGTCAACGACTTCATTGCCCGTCTTGGAGACGACGCTGAGCGTCTCACCATTGCGTGCTATAACAGTCCTTCCAGTGTGACTGTCTCTGGTGACATGCCAGTCATCCAGGAACTAAGCAAGATGCTTGAGGATGAGTCCATCTTCAACCGTGTTCTCCGTACAAAGGGTGCTGCTTATCACTCTGAGCAAATGTGCCGCATTGAGGATGACTATCGTGAGGCCTTGGCTGGACTGGAGGTTAATGTGCACGCTACAGGCGTCACCATGGTCTCATCTTTAACGGGATCTCCTATCGAGGACCCTAATGAGCTCAACGAAGAATACTGGGCGAACAATTTGATTTCCCCCGTATATTTTGAAGATGCGCTCTGGGGCCTCTGCCAGGATGACGATAACAGCGCCATCATCGACACTATTGTGGAAATCGGTCCCCATGCCACCCTCGAAGGTCCCGTGAAGCAGACTGTGCAGAGCTTCGAGGGCGATGCCAATGGCGTCAAGTATATCAACACACTCAAGAGAAAAGTTCCTGCTTCTAACGCCATTCTCAACTGCTTGGGCTACCTGTTTGCCGACGGAATTGACTTCGATTTCCACTACGCTAACAGTGGGTTTGAGGACAAGCTGATGACTTTGATGTCTGAGGCTCCTCCCTACTCTTTTGACCACGATCAAATCTATTGGCATGAGACTAGGTTGAACAAGGAGTTCACTCAACGTCAGTTCCTTCCCCACGAGTTGATTGGCAACTTGTCCGCCGATGTAAATCGCTTGGAGCCTCGTTGGCGGCGAGTCGTCACTCTCAAGGACCTTCCCTGGCTTCAAAACCACGTTGTTCAAGGGCAAATTGTCTTCCCTGCCGCTGGTTACCTCGCCATGGCCATCGAGGGCATGCGCCGCCACAAGAAGATGACTGAGCCAGATGTTGAGATTGAAGGTTACAATTTCAACAGAGTCAACATCGGCAAGGCGTTGGTTATTTCTCAGGATTCTAAGGACGAGGTCTGTCTCTCTATCCGACCTGAGCCCCGATCAGCTCGAGGTTCATCTAGCGCATGGATGGAATTCAGAATCTTCACCGTTTCATCTGACGAGACCTGGAATGAGCACTGCCGTGGTATGATTAAGGTTACTACAAGCGGCTCTGAGAACCCTTACTCTAATCTTCCCAGCTTTCGCCAGGATGTGCAGCGGGCTGTTCAGGAAAGCCAGCAGAAGACTAACCCAGCTAAATTCTACTATCTTAGCAAGGATATTGGCCTCGACTGGACTCAACCCTTCGATAACGTCGTTGACCTCAACATTGGTGATAGCACTTCGGTCTACAAGGTCAAGTGCCCTGACGTCGGCACCGATACCACCAGCCTCGGTGACCCTAAGTACATTCTCCACCCGGGTACCCTTGATGCCGCTCTCTTCCACGGCTTGTGTTCTATCTTGCTGTTGCGACACGGATTGTCGTCTCCAGCTGTTCCGACCTTCATCCAGGATCTCTATATTTCAGCCAGTCATTCCGAGGTCCAGGGCTCGAATCTTAACTGCTATGCTACCAAGAAGGAAGGCCCATTCACTTTCGACGTTGCTATTAGCGAGGGCTCTGGCACAGATGAACGTGTTGTACTTAGAGCTGAGGGCGTTACTGCGACGCAGCTCCCTGGAGATGTCGTCATGGGTGGCGGTCGCGAGCTTGTCCACCAAATTCAGTGGGTCACTTACACTGACGATATGACTCCCAAGCACATTGATGATTTCTGCCGTTCGACTGTCTCCCAAGTCTCTATTGCAGACCACATCAAGCATCTTGATACTCGCGTCATTTCTCACATCCAGCGAGCCATTAGGACCGTACCGATTAGCCAAGTACCGGAGGGTCATCGTCGTATTTGGTATGAATGGATGATGTCCCATGCCAACGACAGAATTGATGTCTCCAAACTCTCACCTTCTGGCTTGAACCCAGAACTAGATGGTGAAGCCGAGGCCGTCAACAGAATTGGTACCAACCTCCCCGAAATTCTGCGAGGAAATGTTGAGCCTCTGGAGCTACTCCAAGAGGGTGATTTGTTGACTTCCCTATACGCCAATGAGCGTTGCCAGCGTTGCTACAGACAAATGGGCGCATATGTACGAGAACTGGCCAAGCAACGACCAGGAATGAAGGTTGTTGAGATTGGTGCCGGAACCGGTGGTGCCTCTGAGCCCATGCTTAGAGCCATGTCTCCTGACGGCAGAAGCCTCGTCTCCCGATACGATTTCACTGATATCTCGCCCAGTTTCTTCGAGATGGTCAAGGGCCGTCTCTCAGAGTGGTCGGATGTCGTCAACTATAAGGTCCTCAATGTTGAGAAAGACGCCACCACACAGGGCTTTGAAGAGGGCACATATGACCTAGCTATTGCCTGCAATGTCATTCACGCCACCTCCTCAATCGGGGAATCTTTAGATCATGTGCGAGCTCTTCTTAAACCTGGTGGTGTCTTGCTCCTTATGGAAATTACCACGGATGCCCCCTACTATAACCTGATCTTTGGATCTCTACCAGGTTGGTGGGCAGGTGATGGCGAGGGCCGTCGCAAGTCTCCTCTCATTCCTGATGCTGAGTGGACCTCGGTCCTGACTTCTCATGGTTTTGGCAAGCCGATGACCACTTTCAAGGATTATGCAGCCTCTGGTGGCGGTACCATCAGCGTCTTCCTCGCTCCTGCGATACCAGAGTACCCCAAGTCGCTATCTTATCATGTGCAACTGATTTCTGACAGAACCAAGACTTCAGAGATATCTGGACTTGAGGAAGTCCTGAAGGCTTCTCTGGGAGCCCAGAATGTTAACAAATCTGACATTATGGACGCCGCAAGCCCCGGTAACATCACCGTCTTCCCTCCTGAGGTTTGCGAGGCGTTCATCGATGACGTGAGCCCCGGCAAATGGGATTCATTCAAGAACATCCTCCTGACCTCAAAGGCGATCTTGTTTATTACCAGGGGCGCCACTCGAGACTGCCAGCGACCCCGCGGTGCTATGCTGACTGGTTTCGCCCGCAGCATCAGAATTGAGCACCAAGACATCCGAGTCGTCAATATTGATTTTGATCTCAACACTGACATGAAGACCAGCCGCGAGCTTGTGGCCAAGATTCTCAAGAGCCCGTCATTTGACTTCGATCTCCCTGATGCCGAAGTTGAGCATGAATTTTCAGAATACAAAGGCCAGCTCTTTGTCCCGCGTGCCTTTCACGAAAAAACTATCAACACTCACGTCCGTGACTCAAATGGCCAATCGAAGCCTGAGATCGCTGCCTTCGTCGACAATGACCGCACTCTCCTTGCTCAAACTGAGGTTGCAGGTCTACTTGACACCCTGCGTTGGAAAGACGATCTCACCGCCGGGCCACCAGGCCCCGACGAGATCCAGTTGGAACTTCGCGCTGCCAGTATCAACTTCAAGGATGTACTTATCGCCGCTGGTCAGCTTGAAGGTATCACTGAGATGAGAAACGACTGTGCTGGTGTTGTTACGCACGTGGGTGAGAATATGCAGGATCGCTTCCAAGTCGGCGACCGCGTTTGCTGCTACTACTCCAAATCGTACACAAACCGCCCTCGCGTCCATGGTGACTGCTGTGCTGTTATTCCTGAGCGCCTTAGCTTTGAGGAGGCGGCCTCGCTACCTATTGTCTGGGGCACTGTCTACTACTCACTGGTTCACAAGGGCCGCTTGGCCAAGGGCGAGAGCGTTTTGATTCACTCGGCAGCCGGCGCTGTGGGCCAGGCTGCTATTATCTTGGCCCAACATATTGGCGCCGAAATATTTGTCACTTGTGGTAGTGCTGATAAGCGCCAGTTCCTTACTGAGACTTATGGTATTCCGGATGATCACATCTTCTCCAGCCGAAACACTGCGTTTGGTAAGGCCATTCGTGACATGACCAGCAAGGGTGGTGTTGATGTGGTTCTCAACTCTCTCGGTGGAGATGTCTTCCGCGAGTCTTGTAACACCGTTGCACCTTACGGTCGCTTTGTCGAGATTGGTCGAAAGGAGTTCCTCGATGACATGCTCATGCCTGCCAGGTTCTTGCTCAAGAACGTGACATTTGCTTACGTAGATTTGGCTCTGTTGATTGACGACAACAAGCCTCTTGTTGGCCAGTTGCTCCAAAACGTCATGGATCTGATGTCTTATGGCGCCATCCGCCCCACCTCCATCACTACCATGCCCATCTCCGAAATCGAGGCTGCATTCCGTCACATTCAAGCCGGTAAGCACATTGGTAAAGTGATCCTCAAGGTCGAGGAGGGTCAGGAAGTTAAGGTAAATTCTCCCATTATTATTTACTTATTATGTATCGTGTCTCAAGCACCCACTAACACATCGCTGCAGATTGTTCCTCCTGCTCCTGCTCCTGCTCAGTTAAAGTCTGACGGCGCCTATCTCGTCATCGGCGGTCTCGGTGGTCTTGGAAAAGGTATTGTCCGATGGATGGGCTCCCATGGAGCCAAAAGAATCGTTGCTGTGTCTCGATCTGGCACCTGCGACGACGAAGCCAAGGCTGTCATTCGTGATATGCACAGCCAAGGTGTTTCGGTCGAGATCGAACGATGCGATATTACCTCCCTTCAGTCAGTCAAGGCCTTGTTCGGAAAAATTGAGCGCGGCTCGCCCATTCGGGGAATCATCCAGTCAGCCATGGTTGTCAAGGTACTATGCTCCAGTCCAATTCATCGTTTCATTACTAACACCATTGATCTTACAGGATACCATGTTGGCTAATATGGCTTATGACCAATGGTACGATACACACCGCCCCAAAACCCAGGGAACGTGGAACTTGTACAAGGCTCTCCCCAAGAGCATTGACTTCCTTGTCATGCTATCCTCTACTGTTGGTATAACTGGTAACGCTGGTCAATCCAACTACGCCGGTGCTTGCACATATCAGGACGCTCTCGGTCACTTTCTTCGCAGCCAGGGCATCCCTGCATTCTCCATGAACGTTGGTGCCGTTGTTGACAGCGGCTTTGTTGCCGAGAACCCAGAGGTTGCTGCTGCTCTACGACGAAAGGGGTTCGGCACCATCGCTACTTGGGAAATGCTTGCTACACTCAATTACATCCTCACCAACTCGGCTAAATTCCAAGTCGACGACTGCCAGTGCGTCCTAGGCGCTGTGCCCAAGGGTAACGAGCTTGGTTTACGCCAGGGTGTATGGGTCAGCGACAGCAAGTTCCGACACTTGGCTCACCGCAACACTGGGGGTCAGGAGAACAAGGAGTCTGGGGATGTTGGCGAAAGCATCAGCTCCGCCTCTACGGCAGAGGAAGCCACCGCCCTCATCTGTGACGCTATCATCAATCAACTCTCCAAGCTTCTCGCGACCGCTGTCAAGTATCTGTCTGAGGACCGCAGTCTCGATGATTATGGCGTTGACTCTCTTGTTGCTGTCGAATTGAGGAATTGGATCGGTGCCTTTTTACAGGCTAATATTCCTATTCTGGTTCTTCGCAAAACCAGTAGCATCAAGGAATTGGCTAGCCTTGTTGCTAAAGACTCCAGATTGGTAACTCTGAAGGAGTAAAGGAGAAAATATTTTAAAATGTTCATGCGACACGTCAAATTTTAGTTGCGACGATTCCAACTTGGTTATGATTGTTTGATCTAATTTGAGTTTGTTGTATATGGATTGCTTTATTAATGTTCCAACACAACGGCAGCGATGCGTTTGGGGCTATGGTCCTCCGGATCAGTGCATGCGTTTTAACATGCATTTTTTTTGCGTTTTTCTATTGTATTTGCAACTTTCTATAAACTACAGTAACTAAGATCCGTTTTAAAATATTTGCGCTCCATATGATCTATCTCTTCTAAAATTATCGATAATTGGGAATGCTTCTGGGAAAGACCAAGCAGCATACCATCGAGATAAACAGACTACTTACTGCTCCTACAATCAAGCAAATTACTTCGCCTTCAGACGAACAAGTGACTTCAATATGACGTATGGACTAAGATGATCAGCAAGTCAGACAAAATACCTCATTGCGATCATTACATATGGATATCACATCATCTTCTTCTCCAAGAAACCAAGATATGACCTCATTCAGGTGATTCAAACTAGGAAGTGAACGCGCAGTGACTCGCCATGATAACTCAAAATTGGGGCAGAGATGAGAGAGTTTAACCCATCCCAGGTTACAAGTGCTGTACCAGGATGTTTAATCCTCCAGATGAGACAGGTGCCGCCCAGATACTTAGCACTTTCGCCCGCATGTCTTCTCATGCGCTGATCTCCCGCAGTGGATCGTGTCCCATGATTGCTTGACATCTAGTCAATCCACTTGGAAGGATTTTTACTTCCGACTAATCAAGCGCATTTCTAGAATGTAGACCCTCAGGGTCTGTGACATTGGCACCTGAAGCTTTCCCCTGGTTTGTCCCACCAGCAAGGTTGTGGTCAACTCCAAAGGAAGAAGCGATCCACCATTCTCCCGCAGGTCTGACAACCGCCTACTGCTCCTTCCGATCCAACCATGCCCTGTCATATTCCAAGTCAGGACTAGCTTCTAGTGATTCCCTCTCCAAAACAGTTACATCGTGAGACTTTTGACTCTGGATTCTGCTCACTGAAACAATAGTCTCTTAGCATGAAGCGGCCCAGGGGTATCTTGATCCAGGATGTTGCTCCTCTCACCATTCATTGCCTCTGTCGACTGGTGATCAATTACTCCCTTCGGCACATAGCATGTAGAGTCCTTGAGTTCTAGAAAACACTCTTCTTTGACGGGGGGCCCTTGTAACAAAGGAAAATGAGGCAAATAAAGCCATGGACATAGGAGTGAGGATCACTGTTCACCCCCGGACCTCGTGGATGAACCTTGTCCGCATCACATCCAGGATCACTTGATTGCCGTTTAGGCAGATCGGAACTATCCGTTCTAAAATGCTTCCACCATTCTCGAACAGTTCGAGAATGCTTCTATCATCCACCCCATAAATAATGAAGGTCCCAAATACATGACGGTATCTCAATTCTTGTCATCAACCCAGTTTGGTCTTCAGCTCCCAAACTTCTTTATGTGCCAATACAAGCATCCGAATTCGAAAAATCACACTGTCCGTGGTGATGCCTTTAGGAATTCTCAGTATCGGTTGGTGATATGAATGAATATTTTAAAGCACAACAGATCTTCAAAACTTTGCTGGATACATGAGGCCAGGTGACACAGTCAATCTCAGCTCCAAAGTCAAATATGCCAGCTTTTTACGCTTATCTTTTCTACATAAAAACGTCAAATTGCACTAGACTCTTGAGAAAATGGCGTGAATCTGTACTACATCACAGGGCCCCTTCTGAAGGTCGATCCAATAGGTAGCGTCTCATAAATTCCGACAATGCATATCAATATTTCAACTCTGCAATGTGTGCCAAGTTGAACTTAATCCAGCAGTTACGTCATATGGTGTAGATTACTTGGGCTTAGTAGATTCAGGTTGTAAATAAAGAAAGAATGAATAACTTCGCTCAGGTGCTGAGTTTGTAAACAGCATTAGAGTCTGGCATTCAGAAAGGCGGCCCTGATTGTGACTTTGACCAAATAGGCAAGGTAAACGACGAAAATGAGCTCAATCTATGCAAACTTTGATTACATCAGCAGAGGGCAATTACAACACCAACAAGCCCATCATTCGAGTAATTTGTGACAGTCCTGTATTCTGAAACAAAATTAACCGATTCTCAACTTCCCTATGCGAAGTCGTGAATCAGGATTAATACCATCATTAATAATACGAGAAGAAAGCCAGCGGCAAAATTGTGGCCGGGTGTGACCCAGAAAATAGACTTTCCAACCACCACGGGCCAGGAAATTAGTTTGATACAGCACCCAGCCAGGGCCATTTTATGTGTCCGCCGCTTGCCAAGCAAACCTAATTGTGGGACAATTGTAGATTCAAAATAAACGGTGCCTGTCAAATGGCTCTGCATCATTTACTGCTTAGGTTAGGTTGGATTTGAGATATGCTGCAGACTCGATTGCCTTGCTGATCCGCGACTATGCTTTTGTTTCTTTTTCAATCCTTCATCATTCGAATTCAGGAGCTCTCTAGCTCCTCAACGATCGAGTGGGTGGGTACTAGATTCTAGATGAAGTTTAGCTGCTTGTGGATGTTTCATTCTGGTATGAGAGCATCGTGCTGGCCGGAAAGTTTGGGCCAATTACCACAACAGGAAGCTCGTATAAAACACGTGCCAAGGGGCCTGTTGAGTATATCCTTGTGTATCGAGGGCAGCGGGGATACCGCCCTAGTAAACAAGCAAGCCCCCCTCCTCTCTTCCCAGTAGGTGCACGTACCATCTTGTGTCTGTTGTGTCTCCTTGGCTCTGCATCAACTGTAACAGACATCCATATAATTACTTGGTAATGGGACAGGCTGGGAAAGGCACCAATGCGGCAGGCAATAAGTGCTGTGTATTTACATTTCATGATACCCATCTACATCGAACTAAAGCTCGGTGAACATACCACATTTTGTTTTGAACATCAGGCAGTTTATCGTTCACCATCGGCTCGTTGTATTTTTTTCTACTCTCACTTTATTGATGATGGAGGGACTACAGAGAGATTCCATCCCCAGTGGTACAGATGTTGGTGCGGAGGCCAGTTGGGCTGACATCAAGGATCCCAAAGAGAAGAAAAAGATTCAGAATAGAATTGCGCAGAGAAGCTATCGTGGGTGCCTCCATTTTTCAGCACAAACTCATTCCGGCACCTAACAATGATGATGAGCAGGCCAGCGCATGAAGGCACGACTCGAGAATCTGCAAGCCAAAGTCAACTACCACGAGCAGCTGAATCTTGACGGTACACCCCGAGGTAACAGTCCGCAAAACAATCATGAACAGCATTCTCCCGCCATGTTGGATTCCTTTACCCCAAAATCTCCAGAAAAGGAGCCTCAGACAATGCAGCACGCGTATTACGAGCAGGCAGCTGAAAATAGCGAGAAAGACATGTACATGCAGCCTCCACAGCCCCAGAACCACTCCATGCTTCCCGAAAGCACAGAGCAGTCACTCAGGCCGGACTACATCCGCCTGCCGAAGGACCAAATGATGGTCAATGAAAAGTTGACGCCACCTCTTACAGCCATGAGCCCACAGGAAGATAGTGTAAAAATGAGTGCGTTGCGCCCCTAATAACTAAGATGAGACGCACTAACCAAGAATGCAGTGAGCCGCCACCAACTATTCCTTCCGGAAGTCAACGAAGTCATGGATTTTAACCACCCATTTGACGTCTGGACATCTGAGATCCTCGCCCCATCCCGGCGACAGACCTCATACACGGCAGACCCGCTAGCCACGCCACCACAACTGCAGCAGCCAAGCATCGTAAGTAAGCTACCACACGTGGGGTGCCAGGGTGGCAGCGGTGGCAGCACAGTCGTGGGCACATCAACCATTGCTGGCCGATCATCATCGGTGTCGCCAGCGCCATCGACAAGGCAGGGTCTAGACGACCGCTTCGAAGACGTCCTAGCAAGCACGCGGGCAGCCGGGTTCGAGAGCTTCGACGCCCTCGTCATGGCCTATTACAGCGGCGAGTTTAGCGAGTCGTCACCACTGGCCATTGAGCAACGACTGAGCCGCAACAGGGGCCTGCCTAGCGTCATCGCCAATCTTTTCAGCAACGCAAGCCAATGGAGCGACTGGGAGCGACGAGGATTCCACCAAGAGCTACTCAAAACAACAGAGGCCATGCTTATTTCCGAGAGCCACGACAAGCGTGACGCCTTCGAAGGGGTTCTAGGCCAGCAAAGTGACAGCCAGGCGATCCCAACATTGAAGAGGATCATACAAAGCGAAGTGAGTGATGATCCCCCCGATCCTGTCAATCCCACCCCGCGGGACCGGGTAGCCGCCGTCGCGAGCTTGGTCACGGTGAAATTTACAAGTGCTGATGTTTTGTCTGCTCGCTTGTTCAGCTCCCCAACATATGGGCCCTTATGATGGCATTGTCAGCTGAGCACCAAAACGTGTGGCAAAGAAACCGATCCAACACAGTCCTTGCTGCGATCATGCTCCTTCGATATCCGGGTCGCATACCCAATGATGAGCTCCTCAAACTAGTTAGCGGCTGTTCCTGAGTCCCTCGCCCTACATTGGTGGAAGGTGTCAACCAGGCCCAGGGATCCCCTGTCTGAAACACCCGCCTCCCGAGCCTTGCCGGAACTTGGAGAGTTCTGTACCTGGCCTGAGAGCGAACCCTCCCTCTCCAGACCCACCCCTCTTGATGGAGACGCACGTGTCTCGGATCTTTGACATCCTGACAAGCAAGCAGGGCAGTGGCCCGAACTTCGTCCGTGGATCATGCTCTCATAATGAGGTCTCAGCGGGGTTGATTTCCCTTGCTGGGGCTTCTGCAGCGATCTGCAAACCCTCAAGCCTTCGCTTCTCTGGTTATAGGGTTCGACATGGCCTCCCAGAGGCGAAAGCGAGCCCGAGAGTAACAAGAAGCAAAGGACAACCACACGCGATACTGAACCGCCGTGGGACTGCCAGTGCACTTCTCTTCTTAGCTTCACACAGCAGGAATGCCCTTTCGATCCACTTGCGCCACAACCAAGACGCTATTTACTCCGAAAATGAGAGCGAGCCCACGTCGCCTCACTTGAGAGGGAAGGTGGACGGAATGGCCCGTTGCAAATTTAGTGCGAATACCCACATCAGCTGGGCATGCCGGGCAAGACATCCCTGCCGAGCCCTTGCGGGGACTTGTACCGGTGCCATGCCATCGAAGCCCATTAATTATAGTTTGCGGCCAGTGGCCTTGTCATAACAGATATACGAGCTACCATATACATACTGTACGCCTGAATCCAAATCACAGTGGATGTGCGCAATTCATACATGGTACACAACATACTCTTCCAAATGGACGTACTTGGGCACATGCGTGCGTATTTGTAGATCAACCATCCTGCGAGTCATTCGATGTAACATTCTCTCTTAACCTAGCTTCCCACACTCGTCATCATACTTGGTCATTGCTCTTATTGCCCAGACCTATGCCGCGACTGGCGGTGTGCCCTTACCGCCAACCCTGGGTGTATGCACGTGGTGGCCTATGCTTGAGCGGGTCAAATCCTGAGGTTGATCCTATTGGATCAGATACGTTGTCAGCCACTATGTGACTTGCCTACTTTTGGCAGGCAATTTCAACCACCTCCGCGAAACGGCCCGCCAGCCCTACGGCAGTGTCAGCAAACATGATGTTGGCATCGACCCACGGGACATGGATCGGGCGCCTGGGGAAGATCATTCTGTACGCAATAACTACAGCATTAAGGGGGAAAAAAACCCCCCAGAAGAGGAAGAGGAAGAGAGAGAGAGAGGGAAAAAAAAAGGAACAAAAGAGTCGACGATAGTCATCAGCAAACAAGGCCAGGATCAGAGACTGGAAGAATGTTCTGATGTGCAACAAGCATTGAATGCAAACAATATACAATTATTACAAGACGCAGCTACAGTGAAGATGTAAGCACGGGTGCGCCTTCAACTGCCGTGGCTACAGGGTAGGGGCTTGGCATGATGAGTGAACTGGCGGTATGGAATAGATTTGGATAACCGGGCTCGACCTAGACTCATAATTCGGTACTGCCGCACAAATACTCATAGCCGGAAGAGCAAGTAAACCTCCCGACAGGCCCTGGCAAGTGTGGCAAATGGAAGATGTGGACCAAAGCTTGTGCTCCAGCATCCTTCCGGATCACCGCCAATCCATTTGGAATTGTAGTGGGGCAAAGCCCCCTTTTTCGACACTGGAACAATCAGTGTCAGCATGCATGATGAAGCCATCACTTTGAGTATCTTGACACGCTTGAGAAACAGAATAAGCAGGCAACGATGAAGCGAAGGACTTAACCACGACATGGTTGTAGCTGCCCGCTTATACCAAGGCCCAGCACCCATCCTCCGGGGCACCGCCGCTGACGCGCACTAGCAGCAAGGGAGATTACGAGTGAACAGGCAGCAGGAAATGATTCGCGCAGGTAACTAGTAACTAAACGACCTGTATGACTGGCGTGCTGTACATACTGTGTATAAGCACATTAGCGAGGAGCTAAGATAGTGCGTGAACATGTGGAAGCTCCAGCGACGATCGTGATAAGCTCCCCACATATTGTACGCGGATGAGGATGTGAGCGTCGCAACAGCTGTTGGGGTCCACGTATGTCAAGCTGTTTCTTAACCACTCTTCAATGGCATGGAATGTGATCAGAGCATTGGAGGTGGCTGGCTCGCAAGGCTGACGGCACGGTTACGGGAGCCATTAGAGTACCAGTGGAGAAGAAGATCTGTGCGAGGGAAGAATCTCTCCGAGGGGCGCTGTCATTGTGGTAGCAGGGAATGGAAGTTGGATTCCTAACGGCTAGCTAATTCTCGAAGTTCCATGGCTGAGAAACTCTCACTATTGAACGCCCGCAAGAAGAAAATGACACTGCGGAAGGGGCACTTGTGGACCTGGCGGGTGCTGCCACTAAACACATATTTGTGGTCGCCGCCGGGATTTTTCTTTCCTTTTCTTTTTTTAAACCAGAAGCGTCTCATGATGATGCATGGAATACTACCAAAAGTGCCATCCATGGGATCCAAATAAACCCCCGACGGAAGAAACCGATTGTTCCATCTTCGTCCTCAGCTGTCCTGTACCCTGTCGACCTCTTCGCTAAGGCGCTATTCCGGAACAGGGGACCACGTGAAGATCCCTATCATTTTTTTTTTGGGTTCATCTCATTCCATGCTTTGGTGCTGGGTTTCCCCGGCACCTCGACATGCTAGGATTTTCGTAAATCCCCCCCCACTATGACGGAGAAATGGTGGAATATCGCTGGAGCCAAACAATCGTGATTGAAGTCGTCCTTGCTTTATGCCTCTAGTAGTTTGATGGGTTGACAAGTTGTTCCAAGGAGATCCGTGCTCAATGTAGAATTAATAGGATTAAGGGGAAGAAAAGCGTATACAGCCAGCCGCAATTTGATACAATAGGAGCGGGAGCTGCCTGTTAGATTGCAGCCATCTGTCTGGGTAAAGCGAAGTACTATAGGCCAAGGGGATGGCTCTAGGCCTCAACATGGGCAGAAGTGTATGGCTTCCATGTAAGCTTTCCAACGGTTTACATTCCCCACACGGTCTCACTGATCCGACAGGGATAAAGGCTTCTATCCACATTCCGGACGCACCTTGCCGGTAGGCGGGCAAACCTCGTTGGTTCGCTCGCTTTCTTGCGTAACCAATCTGCGGCTCCATTAATGCACGGCTCCATTCTCGGGACCCAAAGCCAAACACTTCAGGAGACCAACCCACACCGCATTGGATGCACGCGCCGAAATAGGACACCCTCTCTGAGCGCAACCACGACGTTCATTGCTGGCTTCGGTTTGTATAGTCTCACGCGCAATGCCTATTCCTCCTCCGATCCGGCGGTGAAACCAGCCAGGGCGAGCGGTGCTTGCTTGTTGGCTAGCGACAAAATGGGCATCGTCCTGTCCGGCCTCGGCGTAACTGCCTTGACGCGACGCCATTTGCTCCTAACGCACGTTTTTATTGCTAGCCACACGGTGAGGATGGCCAATGTGGTAACCTTATCGCGGGCCCGTCGGTGGCTTGAGCTCGCCTACTCTGGTGCGCGCCTTTGCCGGGACTTTGCCAATGGCGACAGGGACGTGGTGAGGAGGGGCGACGTGATTCTTTAAGGCCAAGGTGCCCTCCGAAGCCCCACGGCGTGATTGGGCCCGGCTATAGAAAAATTGCCATGGTGCGTGGCCAGAAACACAGCAAGGAACGGCTGGACCTCGATAGCATTCAATGAGCCAGGATGGCCAGACACAGGGGCTTTGTTGTATATATTGCACCAGCTGGCGGCAGCACAAAGCTTATTCCCCACGGATAGCAGTAGAGTTTCTGCAAGGGACCATCAGACCATGTCGCCTTGATGGCTCACCAAACCTTCCAAGCGACACAAGGAGGTAGTGAGTGCCCTGGGCGTAGGGCGTGCACAGCGCTCTCGAGTTCTCACCAGACCAGTATCCGACCCTTGAAACCTGTTCGTCTAGCTCGCCGAAGCTAATCGAACCACTTAGCATTCAAAAAGAAGCGTGAATGACTACCGAGGTGTTGTAACCTCGCTCCGTTGCTGGTTACTATCTTTGTGTGCGCTAGGCCTGCCCGCCTTGGGGCGGTGCGGCATCGAACCACGGGCGTAGAGGATGCGAGAGAGGCTGTGCGGGATGGATGCCGTCGGCCAATTTTTGGGCAGCGTCCTTCAATTAGAGTCACCTTGGCCACACCCTGCTTTGCAACTGCCTGTGTTCGTGGGATGGAGAAGGATTCAGTTTCAGCCGGGCTTCCTTTCCTGGATCCCTCGACAGGACGAAGGATCGTGTCGCTGCGGGGCCTCTTTGCCGCCTTTCCCTGCCTCTTCAGCGCGGCCGCAAAGGATCGAGTTGTGGCGGGGCTTCCCTGCCACCTCTCTGTCATGATTGACCCCGTACTACATCACTGGGGCGAAAGCATAATCCGGCCCACGATGCCAACCCCACGCTTCTCATGAGGGACCTCATTTCGCCTCGATTGGGGGCCGTTCAATCAGACAAGGAGCCGGATAACACACGTGCCAGGGGCCAGCACGCATGGGTTCGGCTCCATCAACACGGGTGTCCAAGACTGGCGTCAACGGCCCCCTGTCGGACGAACTGTCATCTCAGGGATCCATGCCCTGCTGGGGCTACCCGTTGGTGCTAGTGCACATGTGCCTTATATATCAATCGTCCAGCAAAGAAAGTATGCTTGCTGCGAGAAGTGATGCACCGCTCGAACTACTACTCCACGACGCCGATTCCTGTGACAAGCAACGACGATGGATTCAGTACAGCGCTATAACCTGGCCAATGGCCCCGAGGTTGGCATCGAGGCCAGCTGGGCGCACATCAAGGACCCCAAGGAGAAGAAGAGAATCCAGAACCGCATTGCCCAGCGAAGCTATCGTACGTGCATTCCAGAAGATTGGCGCCCACAGGCAACATCTAACATTGCCAGCAGGCCAACGCATGAAGGCTCGGCTGGAGAAGCTGCAGGCCAAGGTCACGTACCACGAGCAGATGAGCCTAGAAAACAGCGAAAAGGAGAGCAACCTCCAGAACAGACCCCACGACCAGCGCACACCGACGCAGGATCAACCTGCACCAACCGGCTTGGAATCCCTCACTCCAAAGTCACCAGAGCAGCAGCCATTGCCACAACCCCCGCAAGTGATGCAGCCTGCGTTTTACGACCACGGCTTAGAAAAGACCGACAAGCCACTCTACATCCAGCCCCAGCTTATCGACGGCGCCCAGCAGTTGGCACAACCCCGCCCTATGCTCCCAGATCAGGGAGACCAATCGATCAAGTCCAACGAGAAGATGGCATCGGAATACATGCAGCTACCCAAGCAACACATGGTGAACAAAGTGCCAACACCTCCCCTGACAGAGCTCAGCCCGCAGGAAGAGCACGCAAGAATGAGTACGTCGGCCTCTCATTTAACGTTTGGAGAGCTACAAAGCTAATTGCCTAATCAACCGGAAGCAGTCAACCGCTCTCACATGTTTACACCCGAAGTAAACGATGTCTTGGATTTTAACCATCCATTTGACATGTGGTCGTCCGACATGCTCACGCCAACGCGGAGGCAACAACATCCGCACCAGCACCAGCACCAGCAGCCCGGGCTAGTAAGCGACATGCCGCACGTTGGTGCCGGAGATGGCAGCGGCGGGGGCGCCGCCGCCGCCCTGGATTCGTCAATGACGGACATGTCATCCGTGTCACCAGTACCGTCCGCCGAACATGGACTGGACGACCAGTTCGAGTACATTCTGGGCTGCACACGGGCGGCTGGCTTCGAGAGCTTCGACGCTATGGTGACGGCCTACTACAATGGAAACTTCGACGACGCATCCCCATTGGCAATCGAGCAACGGCTAAGTCGCAATCGAGGCCTCCCCACCGTCGTCTCTGACGTGTTCCGCAACGCACGGGGTTGGAGCGATTGGGAGCGCCGGGGTCTCGACGAGGAGCTACTCAAGAGCACTGAGACGATGCTAGTGTCTGAAAGCAAGGACAACCGCGACTCCCTTGACGGTGTGTTGAATCTCCTGTCGGCCGCGCCGAACAGCGAGAACCCAGCTGCGGCCACGAACCAGGCGATATTGGCAATGAAGAAGGTGATGCAGAACGAGGTAAGTTTGCGTGGCGCTCAGGTGAAGCTGGAGTGACACAGACGGCTAACGCGCAATTTCGCAGCTACCGAATCTATGGGCACTAATGCTGGCGTTATCGGCCGAGCGCAGAGATGTGTGGCAGAGGAACCGATCCAACTCGGTACTCGCTGCAATCCTGCTGCTGCGATGCCCCGGCCGAATCCCGAATGACCAGCTCCTGAAGCTGGTTAGCGCCTGTCTCTGAGCGGGCGCCCCGCAAGTGTGTGTGGTGTTGGACAAGCGGTGCCAGGCCAGGGCTGGCCCCTGTCCGAAAACATGAGCATTTGGTCGTCTTCGTTCACAGCAAGGCAGGCGGGTCCATTGGTCGCCACTGGCAGGGATTTAAGTCGTATTTTATTGGGCGAATTTGCTGGGATACAGGTGGCCGGTTGAGGCCGCGAGGTTGGCTGCACTTGGGCTGGCGTTGGTGGATATACCCCGATAAGTGGAAATAATGGCGTTATGAGAAATGCCCCTGATGTATAGCATGTGTTATTGTAATATTAGACGTTTGAGCTCTGTTGAATGGAATCACCAGAATAATCACCATTGAAGCTTGACCTGCGCCAGCCTGACACAATGCGGGGAGGTCCCCTGTCTGCGGGGTGATTTAATTGTTGCAGCCCGTAACGGTCACAATCGGCCAACCTGTAGTGTGCTTTTGGGGGCTGATCGTGATTACTGGTTTTGCATCCCTTACGCATCTCTCATTCATTTCATTTTCTTTTCCCTCCTCTTGGCAATTCCCTAGCTAATTCTCATCGCGCCACTCGAAGTTTATCAACCCACTTGTTCCTCGAATGGACGATCTATTCCGTTCCCGACCCTTGTTTTTCCCCGGTCCATCCGGGGTACGTAGCAAAGCACACGCGATCCGTCAAGCCATCCATACCCTTGGCGGAACCCGCGTGAACCGAGCTATCCTTCATAAACCGACAACTCCCTTGCAGGCCCCAACTGTCTAAATCACCTATCACCGTTACCCACACTATTGGAAAGTCAAAAATGTGAAACTTTAAAGAAGAAGCAAAACTCTAGCAATGCAGATCACAACTGCCCTTTTGTTCGAAAGCTCGTTTTGTTCGGGAAACATTCTAGCGACAACCGCCCGAAGTAGCATTATCCAATCATTAATTTCGCCCCGTTTAGGTATATACATAACTACATAGGACGGCGGTATACACTACTCGAGGAATACAAGATCAACTCTTCCGGGGCCTATTCCCGTCAACCCCCCACCCCCGGGACTGCTCAGCCAGAGCGCAAGACTTGGGAAACAATGCAAACTCCACCTTGTCATTCTGCTTGTGGAACGTCCAATTTTTGAAGAGGGGGCAAAGAGACGCCTCAAAAGAGTCTTGGCAGGAGTGCTGTCAAATCAGGGCGGGGCGCTTTCCCTTAGCAATTCATTCCATTACCGTCACTCTGTAATAACACAGTCTAGATATTCCAGTAGCCGCCAGTGTCCCATATTGGCCCACTATGTACGGCGCATGTATGTTACCATTATCCGGGGGCTAGCGATGTCAACATGTCATATTTCCCTAATGGAAAACGGAAGCGAGATTGCAAGACTCATAAAACATATCGATTCTTGGACACTCGGGGTTTGTATTCTATGTACACAGGATGCCCGTCCCAACCTACAAAGTGGACTAGGGCACTTGCTTTTGCTTGTTTTTCATCATTCCTGACAAGAAGAGTTACAAGCTAGTCACGCCTTCACTATTTCGTAAAATATCCGCACAATATCATACTATCTCACATGTACTTGTCATGAACCATCAATTTGGCGAAACTACACGTTTACCACTTAAAAGCCTCTAGATATCCAGCATGCTCTGGATCTTCTGTGGCGGAGCAGTGATGCTATTGGTCGTCTCCGTACTGTTGCTGCGCCCAGCATTTCCGGCGCGAGAGTCGGTGCGTCCACGAGGGTTGTCGGTGTATGGTGGCGGGGGTGGGCCATCTTGGGACAATTCTTCGTGACGACGGGCGCGCTCGGCATCAATATCGTTTGGAAAGAGGAGACCGGCAACAGCCTGCACCGTGCGCTCGTGGCGGCGCTGTTCCGACTTACCTTGGTAAGGGGTCGGGTGGTATTCGTGCCCAACCGGTGGCGCGTGCATAGTTGAGACACCCGCTCGGTCAACTCGAGGATTGTTCGCATCCGATCGGCCTGCATAGGAGTGCATTTCAATATCGTCATCGTTTCTCGCAGCCGCCAGGGCCTCTTCTCGTGCGTGCCGCTCGGCTTCGGTCAGGTCTCGGCGACCCGTGCCTTTGGTGCCACCGACCTCGTGCACCTGAGCCGTGAGCTTGTCGCGGAATGACATCAAGTGTTCGCCCTTGACCCGGCGCCACCATGCAGGCTTCTTGACGATGCCTAGCTCTTGGTCAATCCTGTCTCCTCGCTCACGCCTCTGTCTAATTAGGTCCTTGTCCTCGTTGGGACTAGCAAATCCGTACAAGACTTGAACAATCATGATGAGCAGAGGTGGAGTATAGCCCCACGTGAAGATGACGTAGATGGGTGCGTCGATCCTCACGACGGAGTATTTCCAGTTCCATGAGATGAAGGCTTGATAGGCGATCAGGACGGCTGTGAGAGGGAGGATGAGGTAGAATCGGAAAGGCACAGCCTTGGTAAAGCCGATGGCCTGGTTAACGATGCCACGGTGGCGGTCCTTGTAATGCTTGATTGAATGGCGCATGGAGAAAATGATGGTAGCCCAGGCGATAACAAGACAAAAGGCTGCGGCCTTGAAGCGAGCACCCGTGGCAGTGGGTTCGGCAATGGCGGCGGTCTGCTCTGGGGAGCGTTGCTTTTGAGGGAAAGTCCAAGATCGAGGGACGACCAGGAAGAAGTTCTAGATTTAGCGTCAGCAATCACTTTATTTCGCTCTTGGAAGGCCGCATTCTGCTCCCTCCCCGTGGCTATGGTGCTCACCATCCAGAGCCAAAAGTAAAACCACATGGGCATCCAAAACTCAAGGGTGGCACGCTTGTCATCTTGCTGGTAGACAAAAGGGTTGGGATCGATAAATTGGCGCTCAAGCCAGCTTCCCCAATGCCTCACAGCTTCCCAAGTCAGAGCAACAGTCCCCATGCACATGAGGTACCAAAAGAAAACCGTAACAGTGATGGGAAGTTCTTGGAGAAAGTATCGGTCAACATCGATGTTCATGAACAGGCCGATGAGAGCGCACGCGCAGACGAATAGACCCCAGTACCATTGCCACCGGCGGCCGATGGGGTAGAAGCGACTCTCGCGTGGCAGATATGTCTTGCCATGCTTTGCGAGGGCGAGGAGTAGTAGCATAATGCAGAAGCCATATGCGGAAGCGAAGCCAATCCCGGTGACACCTCGAGGCCCGATGGGCTCAATGGCCGTATAGCAGCTTGTTCTGTTGGTGAAGGTGCCGTTGCCGTAGAGGAACATGGGCTGGTACGGCTTGAACATCAGCGTACACTTGGAGCCGTTGGAGACCGTTTCATTGCCGTAGTAGGTGTAGTTCCAGTACTGGAGAGCCGTGAGGTTGTAGTGGCGCCCATTGATGATGGTATCCGACTTGTTGGCACCCGGCGGCCAGTCTTTGACGAGATCGCGTGCCGCGATGGCAGCGAAGCTGTTCAAGCTGTCCAAGAAGCCGGCCATGGCGGGCAATGCTGGTCGTGACACCGTCTCGGATGGCGTGAAGTTGACTTGTCGGCTTGCGCTGGCTCGCTCCTCATTCGCTGCTTCACCACGCGACTCCTCCCAGACGATGGAATCGAGTTTCGGATCAGCTGGGATTTGGTGGCTACGGACGATGCAGTGTCGTCGAGGTTAGCTATGATGTAATAGCAAGGCGGGACTGGACCACACCAATGCACGGCAATCAGACGGCAATGCAAGGGACGGGCACGACGGTCGATACAATGTCACCAAGCGGTTGCGAATCTTGGCGAACGCAAACAGAGTTGAGACGGGCTTACGTTGTACTAGCATTACCTAATGTGTGGGCTGGCTATGACGTGACTTGGCCGATGCAGAGCCGAAACGCCGCGATAGCCGGATGTCCCGGGGACCATCCTCGGCTTTAATTGGCCCAGCCGTATCCAGTGTTTGGACAGACACGCACGCAGTTGAGCCAGTCCCACAGATCATCAACGGATACATCGGGTGACTGGTCTGCCTATTTATCATTTCCAGAGACGCAGCCAGAACGCGGAGTGCATGTGTCGGCTTATCACATTATTGAGTTAGCTGCTGTAGTTATGTCCTGCTGTGGCCCCTAATTGACCGAGGCGCTAAACCTAGAACAGAAACGTATCTGATCAAATCCATCCGAAGCCTCAGTAGTCGTCTGCAAATGCACATTGCAACCGAATAAGAAACGGCGTTTAACTACTGATAACTATTCATTATTATTATTATTATTATAAAAATTGCAACAGAAAATACAGTTTAAATAGGCTTTTTATTTTTTTGCCTTCCCGTTGAGCCTTTTCTTCCCTGTCCTCCAGAACACGATGGCAAGCATGTCCTCCCATAATTTAAATTATACCAAGGGAGTAAACGAGGCACAGGAATGGTTCCTGATGTTTTTGACCTACGCCTAGATATCTGGGGCTTCTCATCTTACATCAAGGTCTTTAATCATTGTTCGTTTATCTTTCTGAGAACAAATCACAAATGTGGGGAATTGGCACTCGCGAGGCGAACCTTGCCACAGGCCAACCATGCGACTCCGCCCAAGCCTTCCAATCGGAGCTTGGTGCGAATATCATGCCCCAAAGTCAAATTCTTGGTGGGGATGGAGGCCTTCTACCATTTACAGCTCTTTTCGTTCAATACCTGCCAATACTCGACTCTCATTAACATCCAATACAGAGAAAAGAAATCCCAACTGAGGGACAGAGGTTTGTCCACTTGACGACAGCGAGTTTCGCCAGGCTTTATCGCCGTGCCCCGCCCACTTTAGCGCCGCCTCTGGCTGGGCCCTATTGAGCTGTACACCTGCCACAACAACGCGCCCTTGAATCAAATTTCTCGGTGCTGAAGCCTGAACCTTGAACTATTTCGAGCACTGTCGCCTCATACATGATTTTTGCTGAGATGTAGGCTGTTTGCCTAATTACTCAGTCGTCAAGTGCACGTGGCATCTACAGTTTTGTCACCCCCATGAGATGCGCGAAACCTTATTTCACTGAGCTACCAAACGGGTGACGGGAAAGCATCACGCTGTCGGCCCATTTAATTTGGCCAAACCATGGCCATGCTTCGCGGCCACAGAAACCCTTCATTCGGGATTTTCAGGGATGGCTCATCAGTATACCAATAACACTTTGCAGCTGCGTCGTTTCGCGCCCAACTCCCATGAGATGATGTCACACGCTTGTTTCATCCTCTAAGCCATGCCATTGTGGAGATAGCAAGGCTTATGCCACACAGGGATATTAGTAAGTTTCTAGTATCCATGTGTTGCAGCCGCAGGGGGTGCCCTCTTTAATCTGGATGGGCGGTGCCAATGCACTGCCTTTTGCACTGCCACATGTCCAATTGTAGCTGCTGCATACAAACATCACAGTGTCGGCATATTTAAGACTACAACCCTCACGCTCAAGGACGAGCAAGGCCATTGACCCGCCAAGAACCAGTTCACATACCTGCAAGTAATTCCCTTTGGAACCCCATCACAAAGTAAGTCCCCAAGTATCATGACTTCTTGAGCTGTATGATGACCAAATTTGCCAGCAATTAAACCCAGTCACAATGGATGAGAAGAACTACCACGTTCCCCTTCCCCAGCTCGAAGCGGTCGGGAAGGCCTTCACAACAAAGTTCCACCTTGCAACCCCAGACGGCCAAAAGAAAATGCTTGTAACATGGCCCCGGAAGTTCTTCGGAAACAAGCCCGACACTGTCGTCCACATGGGTACAGACGAATCCGACCCTCCTATGGCCTATATCACAAGAGAATCCACATTTAGCGAAAACACCATCATCCATGTTCCCAACGGTCCCAACGGCGAGGTTCAAGTGCGCTTCAGGACTAACTGCTCCGAGAACGGAGGTTGGAAGAACATTATTCACAGATTCACCATGGAAGTTGGCCCCACACGTCGACCTGAGGATTTTGAGTGGCACTTTGTGCATAAGGGCCCTGTCGCGGGTCTTGCATCATGGGGCTTCGAGCTACGTCACGTCACAGGCGGCAGACAGGAGATTGTTGCCCTACTCGGCAAAAACGTCAGCATGAAGAAGATGTTCATTTTCACGCTTTATGGTGAAGGGCAGTCCGGTGTGTTTGGACGGGAATGGGAGGTCGTTGCACTGACCACGGCTATCCAAACCAATAAGCTGGAGGATGATCGGCTAGCAGCTTGTTAAATATAGTGATTGGGGGAGATTGTCGAGGTATAAGTTGGAGAAATATATGATGAAAGGTCATGAGCGAAGGCAAGCGAATTTGATTAGATATCAACATGGGTAAAATACGAGTTTTTGATCAAAAATATCCTCCGACGCCACAAGACAAGTGAAGTTGTATGTACTTGGGAGTAATTTGAACTCTCGATCTGATTGCAATTTAGCGAGCATATTCGGTTTACAGCTACAGTTTGCTCTTTGCGTTGTTTAATAGCATGTATTGACATTAATGACGGAGTAGCTAGGAATATTAAAGAAATGTCACAAAATGCTCATCTGAGATAACTTCTCATCTAGTTTGCGCCCTAATGGATTGCATTACCCGGCTTAATAAATATTCGTACCATGCTATAACTACCCTTCTCTTAGAGCATTATATCTATTTTCTGCTCCTGGGTATAGAATAGCCGCAGGATCTGAGAACTCATAATCGGTCCTATTTCCCGGGAGCATAGCGACCGTCAGGACATCAACCTGTGGTAGTATTAGGTCCTGTGGTAAGGCGGGGACAGCCCCCCTCGTTAACTCCATTAGTGTCTGTTCAATAGAAGATCAGTGTCTCCGCGACGTGAGTATTTCTAGGAGCTGTTGTAGATGCGCTAATTTTGCCCGCTCTTCCATTTTGTTCTGCCTAAATCATATTGATGATGCAAGCCAGGCGGGAAAGGTTCAAAAAAAAAAAAAAAAAGGCATAATAGATGATCCAGCCAAAGGACATACAGCATCAGACGGCGAACCCTAGAGGCGATGTCTGTCGTTTAGGATAGTAGGTTTCCAACGTGGAGGCACAAGACGACCGCATTTTGCAGCAGCAGATGGGGACCAACCAATTCGACTTTGCGGGGGCATCAAAGGACCTCCAAATTTCGTGCTGGGCGCAGTGTAGTCACGCCACAGACGCGAATCCTTTGGGACGCGTGACACACGCGTTTGAGAAATTATGCCTACCCTATAGCCAGGCATGTTTTTTTTCGCATGAAGACCAATTCAACGCCTAGGCTGAGTAGACTCGTAAGATGTTTTTTATATATATAGTAAATTTAACATTGATTCCTTCTTTTTTTAATCATTGTTAGATCTCAAATCATTCATTCTGCAACACGAACTGAGAACCCTGCTGTAAAATATAACCAAGACTCACAGTAAACTCCACAAATAACAATACGCAGGCGACAAATAAACCAAGACCGAATTGCACATGAAGAAAACGTGCAATACCAGCAATTTTTAGTTTCTCTAGTTTTCTCAGCATATATATTTTTTTTCTTTGCAGGCGTCGCTCAGAATCGGGTTGAGGATGCGATTCGGATCAGGACCCCCTCAAAGGCCAGTTGCTTTAGCATACACAAATTCTGAACTATTTATGACATATGTATTGAGATAGATATTATCGTGGCGCGCATGATCGAGGTGTGGTGCAAGCAGATGGGGTTAGGTATTGTGAATTCACTTGGTGGGCTGCTGTCAATCCTTGGCTTGCAGGTACATAATTGCATTATATACCCCACTTGGAGATAATGGGTTTGGGGAACTTGGAGTAAAATGGCTCGCAGGTCAAGGGTTTGTGGGGGAATGATCCATGAGGTCTGTTGTTAAGGAAAGGCGCATTATTGGTTGTCTAGTCTATTCGCTAACTCTATGCATGAAACGTGATCGCCGCCGTGGAGAATTTCCAACTCCGTAAGGTCTTGCCTGTTTATGTTGGTATCGCTCGCCGGATGTCACTAGGACCCGGATCCCAAAGCTTTGTAACTACTCTATATATACAGGGAATATGACATGACAAAGAAAAGGTGTCCAAAAACAAAAGGTCTTGATATGCATGGACGGATATATGCTAAAAAAAAATAAAAAATAAAAATAAAGATGCAGGGCAATGCGGTAAAACAACAAGCAGAATTAAATGCAAAGAATGTGGATCCCAAAGGATGATGAGATTAAACCGTCACGCGACGGGTCAAGTATGTGCAGGCGTTGCCCAGCCGAGCAGTGGTCTGGCCGACCTGTGGACGTGTGTTAGTACATAAAACTGTGCGGCGATTGAAATTGGATTGAACTTACATTTGTAGCACCGAAGATGCTGTTGTGGTTTCCAGGAATGTCCCAGACAACCTGAATGAACTTTTTCTCATACTGGTTCCAGCCCAGGCTAGGATCCTGACGGAAGACATCGACCACGGCGACTGGGTCAGTTTTACGGCTGGTCACGGCGCTGGATGCACGAAGGAGAATGGTAGGAGGAGGGTTCTTCATGCCCAAGTCGCCATTCTCGGTCTCGGGGTCCCACTTCGGAGGCTTCCATGCTGCAAGCATGCTGCGAGCATTTTTAATAGACGAATGAATTTTTCGGCGAAGAGAAGGTTTGACACCAACGAGCTCAGGGAGTGCGCTGTTGATGGCTACACGGAGGTTGGATCCCTCCATAAGTTGGGGGTAAGGAGTGTCGATGAAAATAAGACCGGCAATGTCAAGGGAGTTGTCGTTTGATTGAGCCACGATGTGAGCAATTTCGAGAGCAAGAAACCCACCGAAGGACCAGCCTGTGTTACAGTTAGCATGATTCGCTGCATTGAAGATTTACGTTGCGCCATGTACCTCCGAGCAGAATACTCTTGTGGGGAATCTTTTGCTTGATCATCTCTGTGTAGACCCGTGCCATCTCAGGAATGCCCCCCTCCCAAGGTCGACCAATGTCAAACCTGGGGTCCGAGATACCGTAGACATCTCGGTCCAGAGGGCCCAGAGCCTGGTAGCTCAACACCGTGCCACCACCATCGTGGAGCAAGACCAGCGGTGTCGATGACGGGTTGCCGTGCGCAAGCTGTACGATACTCAAGTTCTTGGAAGCAGTCATTGCGAGAGTCGGCGATCAATCAGCGGCGAGGAGACAGTGCGGCGGTCCGAAAGATCATCACAGGCTGCGGAGTAGAAGAAACAGAAAAAGCTGGGCGGGATGCAAGTCATAAATGCTTCTAGAAAGCCCCGGCGATGTGAGTTGCATCGAGTTAGACGCACTCATGTTGGATCCCGAGATCCCTTGCATGCTTCGTGCAGGGAACCCCAGCGATGTTACCAAAGTAACGTCAGCACCAGGGTCGGAACATGGGATGAATGTCCATCGTGAGGTTTCGTCTGCTGTCCTGGGCGATTGTGGTGAAGACATTGGATGATTACAAATTAAGTGCTACGGGTGATCGCACTAGATCCCGGGCACGCAACCCCCGATTGATGAAGACGAACAGCACCGACGACCAAGAAGGCTTTTAGCGTGGCTTACAGTGCATTAGGGCGGCGCAGCACCTGGTAGCCGAACCGGGGCGTAGCCTGACGTAAGTCCAGATGGAAGCTCCCCAGAAGGACCACCGAAGGTTCCGAAACAGGGCTGGAATTGGGACGTCTGTTTCAGATATTGTTTTTGGCATCGATCATTCTTGGCGGATTCCTACCCTAGATAGCAAACAGACCGAGAAGGATGTAAGCACGGGAAGCGGGCGCATTGAGAGAGAATGGAGAGTTGGAGCACTCAAGTGGCAAATTGCCGATTTATCGCGTCGAGTAGTCCGTATGATGGGGACAGTTGGATATTCCAAACCTCTAAAGGTGGATTTCCTAACCATGAAACAGACGGGCAAGCAAGGCCGTGGTAGCATTCTACTTGTGTATAGCTTCACCTTCCCGAATGGTCGTGCACTGTGGAACGTTGGGGGAGCAATGTGGCCAACACAAGTTGGAAGTGAGTCACGAGGGAGGCTGTTTTGGGCATGGCCATCCTTGCCATCCACATAGTTTCAGTCATAATTTGGTTCAGTTCACCCATGTCCCTTCACACAATGATTTAGAGTTTATGATACGAATAATGTGAAATTTCGAGGAGGCTGTGGTGGGACCAGGCTGAAGAAATGTCCCTGAACCTGGCTGTGTCTTGGCTCAGGCCCAAGGGCGCATCGGCAGGGACTGTTCCTGGCATAAGCGGGGAGCACCTTGTCGGCAGGCTCATATGGCTGGCAACGGATACACCGAGGGCACAGTCCGGTTCGTACTTGGTAAGACTAGCGAGTCCCCAGGTGTCTGTGCAGAGCATGTGCTGCAGGCTAGTTGACTAGAATGATGATGCTTGTTTTCCTGCACAGAGAGCGCATTGCAGAGTTGCATTTCTGCATCTCTCTTGACTTGAACTTCAGCAACCAGTTCACCCTTGACTGTTGGGGGAGGAGGAGGAGTGCTGCGAGGAATTGCCTGGACAACTGAGCTGCTTACCGTTGCTCAACGTGACGGTAGCTTCCCGCGGCAAAGTTGGCCGCGGAGAGTCGAGGTTTAAAGTTAGAACATCCGGAGTGGGCCGACTAAATTCCGCCCGATTGTCAGCTTCCTTCTAGAACCGCCCCTGGAATCCTGCCCCCAAAACGTGCCAGGGCGAGGAAGGATGCAAAGAATACCACCACCGCACCACCACAAGTCACCCACCTACCCTTGCAAGTACCGTAAGTCTGACAGGAGGAGCCTTCCAGTGGGTCGGACAATATTGCGTTTGGCTGCATGATCCCTGATCGTGGCGCTACGCAGCCCAAGTTGTTGTTTGCGGGTGTTTATTGAGCCACCATCGGGAAGAGCGAGAGTAGTGTTTGGGACAAGGCTGTTGTCCGCTCAATAAGGGCTGCTACGCCGCACGGCTCCAACCTAGCCAAAGACGATTTGCAGCAAAGACGCAAGACCGAACAGACGTTTCCCACGGGCCCTAAAATTAGAAGGCGTGGACTGCTCTTCATGGAATAGATCGCCATCCTTCTTTGGCGGCGAAATTACACTGTTGGAATTGGGGGGGGGCTCCGTTTTTAGGAGGGTGGGCTCTGCTTGGGGCCGTGCGTGCAGTGTTCTGGCGAATGACCACGTCAGAAGCTTGGCTGCAAGATCGATCCCACGTTGCGAAGGGTTGCTGCACGTCGCTGCGTGTCCCGGCTTGCCATTCTGCAGCGGCAGGCGGAGGGCTCCCCCAACTTAGTCAAGTATGGGCTGCTCCCGCACTCTTCTGCTTTGCTCGCATTACGGGATGCTTGCTGTGAGACACGTGATGGCTCCGGCTCAGCGTCCGGCGCACCCAGTCGCCTGCCGCCAACTCCCCACATGTGCATCCATTGACCGCTGCCTTCACTAAATCTGGCGCTCTGGCCAATGCTCATGCAGTCTCTTACCCTTAGCGAGCAGCAGTAGTAAAAAGTGGTGGCGGGCATCGTCCCTATGTAGACCGAGCTCGATGCTATGGCCAAACCTAAGCCACGTAAAGCAACAAGCCATGCTCGCTCAGGCAAACCTGAGCGCTCAACGCGGTCTGCACCTCCATACACGTAATACCTGCAGCGCACCTAGTGGATACTATCCCTATCGCTGAACTGATTGTTCATCAATCCGAAATTGAATTCAGTGTACCTAGACCTAGACCAGCCTTGCCTCTTCCTTTAGGGAACGTGCACGTCATTGAGCGGGTGTCGCAAAAGACAGCAACCTGAACGAAGCCTTTCTGTTTCTTCAATCGCATCCAACTTTCAGTGACGCAGATTCTACACTCACAGTCTCTACAGCTTGGAGACTTGGGAGTCTCAACCATAGACTCACCTTTAAGCTTCTTGCTTAATTGCCTTCCTTTTTTTTTTTCTGTGTTCAGCACGTTTAATCCGCCATTTAATCACAGCGTAACGATCGATACTCCAAAATGACTACCCCGACAACCGATTTCAATCCGGACATCATCGAGCAGCTGCTGCTCGTAGATCCCGATGTCAACCAAGCCCGAGTCCTCAATCTGGCGACCGACGACGATGAGGCGCGGTGGGCCGTGGCGATTTCGCTCGATATCGACGATGAGGCGGAGAAGCCAGCCCCCGCGCTGGTGGTGAAGCAAATCCGAAAAAAGCTGGTTGCAGCCATGAAGATTTCCAACAAGAAGATGCGGGTCCCGAAAAAGTGGTTTGTCCTCGATGAACTGCCGGCTGATGAGGATGGAGTCGTTATCGACGACCAGCTCCGCCTGAACTTGGGCGCAGCCGACGGCTACGCTGGTATTTCTGCAGAGGAGACGGTGAGGAACATTGTCTCGCAGGTGCTGCGACTGCCTCTGGCCGATGTGCCGGCGACAGCGTCCTTTGTTCGGCTGGGAGGAGATTCCATCACCGCAATTGAAGTCATGTCTCGCTGCCAGGCGGCCAAGATCACACTGCGAGTCCGCGACATTATGCGAGCCGAAACGCTGGCTGAGCTTGCCGGCCTGGCCCAGAGCCCGGCCGACCACCCTGCCGACACCATCGACCAAGTCAATGCTGCCCGCGAAGCTGCCACCGAGATGCTGCAGTATTGGGGTGCGCTGGAGGAGTGGTTCTTGCCCGAGAACCGGGCCTCATCCCAACTGACAATCTCGACCCTTGCGTCTGAGCGCCTTCGTGACACATGCCATGGCGTATCGCGGATTACACCCGCCGAGGTCTGTTTGGCAGCCGTGCAACAGGCGTTCCAAGCGACGTTTGTAGACCGCCAGACGCTTTCTGTCGTCTTCTCCTCCCCCGCTGTGGGGCCTGTGGCTCCGTTGCCCACATTAAGTGTGACCACTGACTTTGCGGCTGCTGTGCGCCGTGCCAAAGACTCTGTCACCCGCGCCCAGCCTGTGGGCGCTAATGTTCCATTCACGGAGTTGGCCTTCTCCTTTGTCGATGAGGGCAGCTCTTCTGTATTATTAAACAGCAATGTAAATGAGGCTCAGGCCAATGGTAATGGCCATGCCAAAACTCAACATAATGACGGCTCTGCCGTCAATGGTCAACAGAATGTACCCAAGCCACTGTTCGCCTTTAAATTCACTGCCCGTCCATGGGGGGCACTCTCCGTCGAATTCGAATATCCCAAGAACTTGACTCCCAGGAGTCGTCTCCTCAATTGGGCCGAGCAGTCTCAGCACATTCTCGAGACAGGGGTACCTCTACTCGCCCAGAGTACTCCTCTCTACTCGCTTTCCGACTTCCCCCACCTCCCGCTTGACTACAGCCAGCTCGACCGATTTGTCAATATCGCTCAAAAGTTTGGCTTCGATGCCATTGAAAACGTTTACCCTACCTCTTCCGTTCAAGATGGTATACTGCTCGCTCAAGTCCGATTCCCTGACTTGTATCGAATCGACTGTGTCTTTGAGGTTTCCCGCGCTCCGTCTACTCCACGAATTAACATCGATCTTTTGGAGCGTGCTTGGAATGACGTTGTTGCCTATCATCCAACTCTTCGCACCATCTTCACATCGAGTGTACGCGATGGCGCCGTGTTTGATCAAATCGTTCTCAAAAATGTAACACCAGAAGTTCGACGGATACCTCCTGCTCGGGACTCCCCCTCCGCCATTAAGGCACTCCGTGGACTCAGCGATGCTAAGTTTATCGAGGACATGCCAGCTCATCTAATTACCATTTGCGAAACCGCCAATGGCCACGTACACTGTAGGCTAGAGGTCAGCCACGCGCTGATGGACGGTATGTCGGGAAATGTTGTGTTTGAAGACATTTGCCGTGCCTACTCGAACCGCTTGCCCTCCTCACCTGCCACCCACTTTGGAGACTACATCGATTATCTCGAAAGCCAGCCAAAGGAAGTTTCTCTGGAATACTGGGTTAGCTTCCTTGGTGGTATCCAGCCGTGCCATTTCCCAACACTGATCGACCAATCCTCCAGCCCTTCCAAGATGAAGAGCGTGCCGATAAATCTTGGCATGAAGGAAATCAGGAGCTTCTGCATGGCAAACGGAATTACTGGAGCCATGTTTTTGCAGGCTGTGTGGGGTCTAGTGCTGCGCGGTTATTCCATGGCAGATGACATTAGCTTTGGTTTCCTCTCTTCTGGTCGTGATGTCCCCATTCAGGGCGTTGATTTCATGGTCGGACCTCTCATTAATCTCTTAATTTGTCGCATCAATTTCGACAAAATGAGTTCTTTTGCACAGCTCTTTGCTGACCTGAAGAGCCAGCTCAATGCGGCTATGGATAATCAGAATGTATCACTCGCTGAGATCCAGCATGTGGTGGCTCCCGGAAAGCGCCAGTTGTTTAATACTCTGCTTTCTATCATGTACTCTACTCCCGAACGAGCTAAGACGGATAATTCCGTGAGCATTGGGGGTATTCTTAACTATGCCCCTACTGAGGTAAGGACTGGTCATGTAAAACTGGGTCGATTTCCACTGACACAGTAACAGTATGACATTACGCTTAACATCGATATGAGTACCGAGAAGATGATTATGTCTTTGGATTACTTTACCTCTGCTATGACTGATGATCATGCACACAGCTTGGCAGCCTCTTTTACCAAGGTCATGGACCTGGTTTTGAACAGCCACTCGAATAATGCCTTGGCTGATATTAGCGTGATCAGCGACGTCGACAAGGCCCAAATTGTTAATGACCATGATTTATTTGCTTCTCCCGAATCCTGCTCTCACTGGCAGATTGAAGAATGCATCAAAGCTAGCCCCAACGCACCCGCTGTCAACTCCTGGGACCGCGATTTGACTTACGCCGAGGTCGGATTTTTTGCATCTCGTCTTGCGTGGCGGTTGAAGCAGCTTGGGGCAGGCCCTGGTACGATGATCCCGATATGCTTTCCTAAGTCTGCTTGGGCTGCTGTCTCCATGGTTGCAGTCAATATGGCTGGTGCTGCTTTCGTTCCACTTGACCCTGGCGCACCTATTAAACGTCTACAAGGCATCATCAGTGATACTAATGCCACTATGGTCCTTGCTGCATTTTCTTGTGCTGGAAAGCTATCTGAGATGGAGCTTGATGTTTTTATTGTCGACGAAACAAAATTAAGCCGATTGCCACCCCCTCCAAGCGGCGGAATTCTCAGCCCCGTGCAACCTCAAGATCCCTCTTTTGTTATCTTTACTTCTGGCAGCACTGGTAAGCCGAAGGGCATGATTCACCAGCACAGCGGTATTTCCGCTACTGCTCGGGCATATGGTGGCTCTATGGAGGTTGGGCCTGGCACGCGAGTCTTTCAATTCTCGGCCTATACCTTCGATGTTGGTATTATGGACGTGCTTGTGACATTGATGCGCGGAGCCTGTGTTTGTATTCCTTCTGATCATGCTCGCGTCAACGGTTTAGCTGCTGCAATCAACGCTACACAAGCAAATTGGGTTTTCTTGACGCCAACGGTTGCCGATCTCCTCACTCCTACAGATGTCCCCACATTCAAGACTCTTATTCTTGGAGGAGAAGCTGTTCCTAAGAAGCTAGTGGAGCGATTCAAGGATGCTATGCATGTTGTCGGTATCTATGGACCTGCTGAGGCATCCTGCTGCGCTCGCAACCCTACTGTAAGTACCTCCCCTAAGTCTACTAACCTAGGAAGACCTATAGGCAGTGCATTCTGGGTTGTAAATCCTACTAATCACAGGGAACTCTTGCCAATTGGCTGTATTGGTGAACTCTTGATTCAAGGACCTATGCTTGCCCGCGGCTACCTGAATGTCGATGCAAAGGCGGCAGCCAATTTCTTGGAGGAAGTTGATTTTGTTCCTGATAATGGTTTTGGTTATACCAAAGCCTATCGCACTGGTGACCTGGTCCGTCGAAACCATGATGGCACATTCGACTATATCGGCCGTAAGGATACCCAAGTGAAACTCCATGGTCAGCGAATTGAATTGGGAGAAATTGAAACCCGTATCTACGAAGCGATCCCACAGGACATGGGGGCTTTGGTCGACGTTCTTTCTCTTCAGCCTGATGGCCGTAAGGTCCTAACTGCATTCCTCTGGTTCACCGAAGGTCCCGAATTTGAAGATGCCCCTGTGCGACTAGTTGATACCCTTACAGATGATATGCGCAATACCATCACTCATCTCAATTCATCTGTCAGCACAACGCTTCCTTCTTATATGGTTCCCTCTGTATGGCTCATTTTCCGTGGTAAGCCTGAGCATACTGTCTCTGGAAAAGTTGCCCGTAGGCCACTTGTTGCTTTTGGGCAAAGCCTACCTGCGGACAATATTGCCAAGTTTTCTCTTGGGGCAGTAAAGACAGAACCGCCTACTACCGAGATGGAATTCCGTCTTCGTGATCTATGGTCTCAAATTCTGCATGTGCCTTCCAATGATATTGGCAAGGGTGATAGCTTTCTCCAAATTGGTGGTGACTCCATTGCCGCCATCCAACTTGTGTCTCTGGCAATGCAAGAAGGAATTACCTTGACAATTGCAGATATCTTTGACGATTCTCGGCTTAGCCATATGGCCGAGGTTGCTGTGGTTGAAAAAGAGGAGGTGTCATACGATGTGGCTCCTTTTGCTCTTCTAAAGAGCAACGAGATGAACCTGATCAAGGCTTCTGTCCGGTCGCAGTGTAATATATCAAGCGAAGAGGTCATTGAGGATATTTATCCTTGTACTGGACTCCAGGAAGGCCTCATGGCTCTTGCTGTTAAGCAGCCTGGCTCATACATTGCCAAATACTACTATCGCCTTCCTGAAAACATTGATACCGCCAGGTTCAAGCTGGCTTGGGAGCACACCGTTAATATTTGCGACACATTGCGAACAAGAATTATTACACACGACGGCGTCTCTTACCAAGCTGTTCTCCGTGATGAGCCTGCTTGGGACCATACCGATAATGTTGATCTTAAGGGAATGCTTGGAATTGCATGCAATTATGAGATGCAGTATGGTTCGCGGCTTTGCCGATACAGTCTTGTCACTGAAAAGACTGGACAACGCTTCTTTGTACTTACTATTCATCACTCTATCTTTGATGGATGGGGTTTAAAGATTATTCTAGACACTCTCTACAGTGTTTATCACAGGCAGGCAACACAGGAACTAAAACCAACCTCTAGCTTCATTAGTTATGTTTCTCGACTTGATCAGGCCGAGGCAGGCGCCTATTGGAAGTCCCAGCTTTTGGGAGCCCGTCGTGGTACATTCCCCCCAGCAAACCCTAATGGAACAAAGACGGCAGCTAGCCGCGTCATGAGGACTAGCATTCCTTTCCAAAAACAAGGAAATACTGCTATCACCAAGGCCACTATCCTCCGTGCTGCCTGGGCTATTGTACTTGCTAGGTACTGTGATACTGATGATGTCTGCTTTGGAACAACTGTTTCCGGACGTCAGGCCGCTGTGCCTGGAATTGAACGAGTTTCTGGAGCTGCACTTGCGACAGTTCCTGTGAGAATTCTTTTAGATAAGAAACAGTCAGTATCCAGTCTCCTCGAGGAGATTCAAAGTCAAGCTTCCAAGATGTCTGCGTATGAGCAGTTTGGTCTACGCAACATCTCCAAACTTAGCGCTGACTCGAAGGAGGCCTGTGATTTCTCGAGTTTGATTGTCATCCAACCTGTTCAACAATTGACCAATACAGCTGAGTCTGGAAAGGCGGTTCTTGTTTCTGATGGTACTGATCAATATGATGAGGATGGTGCTCTAGAGGGATACTTCAATTATCCATTGGTACTACAGAGCTTGATGTATGATGATCGCATCGAGCTTATGTTTATCCATGACCCGGAGGTAATTCAAGACCTCCAACTACAAGCTATTTCAAAACATCTAGACCATGTGATTCAACAGCTTCTCACCTTGAGCGAGGTGCCTCTAAGCGAGGTGTCCGTGGCCGGCGAGTGGGATCTTGAAAAGGCATCAAGCTGGAACACTTGCAATGGTCTTCCTGTTAATGCTTGCGTCCATGACTTGATTTCCAAGTCGGCTAAACTCGCCCCTCACAAGGAAGCATTGGTTAGCTCAGAAGGCAATCTTACGTATGCAGAGATGGATCATCTTTCATCAGTCTTGTCTGCCCATCTGTCCCAATCGGGCGTGACTAGAGGAATGGCTGTGCCATTTTGTTTCGAAAAGTCTATTTGGGCAATCATAGCAATGCTTGCAATTATGAAGAGTGGAGGTGTTTTTGTCCCTCTTGACCCATCGCACCCAGAAGACCGCCGGCAAATTATTATTCGAGAGGCCAAGGCTCGGCATATCATTGCCTCTCCATCCACAATAGCATTGTGCGAGGGGATGGTTGAGCATGTTGTTGAGTTATCTGCTACTTCTATTGGCCGTTTCTCAACATCTCGTTCTCGAATGCCTATTTCTGGACAGGTGAAGCCCTCTGATGCAGCATACATCCTCTTTACCTCCGGCTCAACCGGAAAGCCTAAGGCATTTGTCGTGGATCATTCTGCCCTTGCCACTACTACAGTTGGCTATGGCCGTGCCTATACTCTTACCAAAAAGTCTCGAGTCCTCCAATTTTCCAGCTTTGTCTTTGACGTGAGCTTGAGTGAAATTTTTGAGACTTTGACATATGGTGGCACTGTATGCATCCCAACCGATTCTGAACGAATTCAGGATATTCCTCGCTTTATCAAGGACAAAAAGGTTAACACAGCATTGCTTACTTCGACATTTTTAAGGACATTGTCTCCAGCTGACCTACCTTCTCTCACAACGCTAATCCTGGTGGGCGAAGCGCCTGCTAAGGATGTACTGGATACTTGGCATGGGCATGTCACTGTTGCTAATGCTTACGGACCTTCCGAGATTTCAGTATTTTGCACATCACATGTATACCAATCTGTTGACGAGCCAGCGTCAACTATTGGTCGTGGATTTGGTTGCGAATGCTGGATTGTTGAGCCAGACAATCATAACCGCCTTGCTCCCATTGGATGCATTGGTGAACTTCTTGTGCAGCGACAAATGGCCAGAGGGTATCTCAATGACAGCGAAAGGACAAAATCCTCGTTTATTCGCACAGTTGGTTTCCTTCCTGAGCCTCTGTCTACTGATACCCGGCAGTTTTTCAAGACAGGCGATTTAGTCCGCTATCTTCCTGATGGAAATATGGAGTATCTAGGACGGCAAGACACGCAAGTTAAGGTTCGTGGCTACCGAGTGGAACTTGGCGAGA
>JAACJA010000007.1:696586-722081 GCA_017140755.1 Calonectria hongkongensis
CCTTCCTGAGCCTCTGTCTACTGATACCCGGCAGTTTTTCAAGACAGGCGATTTAGTCCGCTATCTTCCTGATGGAAATATGGAGTATCTAGGACGGCAAGACACGCAAGTTAAGGTTCGTGGCTACCGAGTGGAACTTGGCGAGATTGAATACAACATCAAGCAAGCTCTCCCAGAAGCTGCTTATGCTGCTGTTGATGTCATTCGTCGTGACTCTCGCGAAGCTCTTGTTGCTTTCGTGAGCTTTAATGCCAACCAATCTAAGAAGAGTGCTATTACTAGCATAAGGATTTCAGACTGGCTTCAGCCCAATAATGATGCGCTCTCTCAATCTTTCAATCGTGTTGCGGAGGAGCTTAAGAAGGTACTCCCAGCATATATGGTTCCTAGCCTTTTCCTTCCGCTTCAGTCAATGCCATTTGGTGGCACCCTTAAGCTTGATCGAAGGAAGCTTCGTGATCTTGCTCTTACCCTAACACAAGATCATATTGCTGCTTACGGCCTTGCCGCCAAGGAACATGTGGAACCAACTACAGCAATGGAGTTCAAGCTTCGTGATATCTGGGCTGAAGTACTCAATATCGAGTTTGAACAGATTGGAAAGAATGACAGTTTCCTCCAGATTGGAGGAGATTCCATTACTGCCATCCACTTTGTTACAGCTGCCCGCAAAATGGGAATAAGAATTGCTGTTAAGGATGTATTTGAAGATGCCCGTCTGTTTGCGGTCGCAGAGCGGGCGATTGAGGAGGAGGTCGAGTCATACATCGTCGAACCCTTTGCCTTACTACCAAACAACGAGTTGGATATTATTAAGTCAACCATTCAGGATGACTGCCAATTGCAGTCTATGCACGATATTGAAGATGCCTATCCCTGTACAGCACTCCAAGAGGGTTTAATGGCACTTGGTGTCAAGCAGGCTGGTTCTTATGTTGGCAAGTATGTCTACAAGATCCCTGATCATGTCGATACCCATCTATTTAAAAGCGCATGGAACAAGACTATCCAAATGAGCCAGAACCTTCGTACTCAGATAGTGATCCGGAACGGATTTACAATCCAGGCTGTTGTTCGCCAAGAAGCTATCTGGGAACCAACTGAGGGTCTTTCATTCCAGTCATATATGAAGAGCTTGAAGTCCATCGAAATGCAGTACGGAACACGACTTGCCCGATATGCACTCATCACTGAGCCATCGGGCGTACGATACTTCATTCTCCTCCTACATCACGCTATTTTTGATGGCTGGAGCATCAATCTGATTCTCAGGTCGTTGCAAACGATATATCGAGGGGAAATTCCATTTTTGGAGCCATACTCTAGCTTTATTAACTACACTATGAAACTTGATCATGGCGCATCTGCTCAATACTGGAGTCATGAACTGAAGGGTGCTCAACGAGCAAACTTCCCCAAGATCACTGCTACTGCCTCAACTACAAAGGTCATCAGGACTGATTTCGAATTTCCCCACATTGACAATGCCACAATCACCACTGCGACGGTTCTTCGGGCGGCATGGGCAGTTGTTCTTGCTCGCTATTGCGATACTGATGATGTCTGCTTCGGCACCACTGTTTCTGGTCGCTATGCGCCGCTTGCTGGTGTGGACAAGATGGCTGGCCCTGCGATTTCAACTCTCCCAGTGCGGGTTCGTTTAGATAAGGCCCAGGTTGTTTCGAAATTCCTCTATCAAATCCAGCAGCAGGCATCTGATTCTGTTGCCTTTGAGCAGTTCGGTCTACGAAATATTTTGAAACTCAGCCAAGAAGCCCAGGAAGCCTGTGACTTTTCAAGTCTTCTTGTCATTCAACCAGCTCAACATGTCTTGAACAGCGATGATACAGATGCGGTCCTAGTACCAGCCGACTCAGAACTCTTTAATGACGTGGAGGCTTTGGAGGGATATTTTACCTATCCTTTAGTATTCCAGGCTTTTACTCACAATGGCCGCATTGAACTTATGGTTACTTTCAATCCTTCCTCAGTGTCGGAAAGCCAAGTCAACGCCCTTACTCAACACTACCACCATACAATCCTTCAAATTGCAGCAAAGCAAGACCAGCCTGTCAGTGCCATTTCTATCCCAGGCCCATGGGATCTCGAAAAAGCTATTTCGTATAATTCTGAAGACCCACGCATTGTCCGGTCTTGCGTTCACCACCTTATTAGTGAACAAGCAGTTTCCCGGCCACATTCTCTGGCTATTGATGCTTGGGATGGGCAGCTAACATATGCTCAACTCGACGCATCTGCCAATCGACTAGCCCACTACTTGATTGACTCTTGTGGTGTCCAGACCGCAGATTTGGTTCATGTTTGCTTTGAAAAATCGGTCTGGTTCTTTGTCTCCATCTTGGCTATTAATAAGGCCGGTGCTGCATGGGTTCCGTTAGATCCCTCACACCCCCTGCAGCGCCAGCAGCAGATAGTAAAGCAAACACGCGCTGCTTTAGCTTTGTCCTCACCCGAAAATGCTGCTAAATGCGCAACCCTAGTTTCAAATGTGGTACAAGTTACGCCTTCTCTCGATAAACATCTTGCTACAACAATGGGCTCCATTGAACCCCCAAGCTGCCATGTTACCCCGGATCATGCCGTTTATGTTCTGTT
Organism: Calonectria hongkongensis; assembly: GCA_017140755.1. NCBI lineage: Eukaryota > Fungi > Ascomycota > Sordariomycetes > Hypocreales > Nectriaceae > Calonectria > Calonectria hongkongensis. The sequence goes on from JAACJA010000007.1 coordinate 699,203, forward strand.
TACTTCTGGTAGTACTGGAACCCCGAAGGGATTCGTCATGGAGCATGGTGGTGTATGCACCAGCCAGACTGCTATCGCTAAACGACTTGGCTTGACATCGAATGTTCGAATTTTACAGTTCGCCTCATATGTCTTTGATCTCTGTATTGGAGAAATCGTCGCACCCCTGATCACTGGTGCCACGCTATGTATTCCTTCTGAAGACACTCGTATGAGTGGCCTCAAAGATTTTATCAATGAGATGAAGGTTACTTGGGCTTTCTTGACCCCTTCCTTCGCTCGTACCTTGCAACCCGAAGATATGCCCGGACTAGAGTTCCTGCTTCTTACTGGTGAAGCAGTCGGACGGGACGTGTTTGAGAATTGGGTTGGCAAAGTTCGTCTCACTACTGGTTGGGGCCCTGCTGAGACATGTGTCTTCAGCACACTTCACGAGTGGTACACTAAGGATGAGTCCCCTCAGACCGTTGGCCATCCTGTAGGAGGATATTGTTGGATCGTTGATCCCCAAGATCCCCGGAAGCTGGCGCCTATTGGCTGCATAGGTGAAGTGGTCATTCAAGGTCCCACAATCCTTCGCGAGTACCTTGATGACCCAATCAAGACCAAGGCTTCTATGGTAACCTCTCTTCCCGATTGGGCGCCGCGACAGAAATCACCCTACTGGAAGCGATTTTTTAAATCTGGTGATCTTTGTTACTATAATCCTGATGGCTCTATTGAGTTTGTCAGTCGAAAAGATACCCAGGTCAAGATCAGAGGTCTTCGTGTGGAGTTGGGTGAAGTTGAACATCATCTACGCGCTGCTCTGCCTACCGTTCAACAAGTTATTGTTGATGTTTACAAGGGCGACGCTGGTACAAATCTTGTTGCCTATTTCTCTTCCAGTGACGAAACACGGATTGGCTCTCACCATCCAACAGACATTTTCGTTCACCCTTCGCCCGAAATATTGAAGCAAATCACTGCTGCTGTTGGCCAGCTCAGCGTGACTTTGCCAAACTACATGGTTCCAACCCTTTACTTCCCCTGCCGGTATATGCCATCCATTACCTCTACTAAGCTCGATCGTGGCACTCTCAAACGCCTTACATCTTCCCTGGACTATGAGGAACTGATGAAATTCTCCCTTAATAACACTGAGAAGCATGCGCCTATCACACAGATGGAGACACAGATCCAACAGATGTGGGCGACTATTCTAAAAATGCCTGCAGCCTCAATTGGTCGTGACGACAGTTTTCTCCGTATTGGTGGTGACTCAATCACTGCTATTCAATTTGTCACAAGTGCTCGCGAAGCTGGCTTGGTCATTGCAGTGAAGGATGTCTTTGCTGATCCTAGACTTTCAGCTGTGGCCAACAAGGTCACCGAAGGCGACGCCGTGTCATACGAAACAGAGACCTTTGGCCTTCTCCCTGAACATCGTGTGGAGGAAATCAAGTCTAATATTCGACAACAATGTCAATTGACTGAGAACCAAGATATTGTGGATGCCTATCCATGCACAGGTCTTCAAGAAGGCCTCATGGCTCTGGCAGTTAAGCAGCCCGGATCTTACATCTCAAAGAGCATTTTCAAGTTACCCCACAATATTGACGTTAGCCGATTTAGGTCAGCCTGGGAGAAAACGATTGAGCTTTGCAACAACCTGTCCACTAGGATCGTTCTACACGATACTCTATCTATCCAAGCGGTTGTTAAGGAGCAGCCATCATGGGAGAATACTAGTGGAAAAAACCTGGCGTCATTCGTTGACGAAACTAAGAAAATGGAGATGCAATACGGTTCCCGTCTCTGTCGTTATGCTCTTACAAACGAATTAGATGGCAAGAAGCATTTTGTGCTTATCCTTCATCATGCCATTTTTGATGGCTGGAGTTTGAATGTGGTTCTTAAGACACTTTGCAGTATTTACTATGGCAATGATATCGATGAACTACAACCTTACTCTGGATTTATCAAGTATATTTCCGAGATGGATCATGAATCAGCTATCACTTACTGGACAGAGCAACTAAATGGCTCTCAGAAGACTACATTCCCACGAAACGAGACCACCAATGCCCAGCATGCCCCACGCATTATGAAGTCCAATATCCCTTATCCTGACTCCATCGACAACTCTATTACCAAAGCTACCGTGTTGCGCGCGGCCTGGGCCATTCTTCTTGCACGCTACTGTGACAATGATGATGTGTGTTTCGGTGCCTCGATTTCTGGGCGTCATGCACCAGTGGCTGGTATCGACATGATGGCTGGTCCAGCAGTTTCTACTGTGCCTATCCGAGTTCGTCTCGATAAGAAGATGACCGTGTCTAGCTTTTTGCAGAATATTCAGACTCAAGCCTCGGAAATGGTGGCTTATGAACAGTTTGGCCTTCGAAATATTAGCAAGATCAGCTTGCAAACCCAAGAAGCCTGTGACTTTTCCAGCCTGATTGTCGTTCAGCCTGTGCAGCACATCAATATCTCGGGAAGTGACTCCGATTCATCTTTCCTTCTCGGAGCTACTGATAGATTTGAAGAGGAGAGATTGGAAGGCTATTTCAGCTACCCCCTGGTCGTGCAGGCCTTAACGCATGCTGAAGAGGTTGAGCTTGTTCTCACGTATAACCCAGACGTGGTTGCTACTACTCAGGTTGAAGCCCTATCTCACCATTTTGGTCAAATTGTGCAGCAGCTCTTGATTCAAAGCGACAGGTTGCTTGAAGATGTTTCGGTTGCCAGTGATTGGGACCTGCAAAGAGCTATCGAGTTTAATAGCGACCACCCTGAGATTCTTCACACCACTGTCCACCAACTTGTTGAAGGCCAAGCAGCTCAGCGGCCTAATGCGCTGGCTATTAATGCTTGGGATGGACGCCTGACTTACTTCGAGCTGAATAGTGCGGCCAACAGACTCGGTTCATACCTTGTTGACTATATGGGCATTAAACTTGGCGATTTTGTTCACCTTTTCTTTGAGAAGTCTGTCTGGTTTTATGTTTCTATGTTGGCGGTAAATAAAGCCGGCGCGACATGGGTACCTCTTGACCCGTCTCACCCCAGCCAGCGTCAGAAGCAGATTGTTTCACAGACCGGTGCGACTCTCTGCTTGTGCTCCCAAGCCAATGTCGCAAAGTGCTCTGATTTGGTGTCGAGCGTTGTCGAGGTTACACCTGAGCTTGACCAAGAGCTTATCGACAACTATGGTCGTGATCCAAAGTTGACTGTGACAGGGATCACTCCAGATCATGCAGCATATGTTCTGTTTACTTCTGGAAGTACTGGCACGCCTAAGGGTCTTGTTATGCAGCACCGTGCTGTCGCTACTAGCCAGACGGCCATTGCTAAACGGCTCGGTTTGACCTCGCGTGTTAGGATTCTACAATTTGCTTCCTATGTTTTTGATCTCTGTATTGGTGAGATCATCGCTCCGCTCATTTCCGGAGCTACATTGTGTGTCCCCTCAGATGATGCTCGCATGAATAGTCTCCGTGAATTCGTAAATGATCAACAAGTTAACTGGGCATTCCTCACTCCTGCGTTTGTACGCACGCTCAAGCCTGAAGATATGCCTGGTCTAGAACTATTGCTTCTTACTGGTGAGGCTGTCAGCCGAGATGTTTTTGAGTGTTGGGTCGGTAAGCTTCGGCTCGTGACTGGCTGGGGACCAGCCGAGACTTGTGTTTTCAGCACACTTAACGAATGGTATACCACGGATGACTCGCCCCAGAATGTTGGTCGACAAGTTGGTGGATATTGCTGGATTGTTGATCCAGATGATCACAACCGCCTTGCTCCTATTGGATGCATTGGTGAGGTTGTTATCCAGGGCCCTACCATCCTTCGTGAATACTTGCAAAATCCTACTATCACGAAGCAGTCGACTGTCACCTCGCTTCCTGACTGGGCTCCTCAGCGAACATCTCCCCAGTGGTCGCGCTTTTTCAAGTCTGGAGATCTCTGCTATTATAATCCTGATGGCACTATTGAGTTTGTCAGCCGCAAGGATACCCAGGTCAAGATTCGAGGTCTTCGTGTTGAACTTGGCGAGGTTGAGCATCATCTTCGCGCCGCTTTGCCTGGTGTACATCAAGTTGCTGTTGATGTTATCAAAAGTGATGTTGGGCCTACTCTTGTAGCCTACTTTTGCTTTAGCGACGAGACGAGGAACAGCAATAATGTTGATACGAGCATGTTTTTGGCTCTTGATGAAGACCTCAAGAGCCAAGTCATGGCTGCCTTGGGACAGCTTAGCGTCGAACTGCCTAGTTACATGGTTCCTTCCATGTTTTTACCATGTAAATTCCTTCCCTCTATTGTTTCTACCAAGTTGGATAGGGGCACCCTTAGGCGTTTAACTATGGCTCTTGACCACAGTTCACTGGCTTCATACTCACTTGCCGATGCTGAGAAACGCGCCCCGGCTACAGCCATGGAGGTTCGCCTCCAGAAGATGTGGGCTGATATCCTAAAGATTCCTGCTGAGAACATCGGCCGGGATGATAGTCTTTTACGCATCGGAGGTGATTCAATTACCGCTATTCAGTTTGTAACCACTGCTGGCGAGGCTGGCTTCTCTATTACTGTTAAGGATGTCTTTGCAGACCCTCGGCTTTCTTCTGTTGCATCCAAGATGGTTGAGGGCCCTATGGAGGAGGGTTATGCTGCCAAGTCGTTTTCTTTATTGCCACCTGGGAAAGTCGATATCATCCAAAGGGCCATTCGAGATCAGTGCCGTGGTTTAGATCATGACAGTATTCAAGATGCTTATCCTTGTTCTGGCCTCCAAGAAGGACTTATGGCTCTTGCTGTTAAGCAGCCTGGTTCATATATTGCCAAATATGTTTATTCTATCCCTGATCATGTGGAGACTATTCGTTTCCAGACTGCATGGAACCAGACTGTTGAGCTTTGTGCCAACCTGCGAACAAGGATTATTGGATATAGCGGCTCATCTTACCAGACAATTCTTCGCGATCAGTCTACATGGGAAATTACAGAGGGCCAAGATCTTGCATCCTATATGGAATCCATTAATACCTTGGAAATGCAATATGGCTCTCAACTATGTCGCTATGCTCTGGTAGCAAACAAGGACGGCGCCCGCTACTTTATTCTCATCATGCACCACTCAATTTTCGATGGCTGGAGCTTGAATGTTGTGCTCAATACGCTCTATAACCTTTACAGCGAAGAAGATGTCCCTGCACTTCAACCATTTTCCAAGTTTATTCAGTTCAATGAGGCCCTTGATGCTGCCGACGCTTCCGCATATTGGAAAACCCAGCTTGAAGGTGCTCAACGTCTTGCATTTCCTCGCATGGATGTTGCTTCCCATGCCGAGCCTATTAGTCGCACAATTTCTCAGAAACTACATTTCCCTGACATGTCAGACAGCTCCATTACAATGGCTACGGTTCTTCGTGCTGCATGGGCTATAGTTCTAGGCCAATATTGCGACACCGATGATGTGTGCTTTGGTACTACAGTCTCCGGCCGCCAGGCTCCGATTTCTGGGATCGACAAGATTGCTGGACCAACCCTGGCTACTGTTCCTGTCAGAATTCGTCTCGACCCTGATCTGACTGTGTCCAATTTCCTTGCCCGTGTGCAAGAACAGGCTACTGACATGGTGAATTATGAGCAGTTTGGTTTGCGCAATATTTCCAAACTTGGATCCAATGCTAAGGAGGCTTGTGACTTCTCCAGCTTACTGCTCTTACAACCTGCTCAGAATCTTGGTTCTACATATGATGCTATCTTGATGGCCGATGACTCCGAAGGGCCATCTGGGGGTGCCTTGGAGGGTTACTTTACCTACCCCTTGGTCTTGCAGGCTCTGATGTATGAGGACCATGTCGAACTCGTGTTTACCTACAATGCTCAGGTGGTCTCTGGCAGTCAGCTTGAAGCACTCTCTCATCATCTTGAGCATGCTGTTGAAGAGCTCCTATTGAGACCAGAGGCGATGATTAGCGGGGTCTCAATTGTTAGTGACTGGGACCGAGTGAAGGCCATGCAGTATAACCCAGAGACCCCAGAAGTTATTCGTGGTTGTGTGCATCACCTCATCGAGTCTCGCGCTCGCCGCCAACCCCATGCTATTGCTATTGATGGTTGGGATGGAGTCTTGACTTACGCCGAGCTTAATTCTGCTGCCAATCGATTGGCTCATCATCTTATTGATCAGGCGAAAGTCCGAGTTGGGGATTTAGTGCATGTATTTTTCGAAAAGTCCATCTGGTTCGCTGTCTCCATCCTAGCCATCAACAAAGCAGGAGCAGCCTGGGTGCCTATGGATCCTTCGCACCCAACCAAACGACTCCAGCAAATCACCCAGCAAACTCGCGCACGTGTCGGTCTGACTTCGATAGCAAATGCCGAGAAATGCGCCACACTTCTCCCACATATTGTGCAGGTTTCTGATGCGCTGAACCAGACTCTCACTGCATCAATGGGCTCCCCTGCAGCTCCTCTATGTCGCGTGACACCTGATCATGCCTCTTACGTCCTGTTTACCTCAGGCAGCACTGGTGTCCCGAAGGGTTTAGTCATGTCTCATGGTTCTGTGTGCACTAGTCAAACAGCTATCGCGAAGCGACTTAGAATCACACCTGCCGTCAGGATGCTACAATTCTCTGCATACGTATTCGATTTGTGCGTAGGTGAGACTGTGGCACCGTTGATCTCCGGAGCTACTGTCTGTGTTCCTTCTGAAGACAGCCGTATGAGCGGCCTCAAGGAATACATTAATGCCAATAATGTGACCTGGGCTATTCTCACCTCCACCTTTGCTCGTACCCTGAAACCCGAGGAGCTGCCTGGCCTTGAGCTGCTCATTCTGAGTGGTGAAGCCGTTCACCGCGATGTTTTCAGAACGTGGTTTGGCAAGCTTCGCCTTGTCGGCGGCTGGGGACCTGCCGAGACCTGTGTTCTTAGTACGATCCATGAGTGGACATCCATTGATGACTCTTCCACTAACGTTGGCCGCCCTGTTGGAGGCTATTGCTGGATCGTTGATCCTAATGATCCCACAAAACTAGCACCCATCGGCTGCATCGGTGAAATCGTTATTCAGGGACCAACTCTGCTCACTGAATACTTAAACGACCCTTCCAAAACAGAGGCATCTACAATGACATCGCTCCCCGATTGGGCTCCGCACCGAAGCTCACCGCACTGGAAGCGAATGTTCAAGGCTGGAGATCTCTGTTATTATAACCCTGATGGAACTATTGAATTTGTCAGTCGAAAGGATACTCAAGTCAAGATCCGTGGTCTCCGTGTAGAACTGGGCGAGGTGGAGCATCACCTGCGTCAATCGCTAAAGGGCGTCCGTCAAGTTGTGGTTGATGTCTTTAGGGGCGATACAGGCACCAATCTGGTGGCCTACTACAGCAACAGCGATGATACCTGCATTTCCACTAGCCCTGAAGTCAACGCCAACAACGTGTTCCTTCCTCTCGTTGGCGATTTACAGGCCCAGGTAACGGAAGCTGTTGGCCAGTTGTCTATTGTTCTACCAACTTACATGGTTCCTACTATGTTCTTTCCATGTCGATTCATGCCCGCCATTACATCTCTTAAACTTGACCGCAAGACTCTTAATGCTATGGCAGCATCCCTCTCTCGCGAAGACCTTGGGACGCATGCTCTCGTGGATACTGAGAAGCGTGCACCAGAGACCCTCATGGAGATTGAACTGCAAGAGATGTGGGCTGAGATCCTTAATATTCATGCTGATCAAATTGGCCGAGATGATAGCTTTATGAGGATAGGAGGTGATTCAATTACGGCTATTCAGTTTGTTACCATGGCACGCGATGCTGGTTTGGCCATTACTGTCAGGGATGTTTTTGCCGACCCTCGACTGTTTGCTGTGGCTGCTAAGGTTGTTGAGGAAGAAGTCGATGCCCGAGAGGTTGAAGCATTCAGCATGCTTCCTACTACAGAACTCGATGCTGTCGTCTCTAGCATCAATAAGCAGTGCAATGTTGGAGTTGGTCAGACAGTCGAGGATGCTTATCCTTGCACTAGCTTGCAGGAAGGTCTCATGGCACTCGCTGTCAAGCAGCCTGGCTCTTATATCGCTAAGAATATTTATACCTTGCCCAAAGATGTCGATCTGTCGCGATTCAGATCGGCGTGGGAACGCACACTCGAGCTATGTGGCAACTTGCAGACTCGGGTAGTCTTGCATAACGGGGCTTCATTCCAGGCTATTGTACGTGAGAAGGCTTCCTGGGAATCGACTGCTGGTCTGGATCTTCAATCCTACATGGATAGCACTAAAAGCATGACCATGGAGTATGGCACTCCTCTCTGCCGGTACGCTCTCATTAGTGATAGTACTCATGAGCAATATTTCGTTCTTATAGTTCATCATGCCATCTTTGATGGCTGGAGCTTAAATCTTGCTCTTAGTACACTTCATAGTCTCTATGAGGGTGAATCTGTCCAGCCTCTTCAACCTTACTCCGGCTTTATTAAATATATCTCGGAGATGGACAACCAAGCCGCTTCGGCCTATTGGAAGGATCAGCTTGTTGGGGCTCAGAGAGCTACTTTCCCTCGCGCCGAACGCGCTGACTCGAAAACATCTCGCATCATGAAGAGCAATATCTCATACACGACTTCAAGTGACACCTCGATTACAAAAGCAACAATTCTACGTGCCGCTTGGGCTATTGTGCTGGCGCGGTATTGCGATAGCGATGATGTCTGTTTTGGTACTACAATTTCTGGTCGTCATGCGCCTGTCGTTGGCGTTGAAAAGATGCCTGGTCCTGCAGTTGCCACTGTTCCTGTCCGTGTTCGACTGGATAAGCAGCAGCCTGTTTCCAGCTTTTTGCAAGATGTCCAAGCACAGGCTTCAGAGATGGTTGCGTATGAACAATTTGGTCTCCGCAACATTACCAAAATCAGCCCCGAAGCTCAAGAGGCCTGTGACTTTTCAAGTTTGTTGGTCGTGCAGCCTGTTCAGCATGCCGCGAAATTGGATAGAGACCAAGGCTCTCAACTACTCTCCATCGACTCTGATGAATATGAGGAGGAGGCTCTGCAGGGTTACTTCAACTATCCCTTGGTGCTTCAGACTCTGACCCATGATGATCACATCGAGCTTGTCCTTATTTACAACCCGGCTATTGTCCCAAGACCTCAGATCGAAGCGCTTTCCCGTCATTTTGATGAAACTGTACAGCAGCTTCTTCGTCAAGCTGACCAACCACTGCATAATGTTTCAATCGCCAGTGACTTCGATCTTCAGAAAGCCATGGAGTTCAACGATGACGAACCTGAGATCCTTCGAACTTGCGTTCATGAACTAATAGAACTGCAAGCGAAGCGACAGCCCAATGTTCCCGCTGTGCTTGCTTGGGATGGCGAACTCACATATTCTCAACTCAATCGTACATCAAACAGATTGGCACACTATCTAATCGACAATATGGGTGTTAATGCCGGAGACTTTGTGCACGTTTGTTTTGAGAAATCCTTGTGGTTCTTTGTTGCGATTATGGCTATCAATAAAGCTGGAGCTGCTTGGGTTCCCCTTGACCCCTCACACCCAGTTCAGCGTCAGCAACAGATTGTGAGCCAAACTCGAGCTCGACTAGGTCTCGTTTCTGAAAGCACATCCAAGAAATGCGCTCCCCTGTTTGACAAGGTATTGGTTGTCTCTTCAGTCCTTGACCGGGACCTGATGACCGACATGTACTCGCCACCAACCCCTGTGACGAGTGTTACTCCCGATCATGCAGCCTACGTGCTCTTTACTTCTGGTAGTACTGGCACTCCCAAGGGTCTCGTTATGCAGCATGGCGCTCTTTGTACCAGCCAGAAGGCTATTGCTAAACGCCTCCGGCTTACATCATCTGTCAGAATTCTTCAATTCGCCTCCTTTGTGTTTGATCTCTGTATTGGTGAGATTATCGGCCCTCTGATCTCTGGCGCAACGCTCTGTGTTCCATCAGAGGATACCCGTATGGCCGGCGTTAAGGAATTTATCAATGAGATGAAGATTAACTGGGCCTATTTGACTCCTTCCTTTGCTCGCACTCTTAAGCCTGAAGATATGCCTGGCTTGAAGTTGCTGTTACTCACTGGCGAGTCTGTCAGCCGAGATGTCTTTGAGGCTTGGGTTGGCCGTGTACGCCTGGTCACTGGTTGGGGTCCAGCTGAGACATGTGTGTTTAGTACCCTCAATGAATGGTACTCAGCCGACGAATCCCCGCAGAATGTTGGCCGGCAGGTTGGCGGCTACTGCTGGATTGTTGACCCAGAAGATCCACAAAAGCTGGCTCCCACTGGATGCATTGGCGAGGTAGTTATCCAAGGACCAACTATCCTGCGAGAGTACTTGGATGATCCGGTCAGAACTGCTGCAGCGACTGTAACCGAATTGCCAGAATGGGCCCCCCAACGTACCTCACCTTTCTGGAACCGTTTCTTTAAGTCGGGTGATCTCTGCTATTACAACATTGATGGTACTATTGAGTTTGTCAGTCGCAAAGACACTCAAGTCAAGATTCGCGGTCTTCGTGTGGAACTTGGCGAGGTTGAACATCACCTGCGAGCTGCTCTAAAGGATGTCAAACAAGTTGTAGTTGATGTACATCGAGGCGAAGCCGGTGTTAACCTTGTTGCTTACTATTGCTTCAGTGACGAGACTCAGTCTACGAGCAATGCTCAGTCTACCGTCGATGCTGAGAGTATATTCCTACCGCTTGTCGGAGACCAGAAGAGCTTGATCACCACTGCAATTGGTCAGCTCAGTGTGACCCTGCCTAGCTACATGGTTCCAACTATGTTCTTCCCTTGCCGCTTTATGCCATCTATTACTTCCACAAAGCTTGATAGAGGTAGTCTAAAGCGGTTTACAGCAGCATTTGATCGTGAAACTCTAGCCAAATATTCTTTGGCTGATGGCGAGAAGCATGCCCCTATTACTGAAATGGAGATTCGCCTGCAGAAGATGTGGGCCAATATCCTCAAGATCCCTGTGGAGTCAATTGGTCGCGATGATAGCTTCTTGCGCATCGGTGGAGACTCAATAACTGCTATCCAATTTGTCACTGAAGCGCGTGAAATCGGACTCCAAATCACTGTTAAAGATATCTTTCATGATCCCCGATTATTTGCAGTGGCAAATATGGTTTCCGAGGATAAGGCGGTGGTATTTGAGTCCAAGCCATTTGCGCTCCTACCAAGCAGCGATTTGAGCGAAATAATGGACAGCGTTAACCAGCAATGCAACCTCTCTGCTGGGCAGATCGTTGAGGATATCTACCCCTGTACTAGCCTCCAGGAAGGTTTAATGGCTCTAGCTGTCAAACAACCAGGCTCCTATATGGCAAAATATGTTTATACCCTTCCCGACGATATTGACGCCACAACTTTTAAGAATGCCTGGGCTCAAACCCTTGAAATTTGCACCAATCTTCGTACTAGGATATTGGTTCATAATGGGGTGTCTGTTCAAGCCATTATCAAAGAGGAACCTATTTGGGAGTCAACCGAGTGCACGACCCTTCGAGCCTTAATGGATACTATAAGTGTTTACAAAATGCAGTATGGATCCCACCTTTGCCGTTACTCTCTCCTTACCGAGTCAAATGGTCAACGGTACTTTGTCTTGGTCATGCACCATGCTATATTTGACGGTTGGAGCTTGGGCATGATCCTGAATACCTTGGAAAATCTCTACCGGGGCAAGCCAGTTTCTGAAATCCAGCCCTACTCTGGGTTTATCAATTACGTCAATGAACTAAAAGATGATGCTTCCACTGAATACTGGAAGGAGCAGCTTGAAGGTGCTCAGCGTGCTACATTCCCTCGACTGGATCCTATTGAGGAATCCAAACCTGCAAGCAAATTCATGAAGACCACTATTGACTTTCCTGATATGACCTACACCTCTATTACCAAGGCAACGATCCTCCGAGCTGCTTGGGCCCTCGTGCTTGCTCGATACAGCAACACAAACGACATCTGTTTTGGGACGACAGTATCTGGTCGCCAAGCCAATGTGTCTGGTATCGAGCGGATGGCTGGCCCCGCTGTGGCTACCGTGCCTGTTAGAGTTCGAATCGATACTACCAAGGCGGTCCTGGAATTTCTAGAAGGGATTCAAAAACAAGCAGCACAGATGGTTCCATATGAGCAATATGGCTTGCGCAAAATATCAAGAGTCAGTGCAAGCGCAAAGGAAGCCTGTGAACTTTCCAGTTTGCTAGTGATTCAACCTAATATCACATTGATGGAACAGTCTGCCGATTCCGTTCTCGTTTCAGCTTCTGGCACTGATGCATTTGAAGAGCAAGAGGCCATGGATGGCTACTTTACCTATCCTCTTGTTCTGTCTTGTCTTACATTGGACAATTCTATCGATTTGTCATTTATGTATAATCCCAGCATTATTACTGAGATTCAGCTGCATGCTATTACTAATCATTTGAGCTATGTAGTTCAGCAGCTACTCGTTCAAGATGATACTCCTCTAGATACTATATCTTTAGCTGGAGAGTGGGATCTGAAGATGGCTACTTCTTGGAATACCTCTGATGGAATTCCTGTCGATGCTTGTGTGCATGACCTCATCTCTATGCGCGCTATCTTGACACCTCGACAAGATGCTCTCGTTAGCTCCCAAGGTAGCCTTACCTATGCAGAGATGGACCGTCTCTCATCTATCCTAGCTATCCATCTTTCCCAGCTGGGCGTGGGTAGAGAAATGGCTGTCCCGTTTTGCTTTGAGAAGTCGATTTGGGCTGTCATTGCCATGCTCGCGATTATGAAAGCTGGAGCCGTATTTGTTCCCCTTGACCCATCCCACCCTACAGAACGTCGCCAGGCTATTATTGACGAGGCCAAGGCTCAATATGTGATCGCCTCACCATCCACGAAGGAATCTTGCAATGGAATGGTTGATCATGTTATAGAACTGTCGTCTTCCACTATTAGCCAGCTTTCTTCGACCGATCGTCCGCGAAAGGCCCTGTCTGGGAAGGTCAGACCCTCTGATTCAGCATACATTCTCTTCACCTCTGGCTCTACCGGAAAGCCAAAGGCTTTTGTCGTCGACCACTCTGCTCTCACTACTACAACAGTTGGCCACGGCCGTGCGTATACCTTTAATGAGAAGTCTCGAGTCCTCCAATTTTCGAGCTTTGTCTTTGACGTAAGTCTGAGTGAGATCTTCGAGACTCTTACATATGGTGGCACTGTATGCATTCCCACCGACTCTGAGCGAATGCAAGATATTCCTCGTTTTGTCAAGCAAAATGAGGTTAATACGGCATTGCTTACTTCCACATTCTTAAGAACTTTATCACCAGCCGACTTGCCTTCTCTAACTACTCTGATCCTTGTTGGCGAAGCGCCTGCTAAGGATGTACTGGATACTTGGCATGGGCATGTCACGGTTGCTAATGCCTACGGACCCTCCGAGATTTCGGTATTTTGCACATCACATGTATACCAATCTGTTGACGAGCCAGCGTCAACTATTGGCCGTGGGTTTGGTTGCGAATGCTGGATTGTTGAGCCAGACAATCACAATCGCCTTGCTCCCGTTGGATGCATTGGTGAACTTCTTGTGCAGCGACAAATGGCTCGAGGATATCTTAATGATGATGAGAGAACCAAAGCTTCTTTTATCCAAAGAGTTGATTTCATAACTGAGTCCCTGCCTGATGACACTCGCCAATTCTTCAAGACAGGCGACTTGGTTCGTTATCTGCCTGATGGAAATATGGAGTATCTAGGACGGCAAGACACGCAAGTTAAGGTTCGTGGCTATCGAGTGGAACTTGGCGAGATTGAATACAACATCAAGCAAGCTCTCCCAGAAGCTGCTTATGCTGCTGTTGATGTCATTCGCCGTGGCTCTCGTGATGCGCTTATTGCTTTTGTAAGCTTTAGCGCCGACCAGTCTAAGCGTAAGGCTATTACCAGCACAGCAATCTCAGACTGGCTCCTACCTACCGACGATGCCCTCTCTCAATCGTTCAATCGTGCTGCGGATGAGCTCAAGAGGGTTCTTCCTGGCTACATGGTTCCTAATCTATTTCTTCCTCTGCGCCTGATGCCACTTGGCGGTACTCTTAAGCTTGATCGCAGAAAGCTTCGTGAACTTGCCTCCACGCTCACCCAAGACAATATCAGCAGCTATGCTCTAATTTCTGAAGCACACGTCGAACCGACCACCGCAATGGAGTTCAAGCTTCGCGAAATTTGGGCTCAAGTACTCAAGATTAGTCCTGAAAAAATTGGAAAGCATGATAGTTTCCTCCAAATTGGGGGAGACTCCATCACTGCAATTCAGCTTGTTTCTCTAGCTCAGCAGCATGGAATGGCTCTCACTATTGCCCAGATTTTTGCAAACTCCCGACTTGATCATATGGCTGCCACCGCTTCTATTTCAGTTGAGGATATGGCCTATCAGGTGGCTCCTTTCGGCATGATCCCGATAGATGCCCTTAATTCTATTAAGGACTACATTGTTAAGGGCTGCAATCTTTCCAATGAACAAAGCATTCAAGACTTGTATCCTTGTACCAGTCTTCAAGAGGGTGTTATGGCACTGGCTGTGAAGCAACCTGGCTCATATATCGGCAAGTACGTTTACCAATTGCCACCGTCAGTTGATTCACGTCGCTTTGTGTTAGCCTGGGAGCGTACCTTTGAACTTCACCCGAACTTAAGGACTCGACTTGTCTCTCACTCGGGGTCGTCCCTCCAAGCTATCATTTCCGAAAAGCCTGTGTGGGATGCCAAGGAGGACCTTGACTTGGCTGCCTATATGGCTTCTCTTAAGAGTGTTCATATGACTTACGACTCTCGTCTGTGCCACTTTGCTCTCACAAAAGAGGCCAACGGTGATCGCCACTTCGTGCTCATTATGCATCATACCATCTTTGATGGCTGGAGTCTTCAGGTTCTAATGGCCGCCTTGTATGCCCTTTACCATGGAGACAAGGTCCCCAGTCCCGTTTCATACTCCAACTTCATTCACTACACCCGAGACCTTGATCTGGCTGCGTCTACAGAGTATTGGAAGATTCAATTAGACGGTGCTCAGCGTGCTGCATTTCCGCGCACAGATGGTCCAGTAGATCTCAGGCCTACTACACATGTCATGAAACATCACTTGACCTTGCCAACATTATCCAACACTACTATTACACAAGCTACAATCCTGCGCGCTGCATGGGCCCTTGTTTTGGCACGATATTCTGACACAGATGACATCTGTTTTGGAACCACTGTTTCCGGCCGCCACGCTCCTGTTGTTGGCATTGACAAGATGGCTGGACCTGTATTGGCTACTGTTCCTATTCGTATACGCCTCGACAAACAGCAGGTTGTATCTGCCTTCTTACAAGACATGCAGAAACATGCCTCTGAGATGGTTGCGCACGAGCAATTTGGGTTGCGTAACATTTCCAAAATAAGCCCACAGATTCAAGAGGCCTGCGACTTTTCCAGCTTATTTGTTGTGCAGCCTATGCAACATGCCACTGGTACTGAGGACTCGTCAGAGACTATTCTGCTGCCCGCTGATGTCAAGGACCATGGTGAGGAGGAAGCTATGGATGGGTACTTTACGTATCCCTTAGTTCTCCAAGTCTTCACACATGGGAACTTCCTTGAACTCAGATTTGTCTATGACCCTGCTATTGTAACCGGAGTTCAGCTTACCGCCATGGCACAACACTTCGATCATGTCGTTGGACAGCTTGTCTTGCTACAAGATGAATCTGTTAGCGCTGTTCAGGTTGCTGGCGAATGGGATGTATCCAAGGCCATTGGCTATAATGGAGAGGCACCTGACGTTGTAAGGGATACTGTGCACGACATAATCTCCGCTAGCGTTCAACGCCACCCTCATCTTCCTGCAATTAGCGCTTGGGATGGCAAGATGACATATCTTGAACTCGATGCCGCTGCTAATAGGATTGCTCACTATCTTATTAACAGTCTCTCCCTTCAGGTCGGCGAGATTGTCCACGTGTGTTTCGAAAAGTCTCTCTGGTTTTTTGTATCTATCCTGGCAGTATGGAAAGCTGGTGCGGCGTGGGTTCCCTTGGACCCGTCACACCCAGTTCAGCGATACCAGATGATTACTGAGCAGACCGGTGGTCGTATGACCTTGGCTTCCCCATCCAATTCTCACAAGTTCAAAGACTTAGTAGCTGATGTCGTCGAAGTTACGGCTCATCTACATGACCGGCTCGCCTCCAACCCTGGTTCCCTCTCTTCGCCACGTCGCGCCGTCACCCCTGACCATGCCGCATACATCCTTTTCACTTCTGGAAGTACAGGTACACCCAAAGGTCTTGTTATGCAACATGGCTCTGTTTGCAGCAGTCAAGTCGCTCTTGCTAAGCGTCTTAAATTTTCGCCTTCAGTTAGAATCCTCCAGTTTTGCTCTTTTGTCTTTGACCTCTTTCTCGGTGAGGTAGTTGCACCACTTTTCTCCGGAAGTAGTGTTTGCGTTCCTTCTGATGAAGCTCGTCTCAGCAACCTGAGCCAATTTATTAACGACATGGATGTTAACTGGGCCATACTCACTCCAGCCTTTGCTCGCACTATGAAGCCTGCTGAGGTACCTGGCCTTGAACTACTTATGCTTGGCGGTGAAGCAGTCGGTCGCGATGTCTTTGAAACCTGGTATGGCCACGTGCGTCTTCTCAACGGCTGGGGCCCTGCCGAGACTTGCATTCTCAGTTCTGTCCACGAATGGAAATCTGCGAACGAATCTCCTCTCACCATTGGCCAGCCCGTTGGCGGTTTCTGTTGGATCGTTGATCCCCAAAACCCTAATCAATTGGCACCTATTGGTTGTGTTGGAGAGCTTGTTGTACAGGGTCCAACTATTTTACGCGAGTACCTCGGCGATGTATCCAAAACTCAAGAATCTATTCTCCCATCTCCAGCTTGGGCCCCGAGATCCGATTCTCCTCAATGGCAGCGGATTTATAAGACTGGTGACTTGTGTTGCTATGATTCTGAAGGTAGGCTTGTCTTTGTCAGCCGCAAGGACACCCAAGTCAAGATCCGAGGTCTTCGTGTCGAACTTGGCGATGTTGAGCATAGTGTCCACAAAGCTCTAGAAGGAGTGCAACAAGTCATCGTGGATGTTTTTAAGGGTGATGCAGGAACCCATCTTGCTGCTTACTTCTCTTTTAGCGACGAAACGCGTGTCACCACGGGAGGCATTGATCCTGCCGCTGCTGATCTATTCCTCCCTCTTACTACTGAGCTTAGAGCCCAAATAATGGCGACTCTCGGCAAGTTGAGTGTGACATTGCCAAACTACATGATTCCGACCATGTTCTTCCCGTGCCGATTCATGCCTTGCATTACATCCTCGAAATTGGACCGCAATGGCCTTAGACGTGTTACTTCCACTCTTTTGCCCGAACCTTTGAGCCAGTATGCACTTGCCAATGCTGAAAAACGAGCTCCTGAAACGGCCATGGAGTTCCAGCTTCAGGAGATGTGGGCAACACTGCTTGGCATTCCCATCGAGTCTATTGGCAGAGATGATAGCTTTTTGCGTATTGGTGGTGACTCCATCATTGCCATTCAGTTTGTCACCGCCGCGCGCGAAGCCGGTTTAGCCATTACTGTCCAAGATGTTTTCGATGACCCCCGTTTGCTTGCTATAGCCTCCAAGGTAAGCGAGGAGGTAGACTCCGATTCCTATCGGTCTGAGCCTTTCTCTTTACTTTCGAATCATGATCTGGCCTCGACTACTTCGTTTATCCAAGCCCAGTCCAATATATCCCGAGGGCAGGTAATAGAAGACATCTATCCTTGCACAGGTCTGCAAGAGGGTCTTATGGCTCTTGCTGTGAAGCAGCCTGGCTCGTATATCGCCAAATATGTCTACAGCCTTCCTCCTCATATTGATACAACTCTCTTTAAAAAGGCTTGGGAAAAGGTTGTTGAAATCACCCAGAACCTTCGAACCAGAATCTTACTTTACAATGGCACATCCCTGCAAGTCGTCATCAAGCAGGATCCTACTTGGGACTCGACTGAAGGTCTGACCTTCCAGGGCTATATGGAGCAGGTCAAGTCAGTCGAGATGCACTACGGTACCCCTCTCGCCCGCTATGCTCTGGTTACTGAATCATCTGGAGCACGTCATTTCATTCTCCTGATGCATCATTCTATTTTTGATGGCTGGAGCATGAATGTCATTCTTGGCACACTTCAAACAATCTACCGAGATAACACCATCCCAGAGCTGGAGCCATATTCCAGTTTCATCAATTATACCTTGCAGCTTGATTACACGGCTGCATCGAGCTACTGGGAAGATCAGCTGAAAGGTGCTCAGAAGGCTACTTTCCCTAGAGCCAGTCCTGTAGAATCACGCAGCCAGGTTGTCAAGTCAACCTTCGAATTGCCTACGCTGGAAAACTCCTCAATCACTACAGCCACAATCTTGCGAGCTGCCTGGGCTCTTGTCCTCGCACGATATTGTGATACAGATGATGTTTGTTTTGGCACAACCGTATCCGGCCGTTATGCACCAGTTGCTGGTGTTGACAAGATTGCTGGTCCTGCAATTTCCACATTACCAGTTCGTGTTCGTCTAAACAAAGACAGAGCGGTTTCTACATTCTTAGAGGACATTCAAAGGCAGTCTTCCGACGCTGTTCCATTTGAGCAGTTTGGCTTAAGAAATATCTTGCGGCTTAGCCAAGAGATTCAAGAAGCCTGTGATTTTTCCAGCTTACTTGTCATCCAACCAGCTCAGCACGCAATGAGCGACGATGACACTGATGCTGTTCTTGTACAAGCCGACCAGTCTCTTTTTAGGGATACTGAAGCTGTTGATGGATATTTCACATATCCTCTTGTTCTACAGGTACTAACACACAACGATCGCATTGAGCTGGTTACTACCTTCAATCCCTCTGCAGTATCTCCTATTCAAGTTCATACTCTTTCCAAACATTATGAACATGCTGTCAATCAATTGGTTACTCAAAGCAACGAACCGCTAGCTGCTGTTTCCATTTCTAGCGAGTGGGACCTTAGCAAGGCCATTTCGTACAATTCTGATGACCCACGCATCATCCGGTCATGCGTTCACCAACTTATTAACGAGCAAGCTCTCCGACGTCCTCAAGCTCTCGCTATTGATGCATGGGATGGTCGATTGACATACGCTCAGCTCAATATGTCTGCGAACCGTCTCGCTCGCTACCTAATCGAATCGGGAAGTGTTCAGACTGGCGACCTTGTGCACGTTTGCTTTGAGAAGTCAATGTGGTTTTTTGTTTCCATTCTTGCTATTAATAAGGCAGGTGCTGCTTGGGTACCGCTCGACCCATCACACCCCATGCAGCGCCAGGAACAGATTGTGAAACAAACACGGGCCCGTTTGGCTTTGTCATCACCGGCCAATGCAGCCAAGTGTGCCAAGCTAGTCTCCAACGTCATTGAAGTCACACCTACCCTAGACAAGCAGCTGACTGTCTCATTGGGTTCACCACAAGCGCCGACCTGCAATGTTGGACCCAATCATGCTGCCTATGTTCTATTCACTTCTGGAAGTACCGGAACCCCCAAAGGTTTCGTAATGGAGCATGGTGGTGTCTGCACAAGTCAGACTGCCATTGCTAAACGTCTAGGATTGACATCTACTGTTCGCATCCTGCAGTTTGCTTCCTACGTTTTCGACCTATGCATTGGCGAGATTGTAGCTCCTTTGATTACAGGTGCCACTCTGTGTATCCCTTCTGAAGATACACGCATGAGTGGGTTGAAAGACTTTATCAATGAGAAACAAGTCACCTGGGCTTTCCTAACCCCATCCTTTGCTCGTACACTTAAGCCTGAGGATATGCCCGGCCTTGAGTTTCTGCTTCTTACTGGTGAGGCTGTTGGTCGCGATGTTTTCGATACCTGGGTTGGAAAAGTTCGGCTTACCACTGGTTGGGGTCCTGCTGAAACTTGTGTCTTTAGCACCCTTCATGAATGGTATACAAAGGATGAGTCTCCACTTACCGTCGGGACATCCGTTGGTGGCTACTGTTGGATAGTGGATCCCCAGGATCCACAAAAGCTTGCCCCGATTGGTTGCATCGGAGAGGTTGTTATTCAAGGCCCGACCATTTTACGCGAGTATCTTGATGATCCGGTCAAGACACAGGCATCTATGGTCAACTCTCTACCTGAGTGGGCACCACGACAGGCATCTCCCTACTGGAAACGGTTCTTCAAATCTGGAGATCTCTGTTACTATAACCCCGATGGAACAATCGAGTTTGTCAGCCGAAAAGATACGCAAGTCAAAATCCGTGGCCTGCGAGTCGAACTTGGAGAGGTTGAGCATCATCTTCGTCTTGCTCTACCAAATATTCACCAAGTTGTTGTTGATGTGTACAAAGGCGATGCTGGAACTAACTTGGTCACATATTTGTGTGCCAATGACGCTACCCGCACCGGATCCCACAATGTTCAGGATACATTTGCCCCTCTTACATCTGATATGAAGGACCAGATCACTGCTGCTGTAGGTCAACTTAGTGTGGCCCTCCCCAGCTATATGATCCCGACACTCTTTGTTCCATGTCGATATATGCCTTCGATTACCTCGACAAAGCTTGACCGAGGAACTCTTAAACGCCTTACATCTTCGCTCCACAGGGATGACCTAGCCAAATTCTCACTGGTTGACAGTGAGAAGCGTGCCCCAGTGACATCCATGGAAATTCGTATTCAAGAGATGTGGGCTGCTATTCTCAAGATGCCAATCAGTTCTATTGGCCGAGATGATAATTTCTTACGGATTGGCGGTGACTCCATTGCTGCAATCCAATTTGTCACAAGTGCTCGTGAAGCTGGACTGTCAATTTCAGTGAGGGATATTTTTGCTGATCCTAGACTTTCATCGGTCGCTGCTATGATCACTGAAGATGAGGCAATCTCCTATGATAGCCAGCCTTTCAGTCTCTTACCTCAGACTGAATTGCAGGCTATCCAATCCAGCATTCATGAGCAATGTCAATTAGCCTCTGGTGAGACTATCCGCGATGCCTATCCCTGTACTGGTCTTCAAGAAGGTCTTATGGCCCTGGCTGTCAAGCAACCTGGTTCATACATTGCTAGGTATATTTACCAACTTCCATCTACGCTGGATGTCGCTCGCTTCAAGAGCTCTTGGGAGAAGACTGTTTCTTTGTCTGAAAATCTGCGTACACGAATCATTACGCGTGATGGTGATTCTATACAGGCTGTTGTAGATGGCCCAGCAATTTGGGAATCTACCGACAGCGCTTCTCTCAGAATCTTCATGGATCAAACAAAGCATTTACCCATGCAGTATGGTTCCAGGCTCTGTCGATACGCGCTAGTCAAGGAATCTGCCGATACATATTATTTCGTATTGATTATTCACCACGCTGTCCATGATGGTTGGTGTTTGAACATGACGCTTTCGATGTTGACCAGTATCTATCGCGGGAATCTGGATTTTGAGACAAAGCCATACTCTGGCTTTATCAACTATGTTACACAACTCAATAGCGATGCAGCTAGAGACTACTGGGAAAACCAGTTGGTTGGCGCTCAACGAGCTTCCTTTCCTCGCGCTGATATCACAAACACCTCAAAGGTTGCAAGTCGAGTATGCAAGCGCAAGATCTCTTTCCCCGAGATGGCAGACACGTCAATTACAAAGGCCACAGTAATTCGCGCAGCATGGGCCATTGTACTTGCTCGGTATTCTGAGACCAATGATATATGCTTCGGTTCCACTGTATCGGGCCGACAAGCTGCTGTTACCGGCTTGGAAGCTATGAACGGCCCAGCGGTTGCCACTGTTCCTGTCAGGATCCGCCTTGACCGCAACCAATCTATGTCGAGCTTCCTACAACAAGTGCAAACCCAAGCTTCTGAAATGGTTCCGTATGAACAATTTGGCCTTCGTAACATTTCCAAGCTAGGCCCCGCTATCAAAGAAGCGACAGACCTATCCAGTCTTCTAGTCATTCAGCCGGTGGCGCAAATGACGGATACTCCTGAAGGTTACCCATTGCTTCGTTCGCCAGATGCTGGAATGGTTGATGATCAAGAAGCACTTGATGGATACTTTACTTACCCACTTGTATTCCAATGTTTGATGTGCCCTGATTATACAGAGCTGATGTTTATCACAAACCCAGCAATTGTTCCAGATTCTCAAGTGGCAGCGTTGTCAAACCATTTCAGTGCTGTTCTGGATCAACTTCTCTCACACGGGGATCGGTCCTTATCCACAGTGGCGCTTGCAAGTGATTGGGATGCAAAGAAAGCTGCAGAGTGGAATATTGCTGAAGCCCAACCTGTCAAGACCTTCGTACACCAGCTCATTACTGATCGGGCTCGCCAACAACCAACTCATGAGGCAATTATCTCTTCCACAGCCACCATCACATACGCTGAACTTGATCACTGGTCGACCATTTTAGCTGCATATTTATCTCAATTAGGCGTGCGCTCTGAAACTATAGTCCCTTTCTCCTTCGAGAAGTCCATCTGGGCCATTGTTGCAATGCTTGCCACCTTGAAGGCTGGAGGAGTATTTGTTCCTATTGATCCTTCTCACCCTGCGAGCCGTCGTCAAGCTATCCTCGACGAACTCAACGTCCGCGTTATGTTTGTCTCAACCCAAACAAGAGAAAACTATGAGGGCATGGTGCACTATTTAGTAGAATTATCTGAGTCCCTGATTAAGAGTCTCGTCGCTACGATACGGACTGGCCATGCCATTCAAGCTAGCCCAAAGTCGTCGGATGCTGCCTACATCATTTTCACCTCAGGTTCTACCGGAAAACCAAAGGCCTTCATTGTTGACCATGCTGCTCTCAGCACAACTACTGTTGGC
>JAACJA010000007.1:722114-759377 GCA_017140755.1 Calonectria hongkongensis
GTCGCTACGATACGGACTGGCCATGCCATTCAAGCTAGCCCAAAGTCGTCGGATGCTGCCTACATCATTTTCACCTCAGGTTCTACCGGAAAACCAAAGGCCTTCATTGTTGACCATGCTGCTCTCAGCACAACTACTGTTGGCCATGGAAGAGCTTATACATTGTCTAAATCTTCCCGTGTCCTTCAATTCTCTAGCAATGTCTTTGATGTCAGTCTCAGTGAGATCTTCGAAACATTGGTCTTTGGTGGTACCGTTTGTGTCCCAACCGAAGCCCAGCGCCTACAAGACATTGCAGGGTTCATCGAGGAATCTCGTGTTAATACAGCCTTGCTGACTGCCACATTCCTCAAGACTTTGACCCCTGCTGATGTTCCATCTCTGGAGCTCCTGATCCTTGTTGGAGAGGCTCCTACTAAGGATACACTGGATACTTGGCATGGCCATGTTACGGTTGCTAATGCCTATGGTCCTTCCGAAATCAGTGTCTTCTGCTGTTCGCATGTTTACCAAACCCCTGATGAGCCTGCTTCGACCATTGGACGAGGATTTGGCAGTGCCTGCTGGATTGTCGAACCTGACAACCATAATCGTCTTGCTCCTATTGGATGCACAGGAGAACTTCTTGTCCAACGTCAAATGGCTCGTGGCTACCTCAATGATGAAGCAAGAACTAGGGAATCTTTTATTAAACGTGTTGACTTCCTGCCTCCACCTGCAGATGATGATACTCGACAATTCTTCAAAACTGGTGATTTAGTCCGTTATCTTGGCGATGGCACTATGGAATACCTTGGTCGTCAGGACACCCAGGTCAAGGTCCGCGGTTTCCGTGTGGAACTTGGCGAAATCGAATACAATATCAAGAGGGCTCTTCCCGAGGTATCTTATGTGGCAGTCGATGTGATTGACCGCGATTCTACTCAATCACTCATTGCGTTCCTTAGCTTTGGAGATGACGGAAAAGCCAAAAAGGATGTGCAAGATCTTTCAGACTGGCTATTGCCATTGGATAATGCGCTCAAGGAGTCTCTCAAAGCCCTATCAGATGACTTGAAACGGGTTCTCCCTCACTACATGGTGCCGTCCCTATTCTTGCCTTTGGAAGCGCTTCCATTCGGAGGTACACTCAAGCTTGACCGCAAGAGACTCAGGTCTTTCGCCACCAGCCTCTCGCAAGACCTGCTCAGCACCTTTACGCTTGGAACTGAAGAGATGGTTGAGCCTACTACAGAGATGGAATTCAAACTCCGCGACCTTTGGGCCAAGGTCCTAAATATTTCTCCTTCGAACATTAGCAAGAATGACAGTTTCCTCCGGATTGGCGGTGACTCTATCACAGCTATTCAACTGGTGTCACTCGCTCAGCAAAATGGTATTGGTCTGACCATTTCTCAACTATTCCAAGACTCCAAACTTGTCTCAATGGCTTCCATCGCTGGAGATTCCATTGCTGGGTCTTCTTACAAAACCACGCCATTCAAGCTTCTCCCCAATGGGCAACTTGATTCCATCTTGGCTTCTATCAAAGCCGAATGCAGCTTGATTGATGAAAGTCAAATTCAGGACGCCTACCCCACCTCAACACTTCAGGAGGGCCTTATGGCATTAGCTGTTAAGCAGCCTGGTTCATACATTGCAAAATACGCTTATGCCCTTCCTGATAGTATTGACATCCCTCGTTTCAAATCAGCTTGGGAGAAGACCCTCGACACTTGTGAAAATCTTCGAACTAGAATTGTGCTTCGCAATGCAACATCAATTCAAGCTGTCATCCGTGAGCAACCAACCTGGGAGTCAACCGAAGGCCTTGCCCTTTCATCTGTAATGGAAAGCCTGAAACATTTGGAAATGGCATATGGCTCTCGTCTTTGCCGGTACTTCCTTGTGAGGGAGCCGAATAATAAGTGCTACTTTGTCTTAATGGTGCATCATGCAGTCTTTGATGGCTGGAGCTTGAACGTCGTTCTTGGCAATCTTATCGCTCTCTATTTAGGACAACCCATCGAGCCTGTAGAGCCATATTCTACCTTTATTCATTATACAACCCAACTCAATCCTTCTGAAGCGACTGAATATTGGAAGAATCAACTCGCTGGTTCACAGCCCACATTGTTTCCTCGACTGGACCCTTCTCATAACCAACCCAGCATCACTCGGGTTAAAAGACATTCTGTCGCCTTCCCCAAGATGGTTGATACGTCTATCACTAAAGCCACCATTCTTCGCGCTGCTTGGGCCTTGGTCCTTGCACGATACAGTGATACCGATGATATCGTTTTTGGTGCTCTTTCCTCCGGTCGACAGGCTGCGGTCTCCGGCATTGACAAGACTGCTGGACCGGTCATTGCAACCGTTCCAGTCCGCATTCGCATCGACAAAACTCTCTCTATCTCTGATTTCTTACACGCTATTCAGCAACAGGCCACTGAAATGGTTCAGTACGAGCAATTTGGTCTCCGTAACATTGCCAAAATTAGCTCCGATGCCAAGGATGCCTGTGACTTCTCTAGCTTGATGGGTGTGCAACCAATGCAACACATGGGTTCCGCGGCAGATAATGAGGAGCAAATTCTCATTCCTGCAGACTCAATTTCCTATGGGCAAATGGATAATTATTTCACTTACCCTCTAATAGTGGAAGCTCAAACGCTCGACGACAGGGTAGACTTCGTGTTTACCTATGACTCCGTGTCGATGCCCGAAGCACAGTTGGAAGCTCTTTCTTACCACCTAGAGCATGTTGTCTTACAACTCTCCTCTGCCGGGGATGCGACTCTCAAAGAGATTTCCCTTACAAGTAGCTGGGACATCACTCAGGTTGTCAAATTCGGCGCAAATAAACCAACCAAGCTAGTTTCTGAGTGTGTTCATGAGATGATAACACGCCAAGCTCTGCGCAACCCAACCCGCGAAGCTCTATATTCTACTGAGGGTGGTCTAACCTATGGCGAGCTGGACACTATGTCAACCCAACTTGCCATGAATCTCGTGCAAATTGGAGTTAAGCCTGAAATGATTATTCCCATTTGTTTTGAGAAGTCCATATGGGCTGTTGTCGCTCAGCTTGCTGTTATGAAAGCCGGAGGAGCTTTCCTACCGTTCGATCCATCTCACCCTATAAGCCGACGAGAGGCTATAATAAAGCAAGTCGAAGCTAAGATTGTACTTGCTTCACCTCAAACAGCCATGCCATTTTCTGGCCTTGTTGACAGAGTTATCACTGTATCTGCGTCTTTGATTTCCAGCTTGCCAAAGTCTCCCTATCGTATTAAGCAATTCAAACCGAAAGCCATCCCTAAGAATGCCGTCTATGTATTCTTCACATCGGGCTCTACAGGTAATCCCAAGGGTGTGGTTGTTGAGCATGCTTCACTTTGCTCATGCATTATTGGCCACAGTCCTATATATGGCTATGGTTCTGATTCCCGAGTTTTGCAATTCTCAAACTATGCCTTTGATGCTAGTATATCTGAGATTTACTCCCCTCTTGTATATGGCGGCACAGTGTGTATTCCGTCTGAGAACGAACGCATGAACGGCATTTCTTCTTTCATCAATCAAGCAAATGTCAGCCACGCCCAACTTACCACATCATTCTCTAGAACAATCAACCCTGCAGACGTCCCGACATTGAAATCCTTAGTCATTGGCGGAGAACCTCTGGCTAAAGATAATGTCGATTCTTGGTTCGGCCGATTGAAGTTCGTTAACGGTTACGGTCCAACCGAGATTACCATCATTGCTTCTGCGCATGTCTTTCAATCGCCTGATGACTCTCCCAACACCATTGGCAAAAGTCATAATAACAGATGCTTGATTGTGGATCCAGAGGATCATACCAAATTAGCTCCTGTTGGTTGTGTCGGTGAATTGGTTATCCAGGGGCCAATTCTTGCCCGTGGATACTTCAATGATCCGGCTCGAACCGAAGCTTCATTCATTGAGGGCGTTCATTTGATGCCCGCACAGCTTGCGACTGGAAGCCCTAGATTTTACAAGACTGGCGATTTGGTCAAATATAACTTCAATGGCAATATCGAGTACATTGGCCGAAAAGACACTCAGGTGAAGATTCGTGGTCTTCGTATCGAGCTTGGGGAGATTGAGTACCAGCTTGGTCTGTCCTTACAGGGCATCAAGCAAGTTGTTGTCGACGTACTTAAAAATGATTCTGGCTCAAACCTTATTGGATTCTTCAGTTTTAATGACACAGCCATAGCTGATGTCGAAGTGTTCCTCCCTGTTACCCCCAACATGGAAACCCAGATGTCTGCTATTCGGTCCTATCTGAGCTCAGTGTTGCCACAGTACATGATTCCCGGTATTCTAATTCCCTGCAGCTACATTCCTGCCGCTTCTACCTCTGCAAAACTGGACCGCAAAACTTTGCGGTCTATGGCCGCCGCTCTCGATAGGGATTCATTGTCACGATACGCTCAAGCTCATGCCAAGAAGCAGCCCGTTCAGACACCAATGGAATTCCGCTTGCAGCAGATGTGGTCTGATATCCTTCATATTCCTATTGAAACAATTGGCCGAGATGACAGCTTCCTTGGTATTGGAGGCGACTCTATCACTGCTATCCAACTTGTTACAGTGGCTCGTGAGGCTGGTCTGACTCTCACTGTCAGTGACATCTTCGCTGATCCCCGACTCTCTGCTATCGCTGCCAATCTCAATACTACCAACGACACTGCCTCGTATGAAACTATTAGATTTGGCATGGTACCATCAAATGAGCTGGATATCATCAAGTCAACCATCCAGCAAGAATGCAATGTTTCAAACGAGCAGCTAATCGATGATGCCTACCCATGCTCGAGTCTTCAGGAAGGTCTCATGGCCTTGGCAGTCAAGCAACCTGGGTCTTATATTGCCAAGAACGTATATCGACTACCCGATAATGTTGACATTGATCGCTTCGAATCTGCTTGGGAGCAGACAGTCCAACTTTGTGAGAACCTTCGCACTCGCATCATCGTTCACCAGGGCATATCGTATCAGGGTGTTGTGAAAGAACAAGCAACATGGGAGTCTGCCATTTCCCAGCCCCAGCCCCTTCGCACACTGATGGATAACCTCAAGGATATAAACATGCAGTATGGCTCCAGGCTTTGTCGTTATGGCATTACCAGTGAGCCTAATGGACAACATCATTTCGTTCTCGTCATTCATCACGCCGTCTTTGATGGCTGGAGCTTAAATGTCGCTTTTAACACCCTCTTTACAATTTATAGAGGCGAAGCCGTTCCTCCTCTGAAGCCGTACTCGGCATTTATCAACTATGCAACACAATTAGATGACGTCGCATCCAGTCGCTTTTGGGCTTCCCAGTTGGAAGGTGCTCAGCGTGCGACATTCCCTCGTATGCCATCACAAGTAGATGCAGAGAGCAACACACGCCTTATGAAGAGAAAGATTGCATTTTCCAAGACTCCTAATACCTCAATAACGAAGGCCACAATTCTTAGAGCTGCTTGGGCTTTTGTGGTTGCCCAGTACTGTGATACCGAAGATGTTTGCTTCGGAACCACAGTATCGGGTCGACAAGCCCCTGTATCTGGGATCGAAATGATGGCTGGACCGGCAGTAGCCACTGTTCCTATCAGAGTTCGCCTAGATCGCCAAACATCCATCTCTGGCTTCCTCCAGCAGTTGCAACAACAAGCAACTGATATGATCGCACACGAACAGTTTGGCCTCCGTAATATATCCAAAATTAGCCCTGAAGCCAGAGATGCTTGTGAATTCTCTAGTCTTCTCGTTATTCAACCCGTTCAACGCGCTATTGATGAGGAAGGGGACAATATGTTCCTACCCGCTGACTCGCAGCTTTACGCTGCTGAAGAAGCGTCCGAGGGCTACTTCACCTATCCTCTAGTCATGCAGTGCTTCACCTATGATAACGAGGTTGAGCTGATACTGACTTATGATGCAAACATCGTATCCAATGATCAAGTCCTCACCTTGACTCACCATTTTGATACGGTGGTGCAGCAACTTCTTGAAGAGAGCGATGGCTCACTCAGCACTGTCAACGTCTCCAGCGACTGGGATCTTGGAAGGGCTATCAATTACAATGGCGAACAGCCAGAGATCCTTCGTACCTGCATCCATACCTTGGTTGAGGATCATGTCAGACAACGACCGAATGCTGTTGCCATTATGGCATGGGATGGTCAACTTACTTATGCCGAATTGGACTCATCTGCGAACAGGTTAGCTTCATTCCTCGTTGATGAAGCTGATGTTAAAGTTGGAGATCTTGTCCATGTATGCTTTGAGAAGTCGGTATGGTTCTTTGTATCAATGCTTGCAATTAACAAAGCTGGTGCTGCATGGGTGCCACTGGATCCTTCACACCCTGAGCAACGTCAGCGACAAATTGTTGCGCAAACAGGAGCCAATCTTCTCCTCGTTTCTGCTACTACATCCTCCAAGTGCGCTGATCTTCCCGTTGATCTCCTTGAAGTGTCCGCCGAATTCGACTCCTACCTATCTAATGAACTAGGCGCAAATCCACATGCGCCCGATGTCAAAATTACACCAGATGAGGCTGCCTATGTGTTATTCACCTCTGGTAGTACTGGAACACCCAAAGGTCTCGTCATGCAGCATGGTGCCGTATGCACCAGTCAGACCGCTATTGGAAAGCGACTTGGTTTGTCATCTTCTGTTCGAATCCTCCAATTTGCGTCATTTGTTTTCGATCTTTGCATTGGCGAGATAATTGGGCCTTTGATATTTGGTGCTACTCTTTGTGTGCCGTCTGATGAGACTCGAATGAGTGGTTTGAAGAAGTTTGTGAATGATAACAACGTCAATTGGGCTTATCTTACACCTTCTTTCGCTCGTACATTCAAGCCTACAGATATGCCTACTCTTGAGCTTCTACTACTGACAGGTGAAGCTGTCGGGCGGGATGTATTTGAGGCCTGGGTCGGAAAATTGCGTCTTGTCACTGGCTGGGGTCCTGCTGAGACTTGTGTATTCAGTACGCTTCATGAATGGACAACTGCTACCGAGTCTCCACAGACTGTTGGTCGTGCCGTGGGTGGCTTTTGCTGGATCGTCGATCCTGAGGATCCTCACAACCTTTCTCCTATCGGCTGTATCGGCGAAGTCGTTATCCAAGGCCCTACATTGCTTCGCGAGTACTTGGCTGATCCCGTTCGTACTGCCGCATCTTCTGTCACTGAGCTTCCATCGTGGGCGCCTGAGAAGCATTCCCCTTACTGGGGACGATTCTTCAAATCTGGTGACCTCTGCTACTATAACCCCGACGGTACCATCGAGTTTGTTAGTCGCAAGGATACACAGGTCAAGATTCGCGGTCTTCGCGTTGAGTTGGGCGAAGTCGAGCATCATATGCGTGAAGCTTTGCGAACTATCAAACAAGTTGTGGTTGATGTGTATAAAGGTGATGTCGGCACTAACCTTGTTGCATATTTCTGTTTCAAAGACGACACTCGAAACGGAACCCACAAGGCCAGCGACATCTTCATTCCATTGCAATCTAATCTCAGAAGCGAGATAAATGATGTAGTCGGCAGACTTAGAGTCGCGCTGCCTGGCTACATGGTACCCACTCTCTTCTTTCCTTGTGCTTATATGCCATCAATTACTTCGACAAAGCTTGACCGTGGCACTTTGAGGCGTCTTACATCCTCGCTTGATCGAGACGGTCTTGCCCAATTTTCACTCAGCGATGATGAAAAACGCGCACCAATTACCAACATGGAAATCCGTATCCAAAAGTTGTGGTCTACCATTCTTAAGATGCCTGCCGACGCAATCGGTCGTGATGATAGCTTTTTACGTATCGGTGGTGATTCTATTACTGCTATTCAATTTGTCACCACTGCCCGAGATGCTGGCCTGACTATCTCAGTGAAGGATATATTTGCGGATCCTCGACTTTCAGCTGTAGCGTCAAAGGTTACCGAAGATGGGGCTATCTCTTACCAGACGGCTCCATTTGACCTGTTACCTAACGATGATGTGGACGATATAAAATCTAGCATCCAGAGCCAGTGCCAATTGACCGCCGGACAAGTCATCCGGGATGTATATCCCTGCACTGGTCTGCAGGAGGGACTCATGGCCCTCGCCGTGAAGCAACCTGGCTCGTACATTGCAAGATATGTCTTTCAACTCCCAGATGACCTTGATACTATTCGCTTCAGGGTGGCATGGGAAAAGACTGTCAGCCTTTCCACAAACCTCCGCACCAGAATCACGGCATACCATGGATCTTCTTACCAAGCCATCATTCATGAAGATGCTACGTGGGACTCCTTTGAGGAGCTTTCTCTACAGCAGGCCATGGATAATGCGAAGGCAATCCAGATGCAACACGGTTCACGCCTATGTCGTTACTCCCTTGTAACAGAAGGTACCGGAAAGCATTACTTCCTCCTCACTCTTCACCACGCTGTGTTTGATGGCTGGAGTTTAAATCTTTTCATCACAACTTTGTATAACCTATATAACGGACAGGCGGTTCAGGAAATGCAGCCATACTCGGACTTTATCAATTACGTGACTCAAATTGACGAAGATGCTGCAAGTGAGTACTGGAAGGCTCAACTTGGGGGTGCTCAGCGGGCCGCCTTCCCTCGCGCGGTAACCAACAAATCCAAGCTTGCTAGTCGCGTGTCTAAGAGCAAGGTTGCCTTTCCAAAGATGTTTAACAGCTCAATTACAAAGGCTACTATTATCCGTGCCGCCTGGGCGATAGTACTTGCTCGCTACTCTGAAACGGATGACATTTGTTTCGGCGCGACTGTATCTGGTCGCCAAGCTGCTGTCACGGGTTTAGAGACAATGAATGGTCCAGCCGTGGCTACCGTCCCAATTCGAATTCAACTTAAACAAGAGCAATCCGTTTCCAGTTTTCTTCAAGATGTTCAGTCCCAAGCATCTGAAATGGTTCCCCATGAACAATTTGGTCTCAGAAACATCTCCAGGGTTAGTGATTCGGCAAGAGAAGCAACTGATGTGTCCAGTTTGCTGGTAATTCAACCTGCAGCCCATATTGGAGACGGCGATGATCAAGGCACATTCCTGCGCCTTCCCGAGACTGGCCTTTTCAATGAAGAGGAAGCCTTAGATGGGTATTTTACATATCCCCTTGTCTTTGAGTGCTCTACATACCCAGACCACGCTGGCCTCTCGTTTATTAGCAATCCAGCTGCCGTGTCAGACTCTCAAGTCACAGCCCTATCCCAACATTTCAGCTTCGTTGTCGCTCAGCTTACATCACATGGAGACAACCCCCTTTCTTCTATCTCGCTCTCTGGCGACTGGGATTTGAAGCAGGCTACCATGTGGAATAATGCTGACGCGACACCCGTGCAGAAACTTGTGCATGAGCTGATTTCTGATCGTGCACGCGACCATCCTTCTCATGATGCCATTGTTTCTTCTCGCAGCACTATCAGTTACGGTCAACTAGAGATGGCTTCTAGTATGTTGGCTACCCATCTTCTTCAGCTAGGTCTTCAACCTGGATCAATGGTGCCTTTTTGCTTTGAGAAATCTATCTGGACTATCATCGCGATGGTTGCAACTCTTAGAGCTGGTGGCGTCTTTGTACCGATTGACCCGTCCCACCCTGCTAGCCGACGCCAAGAAATTATTCACCAAGTTCAAGCCAAATTCATGTTTGTTTCGCCTCAAACCAAAGCAAGTTGTAATGACATGGGCCCTCAGCTTATTGAGCTATCTGAGTTATTGCTTGCCAAGCTTTCGACCACTATCAAGAACAGCCGTTACATACAGGTTAAGCCAAAGCCTTCCGATGCTGCATATATAATTTTCACCTCAGGTTCTACCGGAAAACCAAAGGCCTTCATTGTTGACCATGCTGCTCTCAGCACAACTACTGTTGGCCATGGAAGAGCTTATACATTGTCTAAATCTTCCCGTGTCCTTCAATTCTCAAGCAATGTCTTTGATGTCAGTCTCAGTGAGATCTTCGAAACATTGGTCTTTGGTGGTACCGTTTGTGTCCCAACCGAAGCCCAGCGCCTACAAGACATTGCAGGGTTCATCGAGGAATCTCGTGTTAACACAGCCTTGCTGACTGCCACATTCCTCAAGACTTTGACCCCTGCTGATGTTCCATCTCTGGAGCTCCTAATCCTGGTCGGAGAGGCTCCTACTAAGGATACACTGGATACTTGGCATGGCCATGTTACGGTTGCTAATGCCTATGGTCCTTCCGAAATCAGTGTCTTCTGCTGTTCGCATGTTTACCAAACCCCTGATGAGCCTGCTTCGACCATTGGACGAGGATTTGGTAGTGCCTGCTGGATTGTCGAACCTGACAACCATAATCGTCTTGCTCCTATTGGATGCACAGGAGAACTTCTTGTCCAACGTCAAATGGCTCGTGGCTACCTCAATGATGAAGCAAGAACTAGGGAATCTTTTATTAAACGTGTTGACTTCCTGCCTCCACCTGCAGATGATGATACTCGACAATTCTTCAAAACTGGTGATTTAGTCCGTTATCTTGGCGATGGCACTATGGAATACCTTGGTCGTCAGGACACCCAGGTCAAGGTCCGCGGTTTCCGTGTGGAACTTGGCGAAATCGAATACAATATCAAGAGGGCTCTTCCCGA
Source organism: Calonectria hongkongensis (assembly GCA_017140755.1). Lineage (NCBI taxonomy): Eukaryota > Fungi > Ascomycota > Sordariomycetes > Hypocreales > Nectriaceae > Calonectria > Calonectria hongkongensis. The sequence continues at coordinate 732,749 of JAACJA010000007.1, forward strand.
GGTATCTTATGTGGCAGTCGATGTGATTGACCGCGATTCTACTCAATCACTCATTGCGTTCCTTAGCTTTGGAGATGACGGAAAAGCCAAAAAGGATGTGCAAGATCTTTCAGACTGGTTATTACCATTGGATAATGCGCTCAAGGAGTCTCTCAAAGCCCTATCAGATGACTTGAAACGGGTTCTCCCTCACTACATGGTGCCGTCCCTATTCTTGCCTTTGGAAGCGCTTCCATTCGGAGGTACACTCAAGCTTGACCGCAAGAGACTCAGGTCTTTCGCCACTAGCCTTTCGCAAGATCTGCTTAGCACTTTTACACTTGGCAGTGAAGAGATGGTTGAGCCTACTACGGAGATGGAATTCAAACTTCGCGACCTTTGGGCTCAAGTTCTTAAGATATCACCATCGCAAATCGGAAAAACAAGTAGCTTCCTTCAAATTGGTGGTGACTCCATCACAGCTATTCAACTGGTCTCCCTGGCTCAGCAACATGGCTTAAGCCTGCTAATTACCGATATCTTCGACAACTCTCAGCTTTCCCACATGGCTTCCATCTCTACCAACAGCGCAGCAACACCCTCTTATGACACTCATCCTTTTGAGCTCCTAGGAGCAACCAACACTGAAGAGCTTAGGGCCGATGTCGCATCGTTGTGTGGTGTATCCAGCCACACTGACATCAAAGACATTTTCCCAACATCAAGTATCCAAGAAGGTCTCATGGCGCTGGGTGTCAAGCAACCTGGATCTTATATCGTTAAGAATGTTTATCGCCTCGGAGATCAAGTGAATCTTGCCAAGTTTAAGCAGGCGTGGAATCAGACTGTCGCTGTTTGTGACAATCTTCGTACAAGAATCATTCTCCAAGATGGTGTCTCCTACCAAGCCATCATTGATGAAGAGCCATTTTGGGAACCCACTGACGGTCTTGATCTCAATCATGTCTTGAATACTCTCAGTATGATTAAGATGCAGTATGGCTCACCGCTTTGCCGTTTTGCAATTGTTTCCCACCAAGACGGTGCGAATTACTTCGTATTGATGATGCACCACTCGGTATTCGACGGCTGGAGTCTCAATTTGGTACAGGGCGCTCTTTACCAAATCTACCACGGGCAATCCTTTGAACACCCTCCACCATACTCGGGTTTCATTAAATACACTACGCAGCTTGACCAAAACGCTGCCTTCACATACTGGAAAGACCAGCTTCGCGGGGCTCAACGAGCCACATTCCCTCGCCCCGAAGCTGCCACTAGCAAGTCAATCAGTCGCGTGACCAAAACAACCATTTCTTATCCCAAGTCTCAAGATAACACCATCACGCAAGCAACCATTCTTCGCGCCGCCTGGGCTACCGTACTCTCACGTTATTGCGACACTGATGATATCACCTTTGGTACAACAGTTTCTGGTCGTCAAGCTCCGGTCAAGGGCATCGACATGATGGCTGGGCCTGCAGTAGCTACCGTACCAGTCAGAGTTCGTGTAGACGGGCAAAAGACTGTTTCTGGCTTCTTAAACGACATTCAACAACAAGCTTCTGACATGATTGCACATGAACAATTTGGTTTGCGAAATATCTCTGGGGTCAGCCCAGAGGCCAAAGAAGCTTGCGAATTCTCCAGCCTTTTCGTTATTCAACCTGTGCAGGCTCTCCGATCCGATAGCACTACCACTGATGCTCCTTTCCTCACCGCAGCCGACGTAGTCGGTCATACTGGAGAGGCCTACTTCAGCTACCCTCTTCTCCTCATGTGCTTTACTCACGATGATCATGTCGAATTTGAATTCACTTACCACAGCAACATCCTCAGTGAAGAACGAATCCACGCCATGTCACACCATTTGGAGACTGTTGTCAATCAGCTCCGGCTTGGTGGCAAGACACTCTTGGAGAATGTCTCGGTGTCTGGCTCCTGGGATCAACAAAAAGTGGTAGACTGGAGTGATGATGGACTGGAGGCCATTGATTCTTGTGTGCATCTTCTCATTGAGGAACAAGCACGCCTGCGCCCACATAGCCCTGCCTTGTCGGCTTGGGACGGCGAGCTTACCTACCAACAACTTGACCAGGCCGCGAATAGATTCGCCAACCTCTTGGTGAACGACTATCTTGTTAAGACGGGCGACCTTATCCAGGTATGCTTTGAGAAATCCGTCTGGTATACTGTTGCCATACTTGGAATCAACAAAGCTGGTGCTGCCTGGGTTCCAATTGATCCGACACATCCCACATTCAGGCATCAGCAAATTGTCCAACAGACCCAGGCCAAGATTGCAGTGACATCCCTTGCCACTGCTGATATCTGTGAGACATTAGTACCTCATGTCATCAAACTGTCGCCAGCATTAATTGAGAAGCTTGCTGGCCGATCCAGAGCTTGGGGAGACAATCCTCCCATTGTCAATGTCGGTCCCTCGGATGCTGCATATGTCCTCTTCACTTCTGGTACCACTGGTGTTCCCAAGGGTGTTGTAATAGAACATCGTTCAGTTTGTACGAGTCAAACTGCAATTAGTAAGCGACTTGGCATAACCCCTAATGCTAGACTTCTGCAATTCTCTGCATATGTCTTCGATGCATTAGTCGGTGAAATGATTGGCGCACTCGTATCAGGCGCTTGTGTCTGTGTGCCATCAGAGCATGAGCGTATGAATGGCCTGAGAGAATTTATCAACAAGATGAAAGTCAACACTGCTTGGCTTACACCTACCTTCGCTCGTACCATCAAACCTGAAGACGTCCCCAGCCTCCAACTACTACTTTTGATTGGTGAAGCTGTTACGAGAGACGTATTTGAAAGCTGGTTTGGCAAGGTTCGCCTCGTCAATGCTTGGGGTCCTGCTGAGACCTGCGTTCTTAGTGCCACGCACGAATGGAAATCACTTAATCAATCATCTCTTATAATTGGACGGCCTGTTGGAGGCTATGGGTTCATTGTCGACCCTGAAGATCCCCGCAAGCTGGCTCCTGTTGGTTGTATCGGTGAAATTGTCATCCAAGGCCCAACTCTACTGCGCGAATATCTATCAGATCCATCTCAAACTCGAGCGGCAACAGTCACTTCTCTGCCAAGCTGGGCCCCAAGACGCACTTCGCCCAACTTCAACCGGTTCTATAAAACAGGTGACTTGGGTTTCTTCCACATGGATGGTTCGATAGAATATGTTGGGCGTAAGGATGCCCAGGTCAAGATTCGCGGTCTTCGTGTTGAACTCGGTGATGTCGAGCAACATATCCGCAATGCATTGCTCGGCGTCAAGCAAGTTGCAGTTGATGTTCTTAAATCCGATTCGGGTTCTAATTTGATTGCATACTTTTCATTTAGCGAGGAGAAACGAACCGGCCTGGTTACGGCTGAAGATATTCTTGCTCCGCTTACATCGGATATGCAAAACCAGGTTACCGGTGTGGTTGGGCAACTAAATATCTCATTGCCTCGTTATATGATCCCTACAGCCTTCATCCCCTGCAGCTATCTTCCAGTCATCACCTCTGGCAAATTAGACCGAAAAGGGCTCCGCACCCTAACGGACTCCCTTAGTCCAGGCATTCTGGCACAATATTCTATGGTTGATAGCAACAAGATTGCTCCCAAAACTCCTATGGAGTCCCGTCTTCAGCAAATCTGGGCGAAGGTGCTCCAAATCCCAGTCGATTCTATTGGCCGGGACGACAGCTTCATGGGACTTGGTGGTGATTCCATCACTGCTATTCAATTCGTTACCACTCTCCGCGAAGATGACATGTTGATTACTGTGAATGACATCTTTGCCGACCCTCGACTGTCAGCAGTTGCCGCCAAAGTTGTCGAATCTGAGAACGCACCAGATTACACAGCCACACCTTTTAGCCTATTGCCAGCCGATGAGATCGATCCTATCAAAGAGATCATTCTTGAAAGCTGTGAGGGTTCAAGGAGGCAAGACATTCAAGATGCTTACCCTTGCACTAGTCTCCAAGAAGGCTTGATTGCACTTGCAGTGAAGCAACCCGGTTCATACATCGCCAAATATGTATACCGACTACCTAAGGGTATTGACCCTATCCGCTTTAGAAATGCCTGGGAACGAACTCTCCAAATGTGTTCGATTTTGCGTACCCGGATTGTGGCCAAAGACGGAATTGCTACTCAAGTCGTCCTTCGTGAAAATCCCAAATGGGAATCTACCAAAGGCTTGAATTTAGCACCCTTTATGGATGACATGAAAGACATTGAGATGCAATACGGTTCACGTCTGAGTCGCTATGCTTACCTAGAGGATAAACAGACCGGAAATAGCTACTTTGTGCTCATCATTCATCATACAGTGTTTGATGGCTGGAGTTTGAATGTTATCCTTGGTACGCTTGTCAGCATCTACCAAGGACAGGCACTTCTGGATCTACAGCCGTACTCCAGCTTTATCAATTATACTACCCAGCTTGACCAATCTGCAGCAGTGGCTTATTGGAAAGACCAGCTCGAGGGTGCCCAACGGGCGACATTCCCTCGTGTCAATACTTCCCCTGACTACAAACCTACCACCTCCATTATGAAATCCTCCATCTCGTTCCCCAAACTGGAAGATAATTCCATCACTAAGGCAACCATCCTTCGAGCGGCATGGGCATTGGTTCTTGCCCGCTATTGCGATACCAAAGATGTGTGTTTTGGTACAACTGTATCTGGTCGCCAGGCACCCGTTGCAGGGATCGAAACCATGGCGGGTCCAGCAATTACCACTATTCCCGTCCGTGTGCGTCTTGACAATCAAAAAGGTGTTTCCAGTTGGCTCAACGAGATGCAGCAACAGGCTGCAGAAATGGTGACGCATGAGCAATTCGGCCTTCGCAACATCTCAAAGGTCAGCAATGATGCAAAGGAAGCTTGCGACTTCTCAAGTTTGCTGGTTATTCAGCCAATGCAACACGCCACCGCTGATTCTACGGACTCGGAGGCAATTCTGAACCCAGCCGAGGATGAGTCGTATAGCAATAAACAAGCTGTGGAGGGTTACTTTAGCTACCCGCTTGTCTTACAATGTTTCGTTTATGAAGATAAGGTTGACCTTTTTATCGTCTACGATTCTGGTATTCTCAACGAATCGCAGCTCAACGGCGTTACTCAGCATTTCACCGAAGCGACTCAACAACTACTCAAGAAGCGTACCGCAAGAACATTGGGTCACAAATCATCTTCTCGGTCATTGAAGAACAAATCTTCATCTCGATCATTGAGACACAAGTCTTCCTCCCGATCACTCTCGCGCAAGTCATCATCTCAGTCGTTAGCTGATCAGACTGTTGCCTCTGAAGGAGAGGTACCGCCTCTTCCTGCCCAATCATTATCTCGGAAATCATCATCCCGATCATTGGCTTGCAAGTCATCTTCTCGGTCGTTGGCTGATCAAGCAGCTACCCAAGAAGATGTTCCACCCTTCCCTAGCCAGCCACTCTCACGCAAATCTTCCTCTCGGTCACTAGCCCGAAAGTCATCTTCTCGTTCACTGGCTAATGCGGCAGCCTCTCACGAGGATGTACCACCTCTTCCTGGTCGATCTTTTACGTAAAGATGTCGACATTTATGAATTAGTTTAGCGTATATTTCATTATGTTCTTTTTTTCGTTTAGACAGATTCTTTTGACTTCAATCCTTTGGTGAGAAGAAAAGAATATCGGGTTTTTTTTCTTTCCTAGTCTAGTTTACTCTTTTTCAACTTCGATTCCATAGACACAAATACATATCTCAATTTGGTTTTTTTCTGAAGTAAAAGTGCGCACCAATTTTTAATTAGTTAGCTAGAATTTCGTTCCCTACTAGTTTTCGTATTTGTGAATATAAATACAGGTTTTAAATATATCCTCTTCAAAGAAGCTTTCTTTCCAATTTTGATGCAAAAAATAGTCTTTGGATACAAAATGAGGGTGTAGATACCTTGATTCTTTTTGCTTCTCAATGAGGTAATTTCCAGTCACCAAGCCTCTTTAATTGTTTATTTCATACTGTATGCGACTTCTCATAGGTGGCTAGCTATCCCCCAAATTGCAAGGTTGGTATCGTTTTGTCATCTCGGTAAAGTCGACCCAGCCCCCTCGTCTCGAAAAGGCGATGTGACAGGCGCGCTAGTGAAAACAGGGGCGCTTTTAGCGTGTTCTGTTCACAAAACACGGGTATCCAGTCTCCGGATAGGTTAATCTACAAGAGAAGATTCAAGATTGGTGGTGAGAGTCCTTTTCCTGGGGTGCATTTTGTGCCTGCAGTCTCCCTGTGCTATAACAGCCCGCATCCGATCGGTCTGCTAAGCTTGAGAAATTCGGCATTCACTCAATCAGTGGCCACTCTCAGCCATTGTGCAAGCACTATTATCAGCCCAACGAATGATCAGTGCCCAAGTAGACAATGAACTTCCCCCCGCCGACCTCACCGACAAAATCAGCGGTGTCTGAACATTGGAAAGTCTCCACGAACCGGACGACCAAGATTATGGTATCCGCAATTCGACATGTCATATTAGAGTTCTTCATTGATTGAGTCATTTTGCATTTTCCTATTCTATGCTCGATCAGTTTTTTTCGGTGGCCTTTTTATCCGTCCAGACCTCCTGTTTTAGCCCCTCAAATGCGGAGGCGCCATTGGGTGGGTGCTATCTGACCGCTCCGCCTCGTCTAGGTGTTTCACGCTCAAGCTGTCATCGGGTGGTGATCGGGTCGTCATGGGATTTTCCCGCTGCCCCATCAGGCATAGGAGGTTTTGCTGGAAACAAAGACCGAAAAAGAACCATTTTGCTCCAGAGTCCTTCTTTACTCACCTCCAAACTTAGCTGTGAGATCTTGAGTTTGTGAGAACGTCATGTCATTGCTTGCAGCGTGGGCCGTAATGGCGGATAAGGATCCTGCCGGGTTCTTAACTGGTTTCCGCATAGACTGGAAAAATAACGATTCCCCAATATTAAAAGATTCTTCTGAAATGTTGACACTGAGGGATATCAAAGTCTTGTGCGATGATGGGCAGAGACAGCCCTTTTCGGAAATCTACCTCCCGGTTCCGAAACTTGTCCTCACTTGCAAAAGATATATGCTGGACCACGAGAAATTCGCCTTCATACAACTCGATAAGTGTCGATTTCTATCTGCAGGTGCTTCTCTGTATTGGCCAAAAAAAAATCTACACGGAAAAGTAGAGTTCCCTCGACGAGTAATGGAACTCTATCTTCGCCTTCCTGCGGTATGCGAAGCGTCTCCAGCTACAGCAAGGGCTCGACAGCAGGTTAGGTATGCAATTTCAATTCTTTCGGATAACGAATTACACGGTCTAATCATGTCACAGGGATTCTTTTGAGAAGCATGAGCTCAGTCTTCTGGATTCAAATTGGACGAAACCGAGTAGTTGCTTACTAAACTACCTGAATTATTAGCTTCTGAAGCCTGCTGTACTGCCAACCTTTGAAAGTTGGGAATCTACGGAGGTAGAGTGTGGAGTATTGAAACAGTTTTACCACGAAACATTGGAAATTTCTCCCAAATACTCTTGGGTGGACGTTCTTGCCAGCCTAGAAAAGGCACATGGTTCAACTGCTACCTTTTGGTATCCACATTTGAGAAAATTCTATCGGGCTTTAGATGAGTTGCTTCCAACTTTCTCGGACGACGATAAAGACAAACTCAGGTGGGTGATATTTCTTTATCAATTCTCCTTTGCTAACCCATTACAAGGTCATTCTTCAACAATAAACCTTATATTAGAGTGGTCCACAATGGATCCCTCCTCTGGTACCAATTTTCGAGCTGTGTTTGGGCACCAGAGCTCATCGTACGGACAAAAATTGACTTAAGCGATCATTATAGAGGCTTGAAATCTTTCTTTACTGGATTTCTAAGAGTCCCCAAGTATGACTGTGGTCTTATTTACAATGATTTACTAGATCTGGATCCAAGGGAAACATCTGTGGAGGAAGCTAAAGAAATGCTCTAGTCACTCAATGGATCTTTAACCGAATGCGGACACCTCCTCAATCATAGATCATTACTCTTTCGGCCTATATTCCCCGTCAAGTTTAGAAATGGTGAGGTTAGACTTTGCCCTGCGACCTCGGGCTTTCTAATTGGAGGTGAGCAACTTCTCCAACAACAGTTTCTAGATCGTGTTAAGTTACTTGACTTTCCTGCTGAAGATGTTTGGGGTCTTGAGCCTTTCATCGTTTGGGCCGATTTGGAAGAGCAATACCTGTCCTGTAACATTGAGGAGAATACTTATCTAGAACAGGATGCAGCCCCTCGATTGATTCCTCAGAGCTTCACCACAGCCCAGGCCCGAGGTCTTTTGCGGTATGTTTCATAATCGACATGGTCTTAACTCCCCACTAATACACCAGAACAGGATAGCACGACATTTCCACAGTCCTCGAGTTGGGTCCAGTTCTCAAAGACAGAATTTCATCAACAAGATTGAGCAAACCAAATTCTTCAAAACCGGCAGAATTTATCGCCAATTGTCGCTCAATAAGAGAAACTGCTCCGCCACTGCCGATGAACAACCCAGTGATTTGCACATTAGTGACTTGGGCGACGCATTGCATATCTACATATCCGACCGTGAAGGTGCTTATGAGTTTTGCTTTGTCTCAACTCTCCCACGGCAATTAGTGGAGTGGATGATGGCAAATCCTTCTGTTGAGGAATCGGCACGATCAAGTACGGCGGCTGTGAGCGCCGTCAAGAGCATTCTTAATATCAGTGATTCGTTGATTAACGACGTTCTCATTGAGAAGGGAATAATCGGCGACGATGAGCCAGACCTGCCATCGCAAGCTGGTATAAGCGACCTATCGAGTAACAGTGATGTTATTGGCGAAGCAATCGACGACGATAAGCCAAAGTCGGAACCTGGAGTCAATACAGTCGATATGTCAGTCAAAGAGAGACTGGTTGAGGCGAAAAGGATAGACGATGACAAACTGGAGTTGCTACGTGAGGTCAAGGACAGCTATGAACCGACCAACGATGAGTTTACCTACGACAGAATATCGTGCAACAACCGGCCACAGTCACAGTTGGACCTCGATGCACATGCCACTTCGAATGAGAACGAAGTGATTGAGAATGACAATGAACTGGACTCGCGACTTGAACTGGATTCAAGCAGGATGCTGAGAGAAGACATACTCACTTCAGATGACACAGCATTTGGCGATATGTCAAAATTACAACTTAAACCGGATTCAAGCAGCACTTTGAATGGAGACATGCCCATTGAAGAAGTAGTTGAAAATGACGATGGGTTCCACTCGCAGTTTGAACTCAATGCAAGCAGTACATCGAGTGAGGACATACTCACTACGGACGAAACAATATGCGACGATGAACCCAGGTCGCAGCTCTCGCCCAAAACAAACGATGCATTGGCCGAAGAAAACTTGATCGAGAATGAAACAAAGTTACACCTTAAGTCTATCACAGACAACATCTCAGCCGAGGAGATGCCGCTTGATGAAATGGTAATCAGTGACAACGAATCAAAATTACAATCGAAACTCAACTTAGAAGATACTTTCATCAAGGAAATTGATGAAAGCGAGCAAAGTCAAAACTTTGTTACATTAAGAAGTAGACTTTACTTACATAAATGATTTACGTAATACACGAGCTGTTTGTTTCTTTGCTTACCTATGTAATCCTGCCTCACTTGTGCCGCATCGACCCCGCCTCATAGTTATACTGCGATTATTCCAGCATTTCACTGCATTTGATATCATGTTTAACCAAAAAGAACTAAGCTTTATATGATTGTATTAAAAGTTCAGTTTCTCGGGGTGATTCCGACCTTTGTGTTTCCAATCATGCACATACCAGTGCCAGTCGGGCCGGAAACATGACACAGAAAGACATATTTATACGAATAATAGCAAGAGATTGGAGAAAGAAATCGAATTCTTTCGATATTCAGTTAATAAAATTTAGAACTACTCTAACCCTTTTACTAAATAGTAACTGGCCGATATTTGACGCGTGTCGTAATTATTTCTTTTCCTTTTCTTTTGTTCTTTTTTTGCTTTCTTCTTATCGATCCCTCATGCCTTGAGGAACGTAGTGACGAGAGGTTGTTTTTTGACTCCCTTCCAACTTTTCACCAGGGGATTCAACCCGGCCTTCTGATTTGTGCTTTTTAGAGTCTGTGGGTGGTGCTTCAGCTGCTCTTGTCTCCGCTTGCTCCACTGTTTTTGATCTTTGTCTGTCTTTTAGTTATGTAAATACTTGCTATCTGTCTATTCCTTACTTACTTTAATTACTAGTAGTTTAATTGGCTGTCTTTACTGGATATAGTGGACTGGCATATTGTAAGGATATGGGACCAAGAGGACCAATTAGGACTGTGCATGCAAGGCGCACTAGCGCACGGCACTGTAGGGCAAAGGCGCCCACAAGAACATCCTGTAGTGAGCGCAGGCGAACAGTACTACTATTCATCAATATCAACAGATAGCTATGATTCCAGATGCATGTAGAAGCTCTTGTCCTCTCAATTGAAGGGTCTATCTAGGTCTCTTATAGCTGTTGTTGCTAGTCTAGCTGTTGTGTGGTCCGTTGACCCGGCTGCGGTCCGTTGACTCTATTCCGGTCCGATGAACCTTATTCCAGTCTGATGCCTTTGAGGCCGGCCGCGGCAAACCCAGTAGCGGTCAGATGGTCTCATCACCTAAGTCGTCGTTATTTGTATGTGAATTTAGGCTGCACGCAGCTTGGAGCCTGTTGGTCTGATCTGGCCGTTACCGCGTTGGTCAGGCTAGGTTATTGAAGCTATCTACAGTGTGTGACAATCAAGTTAAAGTCTGGTAGTAAGAACAGAGGTCTATTGCAGTTCTATTAGTACTGAGCCCTCTTTGTTTACAAAGATATATTTACATAATGTATACTTATTCCATTAATTTCTCTTTCAGTACATAATATTCTTCTGCCTTGTATAAGTCATAAGCCATATTGAATACTTCTGCTGCCATTCCAATGATTAAATATTCTCCTCGGTTTATTACTGGCCAGATATCGTTCCCTGATGTACCACCAACTTGTTGCTTTACTGGTGTGGTAGTTGGTTTAGGATAGATGCTGTTAAAATATGATGCCTTACTAGGTTTTGATGATGTACAGTTTAAGTGTAGTGCCTTTGTCCAGCTATCTACTTTCATCAACCCCTGCGATCTTGATGCAATGCCGGGGAGGGGTTACCATACTTTTCAAGTATTGGTCATCTTTCCAATCTACTCTAACCCCTATCCTAGTCTTTATAAAAAGATAATTAAGAAGCCAGAGTCCTCCTTCAATACAAGCATACAATTATACTATAATAGCAAGATAATTGGTATACTATCTCATGAGTGTAAGACTGTGGGTGCGGGGAACCAATCAAGATGCACGCTACGCGTGCATCTAAGCGTGAGACATTGTAGGGCAAGAATGCCCACAAGAACATTACGTAGTGAGCGCCGACGAACAGTTCTACTGTTCGTTAAGTTGAAGTCTTGCATAGAGAACAGAGATCTATTGGGACCCATTGATGCGTCACCTTAGTCGTGAATCCAGTTCGTTACATTTAGATAGACCAATTCAAAGCACCCTTCAAATTAAACAAACCCAGGACCAGCCCTTCACAGCAATCACAATAAGGATTAGAAGTATATTCTACTGCTACCTTCTACCCTAAAGTAACAAAAGAGAAGATCTACCAAGAGGAAATAATACTATCTATAAGTATTATCTATTTATATAATTCTAGGATTACTTGTTTATTTTAATCTCTAAGTTATACACTTTTTATTCTCAAAACTAACTATCCTTATGTAAAGAACTGGGTGGTGTTCCAATTCCCCAATAGACCAAAAAGATCAACCAGTTCAATTAGGTTCGCTACACTGAACTGCACCACACAACAGCTTATATAGAGGCTTGCTAGGATCCACATCCTTACACCTTAGAATTTTATAATATATATAGGATCCTTAAATAAACATTATACCTTAAGGAATATTTCTTGTTTTTCTTTTCTTATTTCTTGTAGATAAATGCTAATGCAACCTTCCTATATCTTGCCCTCTAACCTTCAACCTTTCCACACCACGTTCCTCAAGGCTATTTTTGAGCGGAACGGAGCCCTAGAGGCCGGCGCAGTACCGCCTTCACTTGTTTAAAACAGAAGAGAAGGTGAGAAAAAGAAAGGATCAGGCTTTAGTCTTATGTTCAATACCTACCTTTACCCTGTCTTATCTTTTGTCACGCTATTACATAAACACTGTCTCGAAAAATAAGAGAATAGAAGGACGAAATAAAATATTAGCGTATGATATCCCAATGGGAATGCAATATGAAACACTGAATATCAATTTTGGTTTGTGTATCATGCACATATAATACATGCATCTCTGCAGGGGAAAGTTAGCATCAAAGTAGTGTGCTATGACGTGTTCATTAACCCCTTCCTAGGATATGTATAAAACCTTTATCCCAACCAAACTCCTTGTTATGACCCTGACGGGTTCCTTCCAACACAGAACGTTAAACCTTTCTCGTCTCCATCTGTACTCCGGTGGCTGCAGACAAAAGTTCGGCTGCCTATGCTGAGCATAGTTGGCCCTTTAAAATGTACATCCCGCCTGGGTTTGTCAAAGCATCGGTAGATGGACGCAAGCCGCACATTCCTCTCGATCATAACAGAGAGGTTCTGATGCGGATATGGGTCACATGACCTGTGGCCACGGGAGGCCCTTATGGACTGCCCGTGGCTCCTGACTCAACCAGAATCATCCTTCCTTCAAGATATCACAGATACCCTACTTTCTTGCATCAGGTTCCTAGGCCTGATTGGGCTGCCGTGTACGATGAGTGTCATCACGTGTTTAATCGCACTTATCAGAATGACTAGAAAGTCAATTAAAAAGCGACCTTCAACTGACTCGGGGTCATCATTGTATACATACAATCTCTCAACAAATTAATTTTTGGTCTTGGACAGGTTATATGTTACTTTTTATTTTTTTTTTCTGTTTTTAACAACTCTATAACTTGAGCAGCAGGTGATGAGGTCGTTAGTAGCAGTGGCAGCGGCGACGACTTGTGCTAGGCTTGGGAGGAGGACGTGACGATAGATTGGGAACTGCATTTTCTATCGTACGAGAGGTTGTTACCATCGGCGCCAAATCTTCTGTAGATTTTTATCGGACTCTTCCTTTGCCTTTTCTATCAAAAAGAAAGAAAGAGAGAAAGAAAGAAATACACTGTCTAATCTGTGTCGGAGTTCATTGGTCCTTACCCTAGAGATATGTATTTTCGACATAGAACGTTTGTCTGGTACATAGAAGCGTTCCTGTTGTCATATTGGCACTCAATATTATGCCACATGGTGATTAGGAGGTTATAAGTTGGTGGGCCGGTAAATAATCATCGCCATCACTGCCATTTACGAGGGGAAACGGACGGTTTGAGGGTTGGTCAGGTAGCTCAAGTGAAGATAATCAAATTGTACTGAGAGTTAGGTAGCAGCAACTGCTAGAGGTTTAAATAGTCTATAGTCTATCTTATGAGGACGGGTTAGGGCAAAATTGAGGGCTCTTAGATCACATTGAGAGTGATCATACTGATCACTCTTGCTTGGTGTTGATTGCAGTGATCGCGTTCACTCAGGCTTAGCAGGAAATAGTGCTGACCAACATCAGTAAAAGGGGGCCCTTGTCACATGATCTTCCAACCCGGCTCCCGGGTAGGTCAAGCTAGTCTGGCCTGGGTCACAACACCAAAGGTCGTTATTTTAAGTGTTATTGAAGTTTAGATGGTGATTTCAATTCAGGTTGATAAAGGGTCATTCAATGCTAATATCATACGAAGGTAGTTGAACGATAAATACTATGCTATCTATCTACTCCAGAGAGCTCCCTGAAGTCACACATGAAACATGGTACTTGTAGGACACCTGTATTGATGGTGCTCAAACTAGGATCTGATCTAAGATCTGGCGTTCTCGCCCGATTATTCCGGTGGCGCAGGCAACAATAAGCATCGCATGAACAAAAGACTTGTTTTGGCAAGTTGACACAAGAAAGCACGTGGGCGCCAGATTAGTTAAATTTTTGTATGATGTCTGTGCTAGATTGATACCCACAGATGAGATTGCTAATAGATGGAGTAAAGGTATCGTATCCGTAAGGAATTGAATGGAAATTAGTGTCAGCTTCTTTTGACACGTCAGGTGGGGAGATCCCTCAGCTAAAGAAGAGTTGGAAGAAGCTGACATTCATTCTTTTTTCCAGACCCTTACTTAATTTGGGAACAGTCTTCGTATCCTGCCTACTTGAGGATGAGGCGCTGGCGCCCGGTGGAGTATCGCTTAACTACCGGTTTACCGGCATGCCAGGGGCAAAATCATGCTACGTAAACGAGCCAATCAGCAGTCTAACCATGTTAGCACGTGTTTTTGAATGCTATGATACCATTGGCGAGACCCTATGCATGCACTTGATGGTCAAGTTGGAGTAAAGACGCGTCAAGACGGGCCTTCTCCAGACAATGTGACTGTCCGGGATGCCTGGTCCCAATGTGTCGTTAAAATGAAGCCTTCGGCATCTCAGGAGGTCTTGCTTTCTGGGCTCCGTGGTGATAAATAAAGTCCGAGGCATTCATTAAAGTGCGCATGACATTTTGCACGGAGCCGTTGTGTGGGGACCTAGCCTAAATTCTGCCTCAGCCTTTGTGATGCCATTGTTGAGAATCATTATCTTATGTACTCGACCATTTTTTGTTGCCTTTTTCCCATTTCTTATTTTTAGTTAAAAACCATCTTTAGCCATGTAATTAGATGACAATAAAAAAACAATTTGAGGCATGATCATCACGATATCGCTGGCAGGCGGAGAGGCACCAATATTAATGACTTGGCACTTGCGCCAGGTAGGGTGGATCCTGGTACCCACACTCCCCTTAAAGTGATTGGCCACTTCAAGCATTGGGCTTCAAAGACGGGCGTTCTGGCCCACAATTGCCTCACAAATTTCGGGAACTAGGCCGTCGGGCTAGCACCTAGTAGAAAGTTTGAGACTTCCATCGCGTATCAGTGCTACCCTCAATACCACGTGCAGGGTAGTATTCCCACATAACGAACCACTTCTAACCTGTGGAGAAGGTATGAATCACCGAAATGAGCAAAGGACGAGCCTGTCAGTCCCCTCGATGACTGTCCCGCACCAGTTGATTGGCTGTTTAGTAAAAACTTGGCTTCTAGAAGCCGATGTGAAGTAGGGGTCTGAGAAAGCTTGTCTGCCACGGGCCACAGTATGTAGCGAGCTTTTATTCGTGGATGACGTGACATGGTTATGGTGTTCACTGATGTGGTCTACGACTAAGCAGGCAAGGGTCGAAGGTCGGGCAGATTGGTTTTTCTCCTGGCAATCTCTTACCTATCTCTTCGATGGCAAGTTTTGCGACTGAAATTTAGACATTCATCGATTTCTTGCTCCAAGCATTTGTGAGGGTTTATCGGCAATGCAGGGACATGAACAGGTAATACATTGAAGATAGCCGCATACTAATTAAGAATCTAGTGCGAAAGAGAACGGGATCGGAACACTCATTACATAGCTCTTCGACGAACTACATGCTTTAAATGCACCATTGACACCCCGCGGCACCCTGGATGACAGACGCTACATACTAGTGCCATTTACAGCCTTAATCCAATCCGAAAACCTGAATACGCTCGTTCCCAATATCCACGATGTCAGACGAATACGATCATTCTCCGATTTCCGATGATAGCCAATATTATGATGAAAGGTATAAACCTCCGAACGACCAAATAGTATCATGGGAACACCGCTTGCTGATATATCGCATCAGTGATGAATATTTTGATAGCGGCGAGGAAGATAACGAAGAGGACATGCCACTTGGTCTCTTGTCGCTTGATAATGGCTGGGACTTGGAACAGGCGAAGAAGTTCAACGGTGAACCACCAAAGCTGATAAACGCCTCCGTGCATGAGCTTTTCGAGAATGTGGCACATGAAAAACCTGAAGCAATCGCCATTGACGCCTGGGATGGTTGTTTGACATACTCAGAGCTGGATCACGCAGCAAATAGGTTGAGCCATCATTTGGTGAATGATCTTGGCGTTCAAATGGATGACCTGGTGCATATGTGCTTTGAGAAATCTGTGTGGGTTTTTGTCTCAATTCTCGCAATTAATAAAGCCGGCGCTGCTTGGGTCCCGCTCGACCCTGGACATCCTGTCCAACGCCAACAACAAATCGTTCAACAAACCCGTGCCAGTCTAGCATTGGTCTCGCCGATCAATAGACTACTCTGCGTCGGATTGGTCCCGCAAATTCTTGAAGTATCCCCCGATCTTGATCATCAACTTATTGAACGATTTGGGCTCGCTCCACCCTCGCCTGAAGTCGCCGTTTCTCCCGAACAGGCGGCATACGTTCTTTTTACCTCTGGGAGTACTGGTATTCCCAAGGGTTTCGTAATGGAGCATGGCTCTGTATGTACTAGTCAAACTGCTATTAGTGATCGACTGAGAATGACACCGAGTGTCAGGATACTCCAGTTCGCTTCCTATGTTTTTGATCTCTGCATTGGTGAGATTGTGGCTCCCTTGATCACCGGAGCTACAATCTGTGTTCCGTCCGACGACGCCCGTTTGAGTGGGTTGACCGAATTCATGAATGAGAAGAGAGTCAACTGGGCATTCCTCACGCCAAGCTTCGCACGAACTTTGCAGCCAAAAGATATCCCAAATCTTGAGCTACTGTTACTCACTGGAGAGGCTGTTGGCCGTGATGTGTTTGAGACCTGGGTCGGAAAAGTTCGCCTCACTACAGGCTGGGGGCCTGCAGAGACGTGCGTGTTTAGTACATTGCATGAATGGTATTCAAAAGATGAATCGCCACAGACTGTTGGTCGAGCAGTGGGAGGCTTCTGCTGGATCGTGGATCAAGACGATCCCCACAAGCTATGCCCGGCAGGCTGCGTTGGAGAGGTAGTTATACAAGGGCCAACAATATTACGGGAGTATTTAGGAGACCCTGTTCGCACTGCAGCATCTACCATGACCGAGTTACCCAATTGGGTACCGCAGCAGTTTTTGCCTCACTGGAATCGGTTTTTCAAATCAGGGGATCTTTGTTACCACAATTTTGATGGCACCATCGAATTTGTGAGTCGTAAGGATACTCAAGTCAAGATCCGCGGCCTTCGGGTTGAGTTAGGCGAGGTTGAATATCACCTCAAGATAGCTCTCAAGAAAGCTAGTCAG
Organism: Calonectria hongkongensis; assembly: GCA_017140755.1. Lineage (NCBI taxonomy): Eukaryota > Fungi > Ascomycota > Sordariomycetes > Hypocreales > Nectriaceae > Calonectria > Calonectria hongkongensis. The sequence continues at coordinate 750,032 of JAACJA010000007.1, forward strand.
GTTGTGGTGGATGTTCTTCACGGAGATGTTGGGACGGTACTGATTGGATATTTCTGCCTCGACAACGCCACGAAAACCACTGGGGCTGGGATTGACCCAAGCGCAGACAATATTCTTCTTCCATTTACAACTGAATTGAAAGCACAGGTGAGGGACGCTTTGAGCGAACTGGGTGTTGCTCTGCCTAATTACATGGTACCCACGCTGGTGTTGCCCTGCCGCTATATGCCGGTAATTACATCTACCAAGATTGACCGAGCAGGACTCGGCCGTATGGCGGCCACTTTGTCGCGGGAGAAACTTGCAACATACTCACTTGCCGCAAGTGAGAAGTGTGAACCGACCACACAAATGGAGCTACGTGTGCAAGACATGTGGTCAAGCGTCCTTCAGATTCCAAAACAATCTATTGGACGGCACGACAATTTTCTCCAAATCGGAGGGGATTCAATCACTGCCATTCGATTTTCAACCTATGCCCGTCAAATTGGTTTGAAGATTTCTGTCAAGGAGATCTTTGCTGATCCTCGATTGTGGGTGGTTGCCTCGAATGTTGTTGAAATGGAAGTGGCTTCATATGAAGCCATGGCATTTGGTTTGTTGGAAAACAGCCAGATAGAATCCATTAAATCGAAGTTTCAAGATCAGTGCAACCTTTCTTGTCTTGATGAAATCGAGGATGCGTATCCTTGCACTGGACTGCAGGAAGGATTAATGGCTTTAGCTGTGAAGCAACCGGGATCATATATTGCCAAATACGTGTATCGTATTTCGGAACATATCGACGAGGACCGATTCAAAGCAGCTTGGAGCCGCACAGTAGAGCTATGTGGCAACCTGCGTACCAGGATTGTGGTACAAGATGGCATGTCGATTCAAGCCATAATCCGACACAAGGCTATTTGGGATCCTGCAAGAAGTTTGCAAAACATGATGGACAATATGAAAGATATTCGAATGGAGTATGGGTCTAGACTGTGTCGCTATGCGTATATCAATGATGCTAGCGATAAACGGTACTTTGTACTTGCCATTCACCATGCTGTTTTTGATGGTTGGAGCTTAAATCTCGTGCTAAGTACTTTGCAAAGTATTTATCAGGAGAATTCGAAGCTGGAATTGCAACCTTACTCCAGCTTCATCAACTACAACATGCAACTTGACCATGATGCAGCTAAACAATACTGGACAGAACAGCTTGCTGGGACTCAGCGAGCCATGTTTCCACTGATAGACCCTACACAATCTGCTGCTCCAGCAAGCCAGATCATGAAAACCAAGATTCCATTTGGTAAGACTTCGGATACTTCAATTACACGAGCAACTGTTCTTCGCGCTGCCTGGGCGCTTGTCCTCGCACGATATTGCGATACCGACGATATTTGCTTTGGAACAGCGGTGTCAGGTCGCCAAGCCCCTGTACCTGGGATTGATAATATGCCTGGACCAGCAGTAGCTACGGTGCCTGTACGAATTCGGCTCCAAAATCATAAGACTGTGTCGAATTTTCTTCATGGTGTTCAGGATCAAGCTAATGATATGGTGGCCTATGAACAATTTGGTTTACACAATCTCTCTAAACTTGGGTTGGAGATTCAAGAGGCTTGCAACTTTACAAGTCTACTGGTCATTCAGCCGGTACAGCATATTGCTGGAAATGGAGACGAGAATCAGGCAATGATGTTACCAGTCCAAACAAAGGACCTGGAGGATGAGGCCCTTCGCGGCTATTTCACATATCCTTTGGTTTTGCAAGCAATGACACATAGTGACCATGTGGAACTTATGTTTCTTTACAACCCAACCATTATGCCCGAACAGAAATTAACAGGCTTTGCCCACCATCTCAAACAAGCGGTTGAACAACTGCAAGCCGAAAGCAACGCTTTGATGAAAGATATAACCATTCACAGTGAATGGGATTTACAAAGCGCTCTCAAATTTAACCCCGAAGACCCCGAAATAATCAACAGCTGCTTGCATCAGCTTATTGATCATCAAGCACGACTGCGGCCTAATGCCATCGCAATTCATGCATGGGATGGCAAAATGACATATACTGAGTTGGTTAGTGCTGCTGATAGACTTGCAGTTTATTTGGCAAGCACTGTGACTCTGGGAGATATTGTGCATCTTTGCTTTGAAAAATCAATTTGGTTTTTCGTCTCGTTGCTGGCTATTAATAAGGCAGGTGCTGCATGGGTTCCGCTAGATCCATCTCATCCTTTACAGCGCCAGCGCCAGATTGTTGGGCAAACTAAAGCCAGTCTTGCCTTGACATCACCTGCAAACTTTGATAGATGCTCTGAATTAGTATCGAGCGTTATTGAGGTTTCCTCTACACTCGATCAGGAGCTAGTGGATGATTTTGGTCCCACACCTCAGTTGCCTGTCCGAGCTGTTACTCCAGATCATGCTGCATATATTCTCTTTACATCTGGTAGTACTGGAACTCCCAAAGGTCTTGTTATGCAGCATGGTGCTGTCTGCACTAGCCAGACCGCCATTAGCAAGAGACTTGGTCTTACCCCTGATGTCAGAATTCTCCAGTTTGCCTCCTTTGTTTTTGATCTCTGTATTGGCGAGATCGTTGCACCACTTATTTCTGGAGCCACCTTGTGTGTTCCTTCCGAAGAGACTCGTATGTCCGGATTAAAAGAATTCATTAATGAGATGAAGATCAGCTGGGCTTTTCTCACTCCGTCGTTTGCTCGAACTCTTAACCCTGAAGATCTACCTGGTCTTGAACTGCTGCTTCTTACTGGAGAGGCTGTTAGCAGAGATGTATTCGAATCATGGATTGGGAGACTGCGCCTCGTCACAGGCTGGGGTCCTGCAGAGACTTGCGTGTTTAGCACCCTACACGAGTGGCATAATAAGGGAGAGTCACCGCAAACAGTTGGCACTCCGGTTGGTGGTTATTGTTGGATTGTAGATCCAGCGGATCCCCATCAACTTGCTCCCATCGGATGTGTCGGCGAGGTTGTTATCCAAGGCCCAACTTTACTTCGCGAATACCTTGCCGATCCTGAACGAACCCAAGCATCAACCGTTGTCTCGCTTCCTAAATGGGCCCCTCGCCATTCATTGCCAGGCTGGAATCGCTTTTTCAAGTCTGGAGATCTTTGTTACTACAACGCTGATGGCACCATTGAGTTTATTTCTCGTAAAGATACGCAAGTCAAGATTCGCGGTCTACGAGTAGAGCTTGGCGAGGTTGAGCATCATTTTCGAGCGTCGCTTCCTGGCGTTAAGCAAGTTGTTGTTGACGTACATCGTGATATGGCTGGAACTAATCTTGTGGCGTATTATTGCTTCAGTGATGATACTCGTCAAGGGATCAGCGAGGAAGATTTATTTCTGCCTGTTACTACTGAATTGAAAGATCAATTGACAGCTGCAGTTGGCCAACTTGCAGTGGCTCTGCCAAGTTATATGGTCCCGACATTATTCTTTCCTTGCAAATTTATGCCATCCATTACATCAACAAAACTGGACAGAGGAGGTCTCAAGCGTATAATCAGTACACTAAGCCGAGAACAACTAAACAAGTACGCCTTAGCTGATACGGAGAAGAGAGCTCCGGCCACACCTATGGAGGAACGAATCCAACAGATGTGGGCGTCAATTTTGAAGATTCCCATCCAGAGCATTGGCCGCGATGATAGCTTCTTGCGAATAGGTGGTGACTCTATCACGGCAATTCAATTCGTTACCTCAGCACGAGAAGATGGCATGGCTATCACGGTCAAAGACATTTTCACTGATCCTAGATTATGTGCTGTGGCTGCATGTGTTGTGGAGACAGATGATAAAACTCCATACCAAACTGAACCGTTCAGTTTACTACCAGATGATAAATTAACTACTATCAAATCTGCCGTTCGAGAAATTTGTCATTTAACAGATGATCATCTTATTGAGGACGCCTACCCTTGTACTAGCCTGCAAGAAGGTCTCATGGCACTGGCGGTTAAACAGCCTGGCTCGTACATTGCCAAGTACGTTTATCGACTTCCCAATGGCCTTGACCGAGATCGATTTGAGGCTGCATGGAGTGAGACGATTAAACTATGCCATAATCTTCGAACTCGAATTGTTGTCCGAGATGGAGTCTCTACTCAAGCAGTTATCCGGGAGAATCCTTCTTGGGAGCCAACAAACGGCCACAATCTTCGATCATTTATGGACATGACCAAGGGTATTGAGATGAAACATGGATCTCGATTGTGTCGCTATGCTGTAATTTCCGAAGAAAATGGCGAACAACACTTTGTCCTAATTATCCACCACTCCATTTTTGATGGCTGGAGCTTGAACATTGTTCTTAGTACACTTTACTGTCTGTTCACAGGGAAACCTGTTACTATGCCAAAACCATATGCTGGGTTTATCAAGTATACTCAGCAGATTGATGAAGTTGCTGCTAAAGAGTACTGGGAGAACCAACTTCACGGAGCCCAACGGTCTGTTTTTCCTCGAAGAGATCTTACAACGGAAGTCCAGGCGGCAAGCTCTATCATAAAGCACAGAATATCGGTTAGCTCCAGCAATGATTCAATTACCAAGGCCACAGTTCTTCGTGCTGCTTGGGCTATTGTGCTGAGCCACTACTGTGATTCCAATGAGGTCTGTTTTGGTACTACAGTCTCTGGCCGCCATGCTCCCGTGCCAGGTGTGGATGGGATGGCAGGTCCGGCTGTTGCTACAATCCCGGTGCGAATGCGATTAGATGGTGAAATGAGCATCTATGACTTCTTGCAAGACGTGCAACAGCAAGCTGCTGATATGGTTGCCTACGAGCAATTTGGCCTACGCAATATTTCTAAACTTAGCCAGGTTGCCAAGGAAGCTTGTGATTTCAATAGCTTGTTAGTGATTCAACCTGTCCACCATATGGCAGCTACTGGGGACTCGACATCGGCTGAAGTCTTGCTCTCAGCTGGACCAGAATCCTACCAGGCTGAAGAAGCAGTCGAAGGGTATTTTACATACCCTTTGGTTATCCAATGCTTCACACACAATGATCATATTGAACTCCTCCTGATCTTTAACCCGAATATTATACCCGAATCTCAATTGACAGCACTTTCTCACCATTTCGACTGCACAGTCCAATGCCTGTTAGCTGAACGAGACACAAAGCTCAGCGAGGTCTCCCTAACTAGTGATTGGGATCTGCATCAAGCGCAAAAATATAACCTTGATGAGCCACAGATAATGGACTTGTGCTTTCATGAACTTCTTGAGAAGCAAGCTGAGATGCGACCTGATGCGTTTGCAGTGGATGCATGGGATGGCAAATTCTCATATTCTGAACTGAACCTGGCCGCAAACAGGCTATCTCGTCTCCTTAGGGATGCTTATAGTGTCCAGACGGGAGACTTTGTTCATGTATGTTTTGAGAAGTCTGTTTGGTTTTTTGTTGCTATTACAGCGATCAACAAAGCAGGAGCTGCCTGGGTTCCCTTGGATCCTTCTCATCCAGTTCAAAGGCAGCAGCAAATTGTTAAGCAGACCGGTGCTCGAATTGTCTTAACATCACCTTCTAATGCAAAGAAATGCACTGATCTTGTACCTGTCGTGGTGCAGGTGACTTCTGCCCTTAATAAGAAGCTCGCAGCTAGAAAGATATTACCGCTAACTCCAACTACTGGGGTGACGCCGAGCCATGCAGCGTACGTGCTTTTTACCTCAGGAAGCACTGGAACTCCCAAAGGCCTGGTTATGCAGCATGGTTCCCTTTGCACAAGCCAGACTGCTATCGCTAAGCGGCTTGGGTTGACATCAAGTGTCCGCATCCTCCAGTTTGCATCTTTTGTATTTGATCTCTGTATTGGTGAGATCATCGGGCCTTTGATCACAGGCGCTACACTCTGTGTGCCCTCTGAAGAGACTCGCATGAATGGCTTGAAAGAGTTTGTCAATAGCATGAAGGTCAATTGGGCGTATCTCACACCATCGTTTACACGCACCTTTAAGCCACAAGATATGCCTGGCTTGGAGCTTCTTTTGCTAACTGGTGAAGCTGTTGGCCGAGACGTGTTCGAGAACTGGGTTGGAAAGACCCGTCTTGTTACTGGTTGGGGCCCTGCAGAGACATGTGTGTTTAGCACTCTCCACGAGTGGTACAGCAAAGATGAATCACCACAGACTGTTGGTCGGCCTGTTGGTGGTTACTGTTGGATTGTCGACCCTCAAGATCCTCAGAAGCTTGCACCAACAGGATGTATCGGAGAGGTAGTCATCCAAGGTCCAACCTTGCTTAGAGAATACTTGGCCGACCCAATCCGAACTGCAGCTTCTATGGTAACCGAGCTTCCACAATGGGCGCCAAATATTGCATCACCATACTGGAACCGTTTCTTTAAATCCGGCGATCTATGCTACTATAACCCCGATGGTACTATTGAATTTGTCAGCCGAAAGGACACACAGGTCAAGATCCGTGGCCTTCGTGTCGAGCTGGGGGAAGTTGAACACCACCTTCGAACTGCCCTTCCAGATATAAAACAAGTCATTGTTGAGGTATTTAAAGGGGATACCAGCATTACCCTTGCTGCCTACTTTTGTCTTAGTGACGAAACGCGTCTCTCTAATGCTTCCATGGGTTCTGACGCCATTCTCCTCCCTTTGTCTACGGATCTCAAGGATAAGGTTGTTGCGGCCATTAGCCATATGTCTGTAACCTTACCAAGCTATATGGTTCCGACAATCTTCTTTCCTTGCAAATTTATGCCTTCAATTACTTCTACTAAATTGGATCGAGGCACTCTTAAGCGAGCAACAGCGGGGCTTAGCCCAGAGTTACTAGCTGTATACTCACTTGCAGATGGAAAGAAACGCGCCCCCGTGACACCAATGGAAGAACGGATCCAGGCGATCTGGGCATCAATAATGAACATTCCCAAAGAATCTATTGGCCGCGATGATAGTTTCCTTCGTATTGGAGGTGACTCGATTACAGCCATCCAATTTGTTACCACGGCAAGAGAATTCGGTCTATCCATCACAGTTAAAGATATCTTTGCCGACCCCCGATTATTCGCAGTTGCTGGCAAAGTTCTAGAGTCTGATGATGATAATATTCTTGTAATGGAGCCATTTTCTCTCTTGCAAGTTAACGAACTTGATTCAATTAAATCAGCTGTTCGTGAAATGTGTCAGTTGTCTGTTGATCAAGGCATTGATGATGCTTACCCCTGTACAAGTTTACAAGAAGGCCTTATGGCTTTAGCAGTTAAACAGCCTGGTTCTTACATTGCCAAATATGTTTACCGCCTGCCAAATGAGATCAACGAAACCGAATTCAAAGCTGCTTGGAGCGAAACAATCAAGCGATGCACCAATTTACGTACTCGCATTATAGCCCGAGATGGCATATCGCTTCAAGCTATTGTACAAGAGAAGGTTTTGTGGGAGGAAACTCATGAACTTGATTTACAGTCATTTATGGACACCACTGCAAATATTGAGATGCAATATGGATCTCGTTTATGCCGCTATGCGTTCATTTCCCAAGCCAACGGCGAGTCTTACTTCGTGCTTATAATCCACCATGCCATCTTCGATGGCTGGAGCTTAAACCTTGCACTTGGGATGCTTAACAATATTTTTACTCATCAGCCTCTCATGGAACTTCAGTCATACGCCCACTTTATTAAGTACACCCAAGAACTTGACCTATCAGCAGCATCCAATTACTGGGGAAAGCAATTAAAAGGAGCTCAGCGATCAATTTTCCCACGAACAGACATATCACCTCAATCGAACCCAACTAGCCGTACTATTCAGTCACAATTTTCGCTATCTTCGACTGATTGCGGCGCAATGACAAAAGCAACGATTCTGCGTGCTGCCTGGGCGTTAGTACTAGCTAAATACTGCGATTCCAGCGACATATGTTTTGGCACAACTGTGTCTGGCCGCCATGCTGCAGTTCGGGGCATTGATAGGATGGCTGGGCCAGCTGTCGCTACGATCCCAGTTCGGGTTCGTTTGGATTGGCAAAATTCGGTTTCCGATTTTCTTGAAGCTATTCAACAACAGGCGACTGAGATGGTAGCTTACGAACAATATGGCTTGCGAAACATCTCAAAGATCAGTCTGGAAGCTCAGGAAGCATGTAATTTCAACAGTTTACTGGTAATCCAGCCTGTGCAGCATTTGGTTGCCAAGGGGAGTGTTAAGCCAGCTGATACTTTGCTCTCAGCTGGTCAAGGGTCCTGTGAAAACGACGAGGGACTCAAGGGTTATTTTACATACCCACTGGTAATCCAGTGCCTCACACATGAAGACCATGTTGAGTTGCTTTTGATATTCGATCCTGATATTATGCCAGAATCCCAGTTGGATGCATTGTCCCATCACTTTAAATGTGCCGTGCAACAGCTGATTTCTGAAAATAATACATCACTCGCCATGGTATCTCTTACTAGCGACTGGGATTTGCAAACAGCTCTTGAGTATAATCCTGAAGAGCCACATATTATTAAATCATGTGTACATCAGCTTGTTGAAAAAAGAGCTCGGATGCAACCAAGCGCTATTGCTGTGCACGCATGGGATGGCCAGTTGACATATTTCCAACTAAATACGGCAGCAAATAGATTGGCCAATTATCTGCGAGATACTTTACGACTTCGACTGGGAGAGCTCGTACCGGTGTGCTTTGAAAAGTCAATGTGGTTCTTTGTTGCCATTTTGGCCATCAACAAGGCAGGTGCGGCATGGATTCCCCTGGATCCTTCCCACCCGGCTCAACGTTGGCAACAGATTCTGGAATTGACCGATGCTAGAATTATGCTATCATCATCTGAAAATCACGAAAAGTTCCTACACTTGATCTCAAATGTGGTGGAAGTGACGGCTACTCTGAACTTGCAGCTTACCACTAACAATATATCCTCATTAACACCTATCACTGGTGTGACTGCGAATCATGCGGCGTACATCTTGTTCACCTCTGGCAGCACAGGTACTCCAAAAGGGCTTGTCATGCAGCATGGTGCTGTCTGCACAAGTCAAACCGCCATCAGCAAGAGGCTTGGGCTTACCCGTCGGGTTAGAATTTTGCAGTTCGCTTCATTTGTCTTTGATCTCTGCATTGGTGAGATAGTTGCACCATTAATCTCTGGAGCCACCTTATGCGTACCATCTGAAGAGATGCGCATGGGCAAGCTAAGTGATTTTATAAACGAGGTGAAGGTTACCTGGGCTTTCCTGACACCATCATTTGCCCGTACCCTCAATGCAAAGGATATGCCTGGTCTTGAATTGCTTCTACTTACCGGTGAAGCCGTGGGTCGAGATGTGTTTGAAAATTGGGTTGGTAAATTACGCCTTG
>JAACJA010000007.1:759406-826957 GCA_017140755.1 Calonectria hongkongensis
GAGGTGAAGGTTACCTGGGCTTTCCTGACACCATCATTTGCCCGTACCCTCAATGCAAAGGATATGCCTGGTCTTGAATTGCTTCTACTTACCGGTGAAGCCGTGGGTCGAGATGTGTTTGAAAATTGGGTTGGTAAATTACGCCTTGTTACCGGCTGGGGCCCTGCGGAAACCTGCGTATTCAGCACCCTGCATGAGTGGTACAGCAAAGACGAATCGCCGCAGACGGTTGGTCGCCCTGTTGGTGGCTTCTGCTGGATTGTCGATCCTGAGGATCCCCAAAAGCTTGCCCCAACTGGATGTATTGGAGAGGTTATGATCCAGGGCCCAACATTGCTTCAAGAGTATCTGGCAGATCCCATCAAGACAAGTGCATCTACAGTAGCGGCACTTCCCAACTGGGCGCCAAATATCGCATCACCCTATTGGAACCGGTTTTTCAAATCCGGCGATCTATGTTACTATAACCCAGATGGCACTATTGAATTTGTCAGCCGCAAAGACACCCAAGTTAAGATTCGCGGTCTTCGTGTTGAACTTGGCGAAGTCGAACATCACTTCCGTTTGGCATTTCCGAATGCTAGACAAGTGGTAGCAGAAGTGTTCAAGACAGATACTGTCACTACACTCGCCGTATACTTCTGCTTCAATGATGAGACTTGTCTCTCTAGTCCCAATTTGGATGCTAGCACTGTTCTATTTCCTTTTACAGATGATCTGAAGAGTCAAATTACAGCGGCGGTTGGGCATATGTCTGTTACTCTGCCTAGTTATATGATTCCTACCATATTCTTTCCTTGCCACTTCATGCCATCCATCACTTCAACCAAAATAGACAGAGGCACTCTGCGGAATCTGACTGCGGAATTTGACCAAGTCCTGTTAGCCTCGCATTCCCTCGTTGGCCGCGATAAGCGCGCCCCTCAAACGCCAATGGAAGCCCGTGTCCAACAAATATGGTCAACAATACTCAAGATTCCCGCAAAATCAATTGGTCGAGACGATAGCTTTCTCAGAATCGGTGGCGACTCAATTACAGCAATTCAATTTGTTACCCATGCGCACGAAACCGGTTTATTGATTACTGTCAAAGACATTTTTACTGACCCTCGCCTCTGTGCGGTTGCCGTCAAAATCACTGAATCCAAAGCTACGCTCGTTAATAAGGATAAACCATTCCACTTACTGCCCAGCGAACAAGTGGATGACCTGAAAATGGCAGCCAAAGATCAGTGTGGGATATCCAACATCAACCAAATTCACGACGCATATCCTTGTACAAGTCTGCAAGAAGGGCTCATGGCTCTGGCTGTGAAACAACCAGGTTCATACATGGCTCGCTTCGTTTTTAGGCTACAAAATGCGGACATCTCGTTGTTCGAGGATGCGTTAAATGCAATGGTATCAGAATGTACTAATTTGCGCACTCGAATTATTCATTCTTCTCGAGGATTTACGCAGATTGTATTAGACGAAGGGCCTATATGGCGTGAAGTGGCTGAACTACCACTTCACGAGGCACTGGGTTCGCCCATGCTTCCAGTTGGATATGGCACCCCTCTCTCATATTTTATGATGGCTTTTGATAAGGGCGAAAAATATCTTATATGGGATCTACATCACTCTATTTACGATGGATGGACGCTAGGGTGCATGTTGGACATCCTCCAAAAAGCATACTATCGCCAAGAACATTTGAAGCCACTCTCTTTTAGTAAATACGTGAATTACACGCTCTCAACTGATAAGGATGACACCAAGAGATTCTGGCTATCTCAACTCGAAGGAGCAAACACCGCGAAGTTTCCCAACAATCGAATTCAACTTCGTGACACCAGTTCTCCAGAAAGGTTTACCAGTACCATGGTTATCTCCACTAATCTCATTACGGACATCACAATTCCCAATATTCTACGTGCTGCGTGGGCTATTGTCCTTTCAAAGTATCTCCAAACAGATGACGTTGTTTTTGGAAGCACTGTTTCAGGACGCAATGCTCCGTTACCAGGAATTCAGTCGATCCTCGGACCAACAATCGCTACTGTTCCCGTGCATATGCGCATCAACAGTACTTCTACCATTGCACAGTTCCTCGCCAGCGTTCAGAATCAAGCTAATGCAATGATACCATTTGAACACACTGGTTTACAAAATATTTCTAAGCTTGGTGCTGTCGCTCGAGAAGCTTGCTCATTCCAGAACCTCTTGCTTATTCAGCCATCCGTTGAGGTTCAAAGAAATTCAGACGCTCCATTCGAGCTAATAAACACCGAGACTGACCACCTGGAGACTCCGAATGACAATTACGACACATATCCGCTTGTCTTCCAGTGCCTACTTGGAGATGGGGGAAATATCACGCTTTCAGCACATTTCGACGCTCAGTGGATTGCACCCGAGCAGATCAAATGGATATGCAATCACTTTGAGAAAGCAGCTAACGAGTTAACCACCAAAAGCCCGAGTACAGCTCTCTCACAAATCGAACTTTATAGTCATCACGACTCTGAGCAGATATTCAAGTGGAACAGTAGACATGCACCGGAAACGGTCAATGGATGTGTTAGCGACTTGATATGGCGTCAAGCCGTTTGGAATCCAAGCCGCCAGGCAATATTTTCTATGGATGGAAGCCTCACATACGGGCAGCTGGATGCGATTTCTACTCAACTAGCCATCTATCTTGGTCAAATCGGTGTTCAACCACAATCAATTATACCAATATGTCTGGAGAAGTCTAAATGGGCGCCAGTCGCAATGATCGCAATTATGAAAGCGGGCGCTGCGTACTTACCACTTGACCCCTCACACCCATATTCTCGTCGAAAGGCACTCTGTGATGAAGTCAAAGCTCAACACATGGTTATATCGCCCACTACAAACGCGGGCTGCGTCGACATGACATGTAATACTGTTACAATATCAGACTCGTTCATAGCACGACTCCCTGACCAGATTAATTCCAACATGCAACTGCCCCAATCCAGCCCTCAACAACCAGCCTACATTCTATTCACATCTGGTTCAACTGGAAAACCGAAAGGGGTTATTATTCAACAATCTGCTCTATGCTCTAGCATCAAGGGACACGGCACCGCATATGGTCTGGACTCCACTTCTCGTGTTTTACAATTTTCCAACTACATTTTCGATGGCAGTATTGCTGAGATATTCACTCCTCTAGTATTTGGTGGTACCATATGTATTCCATCAGATATATCAAGGCTCGAAAATATACCTAATTTTATTAGGGAGGCTGGTGTAACTGTTGCTATGCTGACTCCATCATTTGCAAGAACCTTACGACCAGAGGATACGCCCAGTTTGCAGACATTGGTTCTTGGCGGCGAAGCAATGACAAGAGATAACCTGGAAACATGGTACGGGCATGTGAAATTAATCAATGCATATGGCCCTACTGAAGCCTGCGTCGATGCTACGTCTCATATTATCCAGTCTTCGAAAGATTCACCCTCAAATATTGGCCAAAGCCAGAACTCCATTTGCTGGATTGTTGATGCTGAAGACCACCACCGCCTTGCCCCCGTAGGCTGCATCGGCGAACTTCTCGTTCAGGGACCTACACTGGCCGCTGGTTATTACAATGATCCTGCGAAAACCGCCACAGCTTTTGTGGAGGACATAGACTGGCTGCCTACTTCTATGAATATCGTGAAGAAGAGATTCTACAAGACAGGAGATCTAGTCAAGTATAATTTCGACGGAACAATTCATTACATCGGAAGAAAAGATACACAGGTAAAGGTCCGTGGCCTCCGTATCGAGCTTGGCGAAGTTGAATACCAAGTGGGTGTATCTCTGAAAGGCATTAATCAAGTTGTTGTCGACGTCTTCGTGTCTGACGGCGGATCCAATCTTGTTGCATATTTCAGCTTAGATGAGTATATTGGCTCAAATGCGGAGGTTTTCCTGCCACTGACACCCGACCTCGAAAGTCAGATAAACACCATGATTCATTATCTGAACTCCGCTTTACCGCGATATATGGTCCCGACTGTATTTATTCCATGCAGTCATTTACCGAGCTCTACATCCGCCAAGTTGGACCGGATAGCACTCCGCAATATGACATGCGCTCTTGACAAGACCTCACTCTCACGTTATGCTCTTGTTGGCGGTAAAAAACAAGCCGTGGTAACGCCCATGGAGATTCGGCTGCAAAAGATATGGTCTGAGATTCTAAGGATCCCCCTTGAGGCGATTGGGAGAGATGATAGCTTCATCGGACTAGGTGGTGATTCAATCACCGCCATTCAACTCGTCACAATGTCTCGTGATTTAGGCCTCGCTCTCACAGTAAGCGATATCTTTGCAGACCCCCGCCTCCTAGCGGTAGCTGCAAAGATGAGGGAAAAACAAGATGACCAATCATATGAGGCCAAGCCCTTTACGATGCTACAAAACAACGATATTGCTACCTTACAATCAAAAATTGTTCAAGATTGTAGTTTATCTAATCAAGACTTGATCCAGGACATTTACCCCTGTTCAAGTCTTCAAGAGGGTCTCATTGCTCTTGCAGTGAAACAACCTGGGTCCTACATTGCTAAAAATGTTCATCGTCTTCCCGACACAATCGACCTTCAACGATTTAAAACAGCCTGGGAGAAGACCGTAGAGCTATGCGAGAATCTACGTACTCGTATCATCATTCACAATGGTCATTCTTACCAATGTATCCTCAAAGAAAAGGCGCTATGGGAGGATACCAATGGAATCAACTTGCGCTCGTTTATGGACAGTGTGAAAGATATTACGATGCAATATAGCTCACGACTTTGCCGTTACGCAATTACCAGTGAGGATAATGGCCAATATCACTTCGTCTTGGCTATCCACCATGCCGTTTTTGATGGCTGGAGCTTGAATGTCGTATTCAACGTTCTGTTCAAAATTTACGAAGGCCAATCTGTTCCAGTTTTGCAACCATATTCCGGCTTCATCAACTACACTACCCAGCTGGACTATGCAGCCGCCGGCGAATATTGGAAATCACAATTAGAGGGCGCACAGCAGTGTACATTCCCACGCATCGAATCTCGCAAAACCTCAAAAAATCAGGCACACATTCTGAAGAAGGCTATTGAATTTTCCAAACTTTCCTCCACATCAATAACCAAAGCAACTATTATTCGAGCAGCATGGGCTATTATCCTTGCTCGATATAGTGACAACAATGATGTCTGTTTTGGAACAACCGTATCTGGCCGTCAAGCTCCCGTGTCTGGTATTGAAATGATGGCGGGTCCCGCTGTTGCAACAATTCCAATCCGAATACGGATTGACCCTAGATGTGGCATTTCAACCTTCTTATCAGACATACAGCAACAGTCTTCAGATATGATCAGATATGAGCAATTCGGTCTCCGCAATATTTCCAAACTAAGCCCTGAAGCCAAGGACGCTTGTCAGCTTTCCAGTTTACTCGTGATTCAACCTGCTCAACAAGTTGAGAATAATGGGGATGATTCTCTTCTTCTTCCAAGCGACTCTTTGGTTTATACGGATGAGGAAGCCGCCGAAAGCTACTTCACCTACCCACTAGTAATGCAGGCTTTTGTGCACGAAAACCATGTTGAATTGGTATTTATTTACAACCCGGAGTTTCTATTGAATGACCAGCTCTTGGGCCTTATACAACACTTTGATACTGTTGTACAGCAACTGCTCAGGGAATCTAGCGCTTCTTTAAAGACAATCGAAATTTCTGGAACCTGGGACATCTCGAAAGCCCTCGAATACAATGGCAGTGCACCAGAGATCATTCGCGCTTGCATCCATGAGCTTGTCGATAAAAATGCCGTTGAGAGACCTGCCTCGGCTGCGATTGTAGCTTGGGACGGTCAACTGACATATACCCAGCTTAAAGATGCTTCCAATAGATTGGCTACACATCTTACAAATGAAGCTGGTGTCAAGGTTGGTGACCTTGTGCACGTTTGTTTTGAGAAATCGATTTGGTTCTTTGTGTCGATCTTAGCCATCAATAAGGCAGGCGCTGCTTGGGTACCCTTGGATCCCTCACATCCTATACACCGCCAACGGCAGATTGTCCAACAAACCGGCGCCAGCCTTCTACTAGGATCACCAAAAACAACTGCCAAGTGCACTGGTCTTTCGATAAGATTGCTTGAAGTGTCCGCTGCACTCGACTCCCGCCTTCTTCATGAGCTGGGGGCCAAATCAATTGCGCCGAACATCATGGTCACCCCAAACGAGGTTGCCTATGTGCTATTTACATCGGGTAGTACTGGAACGCCAAAGGGTCTAGTTATGCAACATGGCGCTGTTTGCACTAGTCAAATAGCTATCGGCAAGCGTCTTGGCTTATCACCAGCTGTCCGAATCCTCCAATTTGCATCGTTTGTTTTTGATCTCTGCATTGGTGAGATCATCGGTCCCTTGATATTCGGTGCCACTATTTGTATTCCATCTGACGAGACTCGCTTAAGCAATCTTAAGAAGTTCGTTAACGATCTTCAAATCAATTGGGCATATCTGACTCCTTCATTTGCTCGGACATTTAAGCCTGAAGACATGCCCGGTCTTGAATTGCTTCTACTTACCGGTGAAGCCGTGGGTCGAGATGTGTTTGAAAATTGGGTTGGTAAATTACGCCTTGTTACCGGCTGGGGCCCTGCGGAAACCTGCGTATTCAGCACCCTGCATGAGTGGTACAGCAAAGACGAATCGCCGCAGACGGTTGGTCGCCCTGTTGGTGGCTTCTGCTGGATTGTCGATCCTGAGGATCCCCAAAAGCTTGCCCCAACTGGATGTATTGGAGAGGTTATGATCCAGGGCCCAACATTGCTTCAAGAGTATCTGGCAGATCCCATCAAGACAAGTGCATCTACAGTATCAGTACTTCCCGACTGGGCACCAAGCGCTACCCAGTCAAATTGGAACCGATTCTTCAAATCCGGCGATCTATGTTACTATAACCCAGATGGTACTATTGAATTTGTCAGCCGCAAAGACACCCAAGTTAAGATTCGCGGTCTTCGCGTTGAGCTTGGCGAGGTCGAACACCATCTTCGCCTTGCCTTGCCAGAAATTCGACAGCTTGCTGTTGAAGTGTTCAAGAGTGATGCAGGCTTCGCGCTTGCAGCATATTTTTGTTTCACTGATGATGCTCAAATTACCAATTCTTCTGTTAATGCTCAGGATATCCTACTTTCTATTTCCACTGAACTCAAGGATAAAATCGCTTCCGCTCTCAGCTACATGCATATTACCATTCCTAGCTACATGGTTCCGACTATATTCTTTCCTTGCCAATTCATGCCATCCATTACGTCAACTAAGCTGGATAGAAAGACACTAAGGCGAGTGACCTCTACTCTTAGTCATGAACTTTTGAGCATATACTCTCTCGCTGATAGTGAGAAGCGCCCACCTGAGACAACCATGGAAGTTAGGGTTCAACAAGCATGGTCCACAATCTTAAATATCCCTACCAATAATATTGGTCGGGATGACAACTTCTTGCGCATCGGAGGTGATTCCATTGCCGCCATACAGTTTGTTACACTTGCCCGCGAGGCAGGTTTAACCATTGCAGTCAAGGACATATTTACAGATCCTCGTCTCTCCGCGGTAGCTGCCAATATTATTGAAGAAAGGCAGGCCGATTTTACAGTAGGTCCATTCAGCCTACTGGAAACAGATATAGATGCCATCAAGTCCAGCATACAAGATCAATGTCAGCTTTCTCATGGGCAAGAAATTGAAGATGCATATCCTTGCTCTAGCCTACAACAGGGTCTGATGGCTTTGGCAGTCAAGCAACCTGGTTCCTACACTGCCAAGTATGTATACCAACTGTCTTCTAAGTTAGACATGGTACGCTTTAAGACTGCATGGAGTCGCACTATGGAAATCTGTGGCAATTTGCGTACTCGCATCACTCTTCACGGTGATATCAGTATCCAGAGCATCATCAATGATAAGCCCATGTGGGAAGAAGCGGCAAATGGCATTGATCTTAGCTCTTTCATAGCTTCCACGGATACAATACATATGCAGTACGGTTCACGCCTCTGTCGATACGCTCTTATAAAAGACAGAAGCGGCCGGCGGTTCTTCGTGCTTATTGCCCACCACGCTATTTTCGATGGCTGGAGTTTAGGCCTTACTTTGAATATGCTTCAGACCTTGTATCAAGGTTCATCGATTCAAAAACTGACATCATACTCAAGCTTCATCAACTACACACTACAAATGAATACGGGCGCAGCCAAACTTTATTGGCAATCCCAACTGGCCGGTGCTCAACGTGCTGCATTCCCTCGACCAACCCTTGGTCACTCCAAACCAGCAAGTCGTAGCCTGCGGGTTAGTTCGCCATTCCATGCTGCAACAAATAGTTCTGTTACAAAAGCAACGATCATTCGTGCTGCCTGGGCAATTACGCTGGCTCGATATTCTGACTCTAGCGACATCTGTTTTGGCACAACAGTTTCTGGTCGCCAAGCACCCCTACCTGGCATAGATTGCACGCCTGGGCCGACCATTGCTACGGTTCCAGTTCGAATAAAGATCAACAAACGTGATACAATTTCGAATTTCCTCCTTCAGGTTCAAAATCAGGCCTCAGAAATGGTCGCATATGAGCAATTCGGCCTACAAAATATTTCCAATGTTAGCCTAGAAGCTAAAGAAGCAAGCGACTTTTCAAGTCTGCTTGTGATTCAACCAATGCAAACGACAGAGGTTACAGAGTCCACAGACAACACTATTTTTACAAACATGAGTGCCGATGCATATGACCCAGATCAGTCGATGGGTGATTACTTCAGTTACCCTCTTGTATTGCTCTGCATGGTGCTTGACGACTGTATCAAATTTGAGTATGTGTATGATTCGAAAGTTTTGACGGAGTCTATGCTATCTGCATTTTCAAAACAATTGGATAATGTCGTTACACAACTGTCTCAAAACCCTAGCTCGCTGCTTGGCGAACTCAACGTTACCAGTCCTTGGGATATAGAGCAAGTGGCCAAATGGAACAAGCATGATGACGAACTTGACGTTGCGGATGCGTGCATTCATCAATTATTTTCCGATCAAGCAAATATGCGACCTGACACTCTTGCCATTTCGGCATGGGATAAGGAATTCACCTATGACGAATTGAATAAAGCTTCGAATAGACTTTCCCACTTGCTCATAAACGGCTTCGGAGTAAAGGCAGGCGATCTAATACACGTTTGCTTTGAAAAGTCTGCTTGGTTTATCGTTGCTATTCTTGCTATTAATAAAGCAGGTGGTGCCTGGGTTCCTCTTGATCCATCTCATCCCCCATCACGACACAAGCAAATCATCCAGCAAACCGGCGCTAAGATTGCTGTGACCTCACCAACTCACGCTGCAATTTGTTCAGAGTTAGTGCCATATGTCGTTGAGCTTTCGGCGCCCTTAGATAAGAAACTCGAAAAACGATCCAAGAGATTGAGCATGCGCCCACCACCAGGTCATGTGTCTCCCAACGATGCTGCGTATGTTTTATTCACATCCGGTACTACTGGTATCCCCAAGGGTGTGGTCATGGAACACAGGTCCGTTTGCATCAGCCAAAAAGCAATTATCCGAAGACTAGGTATGAAGCCTGGTGTTAGAATTTTACAGTTTTCTGCCTATGTTTTTGATGTCTCGGTTGGCGAAATGATAGGCGCCCTACTTTCGGGCGCATGTGTCTGTGTTCCATCAGATCAGGACCGCTTAACCAACCTTCCCAATTTTATACGTCAAAAGGATGTGAATTGGGCTTTCCTCACTCCTTCCTTTGTTCGCACTATCCAGCCAGAAGAAGTGCCAAGTCTCGAACTCTTGCTTCTTGCTGGTGAGGCTGTTAATAAAGACGTCTTTGATACGTGGTATGGCAAAGTTCGCCTAATCAATGGCTGGGGACCTGCAGAGACCTGCGTGCTTAGCAGTATTCATGAATGGAGGTCACCTCATGACTCGCCAGCTACCATCGGACGGCCGGTGGGAGGCTTTACTTGGATTGTAGATCCGTCGGATCCTCAGAGACTAGCACCGGTCGGTTGTGTTGGCGAGATCGTAGTCCAAGGTCCAACCCTACTGCGCGAGTACCTCTCTAATCCCTCTCAGACTGCTGATTCTATGGTCACCGAATTGCCAAATTGGTCAATTAATAGGGAGTTATCTTATTGGGGCCGATTTTACAAAACTGGGGATCTGGGATTCTACAATGCCGATGGAACTATCCGATACATTGGTCGCAAAGATACACAGGTCAAAATCCGTGGCCTTCGAGTTGAGCTTGGTGAAGTCGAACACCACCTCCGTGCTGCATTGCCAGATACTCGCCAAGTTGCAGTGGAAGTGTATCAGAACGATACTACCTACACCCTTGCTGGATACTTTTGCTTCACTGACGACACTCGCATATCAAGTACGGTTATGGATGTCAGCGATATTTTGCTTCCCATGACAACCGAGATGAAAGATAAAGTCTCCACTGCGATTAGTAATATGTCTGCCACCCTACCAAGTTATATGATTCCAAGTATCTTCTTCCCCTGCCGGTTTATGCCATTTATTACCTCCAACAAGTTAGACAGGGCCATTCTGAGACGCCTTATTTCTACACTTAGTCAAGCCTCGTTAAACACATACTCCCTTGCCAACAGCGAGAAGAGATCGCCTGAAACAACTATGGAACTTCAAATCCAAGCGGCATGGTCACATATCTTGAAAATACCTACCGAGTCTATCAGCCGTGACGACAACTTCCTTCGGATTGGAGGTGACTCTATTAAGGCCATACAGTTCGTTACTCTTGCACGCAAGTCGGGCTGGAAGATCTCTGTTGAGGATATCTTTACAGACCCTCGACTCTCAACTATCGCCCAAAAGATGACGGAGAGCGACGAATCTTTGTGTGAGATTCAGCCTTTTAGCATGTTATCTCTGGGGGCAAACAAAATCAAGTCAATCATCCAGGAGCAATGCCGAACAGTTCACGAGGAGGACATAGAGGATGCGTATCCGTGCTCTAGTCTCCAAGAGGGGCTTATGGCTTTGGCGGTTAAACAACCTGGCTCATACACTGCGAAATATATTTACCAGCTTTCGTCCACGGTTGATATCTTCCGTTTCAAGGAAGCATGGAAACAAACTCTGGATTCTTGCAGCAATCTACGCACAAGGGTCCTTCTCCAAGACGGTTCCAGTTTTCAAACAGTTATCAAGGAACGGCCAGAATGGGAGGATACACGTGATGTTTCCGATTTAGACTCATTTATGAGGTCTGCAAACTCCGTTCATATGAAATATGGGTCAAGACTCTGCCGATATGCGCTTATTACTGACCAAAGTAATCGACGTTTTTTCGTACTCATTGTCCATCACTCAATCTTTGATGGTTGGAGTTTGAATCTGGCTCTTGGAGCTCTACAGAGCATTTATGAAGGGACACCTGCACCAGCCCTATTGCCATATTCTGAATTTATCAACTATTCCATCAAGGCTGACGAAGCCGCAGCCAAAGCTTATTGGAAGTCACAGCTCGAGGGTGCCAAGCGCGCACTCTTCCCAAGGGCTTCCATCACTATGCGTCCCCGTTCCGTCAGCCGGGTCATGAAAATGAGTATACCATTACCGAGATCTGTGGATAATTCTATTACTCGAGCAACTATCATTCGTGCTGCCTGGGCTATCATTCTCGCTCGCTACTCTGACTCAAATGATGTATGCTTCGGAACAACAGTTTCCGGTCGCCAAGCGCCTCTAGCTGGCATCGAGAGTGTACCTGGACCAACCATAGCCACAGTCCCAGTGAGAATGAGATTGGACCTAAACGCAAAGGTCTCGACTTTCCTGCAAAATGTTCAACAACAGGCTTCCGAGATGGTTAGATACGAGCAATTTGGTTTGCGCAATATATCTAACGTCAGCATTGAAGCCAAGGAGGCCTGCGATTTCTCCAGCTTACTTGTCATCCAGCCCATGCAGCAAACTTCTGCTGGTGAAGGCTTAAATAATGCCATATTTACAACTCTCGATTCTGAAATAAGTTATATGGAGCAATCATTCGATGGCTATTTCAGTTACCCTCTCGTGTGTTTGTGTCAGGTTCTCGACAACAGCATGGAAATCAACTTTGTGTACGATTCTAGTATCATGAGCGAGCCGGCACTCCAAACATTCTCCCGTCAATTTCATCACGTAATCGAGCAGCTGCACATCCAATGTGATGGATTGCTTGATGCCGTGAGTGTTACGAGCCCTTGGGATCTCCAAAAAGGAATCGAGTGGAATCAACAAGATAGCGAACTCACCATTATCGAAGCTTGCGTGCACCAGCTTTTCGGGAAGCAGGCACAGCTCAGACCAGATGATATTGCCATTGCGGCATGGGATAAACAATTCACTTACGATGAGCTCGATAAAGCTTCGAACAGGGTCTGTCACCTTCTTATCGATGGTTTCGGGGTCAAGCCTGGAGATCTAATCCATGTCTGTTTTGAGAAGTCCGCTTGGTACATTGTTGCTATACTTGCTATTAACAAGGCGGGTGGCGCTTGGGTGCCTCTCGACCCATCCCACCCTCTAGCTCGCCATGAACAAATTATCCAGCAGACTGGCGCGAAGATTGCAATCACTTCATCTACTTATGCTGCCACTTTCGCTGAACTGGTTCCCTACGTCGTTGAGCTCTCTGCATCATTAGACAAGAAGCTGGAGAAACGATCTCAGAGACTTAGTTTGCGTTATCCAGCCCGCCACGCTTCTCCCAATGACCCTGCATATGTTATTTTTACTTCTGGCACTACTGGTGTCCCCAAGGGCGTCGTTATGCAGCACCGCTCCGTATGCACCAGCCAGATTGCAATTGGTAGAAGGCTAGGCCTTCAATCTGGTGTCAGGCTACTGCAGTTTTCTGCCCATGTATTTGATGTTTCCGTCGGCGAAATAATCGGTTCCTTGATCTCCGGTGCCTGCGTTTGTATTCCGTCAGACCATGACCGGATGAACAATCTCAAAGGATTTATCGGGGATATGAAGGTCAATTGGGCTTTTCTTACTCCCACATTTGCACGCACTATCAAGCCCCAGGAGGTTCCAACTCTTGAATTATTGCTGTTAGCCGGTGAGGCTGTTGGCCAAGACGTTCTTGACATGTGGTTCGGTAAAGTTCGTCTCGTTAATGGATGGGGACCTGCGGAGACATGTGTATTCAGCAGTCTTCACGAATGGGTGTCCTCAAAGGAGTCTCCTGTCACAATTGGCCGTCCAGTTGGCGGGTTTATTTGGATTGTGGACACAGACATGCCTCAAAAGCTGGCGCCAGCAGGCTGCGTTGGAGAGATCGTTATTCAAGGACCGACTCTCCTACAAGAATACCTCTCTGACTCCACACAAACCGAAAGTTCTACGGTAACTGCTCTACCAGATTGGGCTCCACGACGCAAGTCCCATCTCTGGAACCGATTTTATAAGACGGGCGATCTCGGATACCATAATAGCGACGGCACAATCGAATATGTCGGTCGCAAGGACACACAAGTCAAAATTCGCGGTCTTCGTATCGAGCTTGGCGAAGTGGAACAAAATATCCGCACCTTCCTTCAAGGCGTCAAGCAGGTGGCTGCAGATGTTATCAAGATAGATCGCACGTCCAGTCTCGTCGCCTACTTCTCCATTGATGATGATGAGAAATCTCCAAGTACCAGTCCCGGAACAACATTTCTACCAATCAGTCATGATTTAGAAAACCAAGTAAGAGCCTTGATGGGCCAGCTCCGTGGATCTCTACCTCAGTATATGATCCCCACTTACTATATTCCTTGCATACAACTACCCTTTTTAGCTTCTGGGAAGCTAGATCGAAAGGGCCTTCGATCTATGGCCGCCACCCTAAAGCCAAAACAGATAGCGGCTTACGCACTCAATAAAGGCATCCATCAGGCACCAGAGACAGAAATGGAAGCACAAATGCAACAACTGTGGTCAGACATCCTCGGAGTTCCTGCGGATTCCATTGGCCGTGACGATAGCTTTCTTGCGCTAGGTGGCGATTCAATCAGTTCTATCCAATTAGTTGACCTAGCGAGTGAAAGGGGAATAGCACTTACTGTCGCTGCTATCTTTGAAAATCCTCTCCTTAGTGGCATCGCTGCTTCTGCATCATTGGTAGGAGAGGAGCAAAGCCTCACTATAAAGCCCTGGGACTTGATTCCCAAAGCCATTCGTTCGGATATCACGCATAACGCCGTCGAACAGTGTCAAATCGATGCAAGTAATATTCAAGATGCCTTTCCTTGCACTCCAATTCAAGAGAGCCTCATTGAATATGCCATAAAGCAACCAGGTTGTCATTTCACACGCTATGTTCTTAAGTTGTATCAAAATATTGATATCGCTCGCTTCAAGGCTGCTCTGGAAACCACGGTTTCATTGTGCGATATTTTGCGCACACGCATTATTCGCTCCAAACACGGTGCTATGCAGATCATATTAAATGAGAAGGCCTCTTGGCGGCAGGTTGGAGGATTCCCACTCGCTGACGTTTTGAGCATCCCCAGGGCCGATATTGCCTACGGAACGCCTTTGTCTCATTTCACCTTTGCTTCTGAATCAGATTGCGATTATTTAATATGGGATCTTCACCATTCACTTTATGATGGCGTATCAATGGATTTAATATTCGACGTTCTTCACAAAAGCTTCAATGGCCAGGAGATTTTTGAACCAGTTCCCTTCAGAAACTTCATCAACTATTCGCTATCCACAGATGCGAATGATGTGCGACGCTTCTGGTTGACACAACTCGAGGGAGCAAAAAGAGCTGATTTTCCTGATACCAACACTAGGTGGTGTGAAAACAGGTCTTCGAATCAATTCATTGCGGAATTCACCGTTCCCAAGCACTCCAATAGCGATGTAACATTGCAAAACTTTTTGAGGGCCGCCTGGGCACTCCTTGTCGCCAAAAACCTGGAGGTTGATGATATTGTTTTCGGATGTCTCCTCTCTGGAAGAAATGCGCCCATTTCAAACTTGCAAAAGATTATTGGGCCAACACATTCCTACGTCCCCGTTCGTGTCCGCATAAATGAATCATCCACAATTCAGGAGTTCTTGGCCAAATTACAAGAACAAGCCAATGACATGATTCCGTTTGGGCATGTTGGCTTGCAAAATATTTCCAAACTCAGCAGTGCGACCAGAGATGCCTGTGACCTTCGACATATGTTCATTGTCCAGCCAGCTCTGAATGCAGAAGAAATAAGCAGGGGCTCTGAAGCAATATTTCAGCTCATTGACAATGCTGAAAATGACAACTATGAAATCTATCCGCTGGTTGTTCATTGCATTCCAGGACATGAAGGCCAGATGACAGTGCTGATGAAGTACAATGCTCAATTTGTTTCCTTGCACCAAATCCAGCAAATCTATGAGCAGTTCAAGCATATAGTTACTGAATTGTCCACCATAGATGCAAGCCAACCACTCTCCCGAGTTCATCTTCCTATCTCTTAGGATGGAGAGTATGTTGAAAGCTATATCACCACCGAATCAAGCCCCAGATTAATAATAGTCGATATTTAATGGTGAGAGCGCGTCGCAAATATATGCAAGGCTGGCTTCTACTTGGGCGACAAACAAACAAGTCGCATTTACTTCACCCAAGGACTGTATAAAACGCGGCCGTATCAGCATAGCATTATCTCATACGCCACCGGTACTGCTAAGACTGGCTGCCATCGTTCTATAAGCCAGGTAGACTACAAAATAACTAGTTAGAGTTGGCGGCTAAAGCCTAGATACCCCAAAAGTTGAAGGATGTAATTAGATTTGACTCATTAATATATTGGACCCAAGCCTCTATGTGTACATCAAGCAAGACTCTTTATAAATATGAACCGGCTTCCAGCAGTGGCGGGTCCTTCGCCGAAAAAAAAAAACAGGGAAAAAAAGATCCAACAGTGGGCTAAATCTGGCCGATTTTCCCCGTAAGTCCATCGCATTTCATCACAGGATTACGCATTTACGGCCATTATGGTAATCGAGCATCGGCTCTTTAATGTTCCGGACCGTACCGGTGCCTGCTTACTGAAAAGCTCCTGCTTCCCCGCCCAGTCCTCATTTACATTAACTAAACAACATTCACATGGATAATAATAACTTTCGACATGCTTGCCTCCGCACCCACTGCGGCATATGTGGCCGGGCCATTTTTTCCGGCGTCAGCTTCGTACCACGTAAACCCACTTCATAACCATCTCGGCCCTTGATCATTATCAACGTGTTCTGACACTTGTTTCTGCAGTGATAGGGAGCTCGATTCAGTCCGAACCAATCCTCTTCCCCGATGGCAGTGTCAATGATCTAAATCTCAATGGGAAATTGTTTTGCTGGGCTCCAAATTGTTGGCGGTGCCCACAGTCTCCAGAGGCCGTCGGTATACATTCGGACTGTTTCAACTTGTTTCAAAAGCGATACAACATCGAGGATGCGCTCGATCATCTATGGGTGGCCGCAGTGTCGCGAAGGCCGTGGCCGGGAGCCCCAAATCTCGCGGTTGACGATAACGCCAATCTCGCAATTGACTTAGTTTATGAGAAGGCGGGAGCTTATGGTCTCTCCAAACTAAAGTTACTTCCCCCGGAGCTTGTCCGGATCATATGGAACTATTCTCAATCCGCGACCTTTTGGCGTTACATTCATGTCTTAAGTTTTGGTAGGGAGCTCTTGGCTACATCCCTCACTGCAAGGCCGCTCTCTCCAATTACCTCGGCATCTATGTGCAATGTTTTAGCATGGAAAAGGGGAGAAGAGCCAACTCTCTCGCACTCTTTAGATCGACCGCCATTCATACGTCTAATCATGGATTACAGAGGTGTTAAAGAGATTGAGAGGTTATCTCACAAACCATTGTATCGACATTTGCGCTCTGATAGCTCAGCGTTTGTTATCCGAGAAGAAAATCAACTCGAAGGTGTCATTATCCGGATTAAGGTTGTCCTGTTTTCTGTCTAATGATAATAATTCCCGATCTAATGTCACACAGTATGGCGTCTTGCGCTTGGAGTTGCCCAAAAACATCCGAGGATTTCAGATCTGGGACATGCCGAATCCTCCTTGTTTGGAGGATTGTGATTTCTTCGGCAATATCATTCAGTCTACACGATTTCGCACAACTGATTTGCATACTGCTAGCGGAATCACATTTTTCTTTTCATTTAACAAACTCTATGCCATTCATGCCCACACCGTTGATACGCCAGATGCAAAGCAAACATTTAATCGCCCATCCAAGCGACGGCAGGCCCATGTGGTTTGGATATATCTTCCCATACCCAAAGACGAAAAGATAATTACTCTAGGTGTTCGATTGAAGCAGTTTCAAGGAAAATTAGTAACACAAAAGCCCTGTATTCTAGTAAGTGTCCGTCTCCAGGTATTACGAGCGGCTGGCTCAAAGCCATAGGTTCGTACAAAATTGGCCGGCGATGTCTTCGTTGGGCCCTATCACTCGGAACAACATCAAGATATTATTTTCCATCGATCGTATCCCAAGTTACTTATATATAATACTCTTGATTTCGGCTCAGCCACTATTTTTGGGGCATATTCTTGGGATCAGCTGAGAAATGAATCTATTTCTCCTTTCAATCGCCATGTTTCGGAGATTGTGCCAGTCCCCCAAGGAAATCTTTCAGTAGCTCCCTTAGAGAACATCGTTCGGATGCAGGTTTTCAACGACTTGAGGCAGGGCTTTTGCCGGGCTATTATATTTGACTATCAAAACGGGGCTCGGCGTTCTTTGGGAAATTGTCGACCAGACATTGATCTTGTCAAAACTTACCTGAAACCTCCACAAATTTGCTACCTCCCTCTTGATTATTCCCCAGAACGCACTTCTATAGCACGGCGAGCTGTCCGGGTTGGGATCGAATGTGGTTCTTCTCACGACCAAACTGAACCCTCATGGATCTGTTCTAGAATGTCAGGGGACTTAGAATTCTGGTTTGCGGATGATGAAAGTGTTCTCCGAGTTATCCCGAGGAACGAAACTTGATCCGTCCAGCTGAATCCTGCCACCGAAATTATTTGCAGTTACGCTTGTTGGTGCGAGATAGATAGCGGTGTTCTCATTCAAACCTCATTTGCATCTCCATTTGTCTCAAAAAGAATACTAGCCCCACCGTAAAGGTGTGCCCCGCCCCCAGATTTCCAACCCGCGGCTTATGTAAATGGGTTTGCTGACTCCACTACGTAACTTATTTATTACCTCGGCACGTTGCTCGATGTTCACTCAAAGTTTAAACAAACAGCCATGGCGACGTACGAAACCGCAAAGGATCGATCCATCGTGGTGAATGGTATCAAATTTGCATACCGGAAACTCGGCTGCCACGATGGTGTGCCGCTCGCCCTGTTTGTAGGGTTTAGGTACGTGGCGCTTGTGAACAATGAAGCAATGCTGACATCCTTGGACCCAGAGGCACAATGGATATGTGGGATCCAGCGCTTGTGAATCCCATAGCCTCAAAGCGACCCGTCCTGTTGATTGACAATGCTGGTGTGGGACGGTCCGAGGGAGAGATACCCCCTACCTTGAAGGGCTGGGCAAAGCACTACATTGATGTTATCCGCGCCCTCGGCATCAACAAAATTGACGTCATGGGCTTCTCGATGGGGGGTTGCGTCGCTCAGCTTGTAGCGCTCGATGCACCCGACCTCACTCGCCGTCTGATTCTCTGTGGAACAATCCCCAGCATGGGCAAAGGCGTCGTCATGGCACCTTTGGGACCATTCAACAAACTCAAGGCCGCAGAGACTCGGGTAGAGCAAAAGGAAGCATTCCTTGATGGTTTGTTTAACCCATCAGAACAAAGCCGCAGGGTTGGGGAAGAAGCGTGGACAAGAATCACGAACGCCCGAAACGATGTTATTGCCCAAATTGATGCTGCCGGTGCCCGCAAACAGGGCTTAGCGTTTGTGAAATTCATGGATCTGAAGCAGGCAGGAGATGGAACATATAATCGATTTGACGAGCTTCGTCTGCCAATATTGGTTGCAAACGGTCGGTACATCATCGGGTTACTAGCAAGATGCTAACTATGATCTAGGCGCTGAAGATTTGCTATTACCCACAGAAAACAGCGTTCTGATGTGGAAGATGCTCAGCAAAGCAAACGCGCGGCTGCATCTGTTTTCTGATTCCGGGCATGGCTTCCTGTTTCAGTACGCGAGGGAGTTCTCGAAGCTCGTAAATAATTTCCTGGACGATGAGGTTGACCAAAAGCTGTCGGGTCGCCTATGATACGCCTCAAATTCCGCATACGATGGCAAGAAAATCAAGACAGGAGCGGTGTGTCTACTACGCTAGTTAATCACCCCTAAAACATGGTGTCATGGACGCCATTGGGTCAACACCAGTGCGATTGGTGCCCGCCCACCTCGTGTGGTGTGGGCGGGCAGTAAGCACTTTGGCTATTACAACTCTGTCGTGTAGCCTACATTGCGTCGCGAATGCATGCACTATTGAATTCATTGGTTATAAAAAATCGTGGTGCCTCCCAAAACCCTGTTGCGCCCATGCTATACGAACAGTAGAAGAATCCCGGAACGACCTGTGTGAGAAGTAGGGTGTCATTTTTTTGGTTGCGCGTCATGAAAATGGTATGACTTGAATGTCGGTGAATTTGCGACCTAGGACTCCAAGATTTCGAGAAAACCTGCCAAGGCCATACATGCAATGTTGCGAAAATGCAGCCCCACGCTTTGATAGAGTCAAGCCTGAATTTCAGCAAGCAAGGCGTGATATGACGAGGGTGATGATTATATAGGGTAGGATAGAGACTTAGGTTGGGGAGAAGCGACAATGCCTGTAGTTATTTCGGACCTTGGGGCCAGGTAATTGCTGTGCGCAAGTGCTGCAAGGCGCGGGGGCCAAAAGCGTTAGCTGGCAGGGTAAATGCGGTGAAGCCACCAAGCGTGTTCCTCTTTTTAAAGCTCTATTTCTCGTTTCTTTTTTGCCTCGAGCCTTAAGTGTCAATGGCCACTATGAGGGCGAGGGATCAATTGGCCTGTGGCTGGGGTGTTTGATGCTGCGTGAAATTTCCCAGTGGAGATAAAGGATTCGAATGGAGTCACGCTTGTTGGGCATGACGGATGACGGATGATGGAACACTGGAACCCACGTACGCAGTCATCCCCGCGACAGAAGCCATGATCCCAGCTAGCCCAGCCACCGGAAGCGCGGGAGATGCGATTGCAAACCCGAAACCGCTTGACGAGCATCACTGGAGCCCAATCAAGGGCGGGAATAAGGGCCGTTGGGGCATTCGTGTGCATATGCGTGTAGCTCCAACCTCGTAAAAAAAAGGTGCCAATTATGGAGGCCGCGCAGCTCGGAGCGTGGGGAATGGGTTAATTCGGCGGCTGGGACGTGGACCCAACCACGTCAATGACCAGCCTCCCCTCCAGACTCCTTTTTCGTACGAAAAAGCAGAGGTAGACATGAATGCGACGGCCCGCCGTTGACCATCCTCTTCTTCAATTCACACTTCCTCCTTGTTGACTGTGGTGGAAGCCTGCATCCCATTCCTCTCACTCCCCCTTTGGCAACCGCTGCTGAGTTGAGCCCCCCGCCCCCGCCATTGCACTGCAACGCACCACGCCACACGCGCACTCGCAAACGCTTGCGAGGAGAGCACGCTGCAACCATTTCTATGCCACCTCAACCTCGCGATCACATCATGAACATCGACGACCGTCCCCCGCGGAGCTCCCGCGAAGCCCGCGCCGCTGCCAGGGCTGCCAAAAACGGCAATCCGCACTACCGGCGCGGTCCCTCGCCCGAGCTGGACGACTACCACTTCAGCGGCCCCGACGAGCCTCGCTCGCCCAGCTCCGACATTGCACTGCAAGACGCCATCCTCGCACAAGCACAGCAGGTAAGCTGTCTCCACCGCGCTCCCGACGCGTATATATCCACCCGCCTGCTAACAACCCCCAGCAACGCGTAGTTCCCGTCGGCCAGCTCTCTCGCAACCCGCCCGGCCAGCGTCGACCGCAGGGAAACGGCCACCCCAACAACCGCGGAGGCGTCCCCCCCTCGCCCAAGAACCAGCCACCGTCGTACCCAGGCCCTCCCATGGACGACGAACCCTCGCAGAACGGTTCCGGCCCAGGCAGATACAGGCGCAACGGTCCACCTGTAGGCCGCCGCCCTTCGGGGTCCGAAGGCCCGCCATCCTCGTCTTCGGCGCCCGACCTCCACCCCAACCACGCTGCGTCGCCTCCCCGCGGCCCAGGCGGCATGAACGGGCGCGCTCCTCAGCACCTGGCACCAGGCTCACAGCGCCGCCCCCCTTCACCTGGCGCCGGCTCCATCGAGGGCAACAACATCAATCGCATTCAGAGCCCTAGCGTCCAAAAGAGCGTGCTCCAGCCCCTGGAGCAGAAGATGCAGGAGTACGATCACCTGATGCAAGAGGCTCACAATCAGATGACGCAGCTAGACGACGAAATTCGCATCATGCAGGAGCGCAGAGCACAGGCCGAGGAACGATTCATGGAGGCCAAGGCCAAGCACGACGACTACGAGCGCCAGCACCAGGGCGTGAGCAGAGCCCTGCGAGGCGAGCCCGAGCCCAGGATGCCCTCCCCCGAGCCTGTCCAGCGTATGGTGCGCATGGAGAGCTTTGAAGACGAGCGACCGATGAGCGTACAGAGCTCACACAAAGGGAAGGGCCGGTCTCGCATCCGGCTGAGCCTTTTCAAGGGCAATTGACTATCCGTGTGCGGGCGTTCGTAATGTGTAATGACCTTGACGCTCTTTTGATCCAGACACAACTTCAACCAAAAAAAACACGATATTTAGCGGATATAGAATTTATCATGGGTTTGGACGGCAATTTGATCCAATAGTTTCTTGTAATGACGTCTCAAGGCAAATACGATGGGTGGGTTGGATAGTGTGTTAATAAGGCGCAACCGGGACTTTCTAGTTTCAATAATCACGTTTCACCACGATTTATGCTTCCGAACGAGTACTAAGTGCAAGACACGTGCAATAGACGACAATACATAGAGCGGGTGTTGTTGAGAACACCTCCGAGCTCGGAGCTAACAAAAAGAAAAGACGGTTAGGAGAAGAGAGGTCTCAACCAGACCCGTTTCCAGGCATTGGTAATGCATCCTTTAAGCAAGGAGCCCAGTGTTGAGTCTCTGAAATCCTCCAGACGTCGCAACCTCCTCCTGTAGTTTCGCAATCCTCTTTTGATCGCCCACGGGGTCCGAGGACTCCGGATCCAACACCCACTCCAGGAATGAGTTGGTGTAATTGGGCTCAAAGCTCTCTTCCAGAACGCCAAGGCGCTTGCCGTATTTCGTGACCTTGTCCCAGTCACGCCTAACGTTTTTGAGATCCTTGGAAAAGTATGCAAAGCTGCGCTCAAATATCTTGCGGTTGAGCTTAGTGTCCATGACGGGCTTGAAGGCAACATATTCGGCCCAAGCCTTCTCAGGCTGGGCAAGCACGAAGTCTGTCGCCCTCTTGACAGCGCGTAGAAAAGCCCTGGTCTCGCTTGGGCGCTCTTTCAAGAACGTTTCGTTGCCAATGTACAAGATGGTACAGAAGCAACAGCAGCCCAGCTCCGCCAGTTCATCGATGCGCAACATCTGCACATCCGACTTGGGACGGCCATGCGATGCCAGCCACTCCTCCAGCTCCACCATTTGGACATTCTCAAGACCAATGCCTGCATCAATGTCGCCGTTGATGATGGCACGCGACACGTTCATTCCGCATCGTACGGCCGTGTAGTCATCGGGCGTCATACCGTAGTGCGACGTCAGTTCGTCAATTTGGATTTTGCCAAATTCGCCGACATAGCCAATGCGCTTGCCCTTGAGAGTACGAAAATCGGTTGTGATTCCAGATGACTTGAGGTAGACAACACCGGTGAAGGGTTCATCGAGCAAGCTGCCAATGGATTGGACGGGGAAGCCGCGAGCTTTGGCCTGGACCTCTAGTTAGACTTTGCGTATCAACATAAAGTTAGAGAGTGGAACTGACAGCGAGGGTATGAATCATCGCTTTGAAACCAAGGTCGACTTTCCCGGTTCCAATGATCTCGGTAACGTCCTAGCAATTTTCAGCCACTGCACACGATTCCCCTTTCGCGGGGAGAAATCTTACACTGGGATCATTAGGTTCCAAGAGAGCAACCTTGATTCCCTCTTCCTTGAAGTACCCTTTGGCTTGGGCCAGGTACAATGGGGCATGGTAAGGCGTAGCATGCCTAGAAAACGTCAACCCATGCTCGTCTTTGAGAATGTGGCTCCTATTGCATACCAATTGGTGAGGAACGTGATCTTATCAGTCGACATATTGACAGATCAAGCGAAACGCTGCTCGGGTCAGTCTGCCACCTTTGTGGGGTTGGAGGGGAGATTTCAAAGAAGCATGTCCTTTCGCTGGTATTATCCAGATCAAGTTTAACGGTATTTCTCAGATCAGCTCCGTCCCACGTACCCTCTACAAACTCGGTGTTTGCTATGCCGAAGGGCTAGCGCACACCAACGTTGAAGAGAAGCACGCAGAACATGAGCTGAACACCCGTATGCGTTCTTTTAAACGTTACCTTGATACTTGGTATTATTGCGAAGAGAGCCATGGTTGCTTCTTTGTGGTTCACATCGTACCGAAAGCAGTAAATTGGACGGTCGTGCGCGGGTTCAAGGTGAATAACAAATCTTCGTGGGTCGATAAAATGGAAAGTTCTCAGTTTGAAATTCGGGTGGGCTTATGGGATTGAAATACCTGCTCCCTGGCTCAAGCGATGGCGATCTAAATGAGGGGGCCGAAAACAGATCGGAACCTTTGTGGATATACACTGATTGACTTCATTGGCCGCTCATCAAGAAGATGAGGGGAAGAACGCACATAATGCCAATTTTTACATGATCTCATTTGGAAATTCCGAATTAACTAGCGTCATTTTCAAGCCAAGCGAGACCGGCCGGCTAGTCGGACGGAATTTGATGTCCGAAGCCAAATACTGGTAAAATAGATCAAATCCCTCAAAATAGCTCGGGCTATCGTTTCCAACCTCATTTTAGGCATTTTAGACAGATTCTTCAAGACAATAGAAATACGTCTAGTTTGAAGTTTCGTCTGACCCTTTATCATCTGAAGCGGCCAAAGGCTCTTCATGATGGCCAGTATCGTCTCCATCTGCATTTGTATCGCGAACAGGCCGCTCAGGAACCAACAACACAGCCAATGTGGTTACTGGGATAGCTATACAGAACATAACAAAGGCTAATATGAGGTTTACCATGCCTTTGACTTTTGCAGCACCGACACCGTATGAGAGACAAGA
Source organism: Calonectria hongkongensis (assembly GCA_017140755.1). Lineage (NCBI taxonomy): Eukaryota > Fungi > Ascomycota > Sordariomycetes > Hypocreales > Nectriaceae > Calonectria > Calonectria hongkongensis. The sequence goes on from JAACJA010000007.1 coordinate 783,799, forward strand.
GCCGATGGATTCAAAAGACCGGACAAGACCAACCGCGAGCGTCAGTGTCTCCAAGTCGTCAAAAAATGATCCAATGATCCAATAGACAAACATATAGTGCGACTCGTTGAAAAACCTTAAATTTTCTATTAGCAAGCCCGAGAGCCATGTTTAGAAAGCTACCATTTCTTACCGAATCAATACCACGCTTGCAAATCCACGACCAAAACCAGGCTTCTCCCAGTCCAGTGTAACAGATGGCGAAGCATTTGCATACAGATGCTCATTGGCAATTTGCCAGCTCAATATACTTAACATACATATTGAGAAGAATGCCCACGTAACTTTTGCCAAAGTTGGACGGCTGAATGCTTTGAGATCATAGAACCACCCCCAGAAAATATTGGCGATGGATGCAACAATACCCGAGGTCAACGAAGCCAAAGTTCTTGCTCTAACCGAGAAACTAGGATAGAAATCTATTTAGTCAAGGATTCAAGGGAGCTGATGTTTTGTGGCTTACTAGTTTGTCTGGTATATTCCCAGATACGTGCTATTCCAATTGAAACCGATCAAAACCGGAATTAGGAAGTACATTTGCTTTTTCTTCAGTAATGCCCACAAACGATGTACTTCTCCTAAAAGCGCTTTGTTTTTGGTTGGATCTGGGAGCCTGCGGCCATCGGGTTTGATAATCTTTTCAGGGCTCGAGAGCATCAATGCTAGCGGAAGGCCTAGACACTGTAACGCAATAAGGACGAGGTAAGTAGTGTAAGACACTTTACCCCTGTCACCATCTTTCACATTGAGAGACAGTTGAATTGAAGATCCAATGAGTTGACCAAGCTCTCGAAGGCCCAGCCAAATGCCAGCTGTTGGGGAACTGTAAGCTCAACCGGGTTTCCTATCAGCTAGGATACAACTCACTAAACTTTCCTCGATCCTTGACATCAGCATAGCCTAATGCGACGGCACCTTCTGAGGCCCAAAGGGCTGAAGCCGCAATTCCACATGTCGCACCACCAAATAGGACAAACCACTCTACTCCATAACGATTGTTGGTATATAGAGATGCAGAGTAAGGTGCATAACCCAAAGTTCCGATAATAAGTGTCATCTTAATGCCAAATTTATTTGCCATGACAGCAAAAAAAAGACAACCAAACACCATAATTCTGTTTCCATTAGTGCTCATACCTCCTTGACGAATCAGATATAACTAACCCGAATGTTAACGAATTCGCTCCATTGACTAGATATGGTTCCTGCTGGCCACCTGCTCCAGTATCTGCATTTAAGGTGAGCATTATGCATTTCCGCCAAGCCTAGGAGTGCGGTGATAACCATACTATTGAGGGCATTCCAAATACCAGGTTGAGTAAATGAGATGAGTCCGACAAGAATAACATTGAAAAGTGGGCTTCGATACAATTTAGTGAATCGAGAAATCGGTTTTTCCACCGGGTCGACTGTGTCAACGGTGGCTGTTGCGACAAACGTAGCCTTGTTTCCCTCTACGTCGTCCATCATGAATACTTTTGCTCACGTGGTCAAATAATAGAAGTGTAATTTGGAACCATATGTCCAGAATATCAACCTACTGAAGGGATGGAAGGGTTATATTTACTGAACCAACTGCACTAGGACGGTTTTGATGGGCGTCCTGTGTAGGTATGCCAGTATTAATTTTGCTAGACGGACAATCAAAACAAGCAGTAAGCGCGTATGCCGTGATGCATTATTAGGATGAGGTAATTTCATTATACCAATCATATGGCGAATTCACTAGACTAACAAGCCCTGTATTTCCTTAAGACCCATTTATAAGTCCGGTTAAGGGTTGAAGGGTAGCATTCCAATGACGCTAAGCCCTGGGTACGATGGCGCAATCGTAGTCGACCATGGAATTAATATGGGCCGATTTTGTCTCAAGTCCATTAAAATCGGTTTACTATCTTGAGTCTGATTTATACGAATAAGTAACATTAACACACAGACGCACGCATACGCCGGAAAAAAAAAATTATAATCGACTTGACATCTGGTTGATTTGTAGCATGCCAACCATCAGCTGGCATCCCCACCATGTACAGCCTACCCTGTATCACCGCGTTGAACGGGTCTAAATGAGAGGAAGTCATCGAAAAATTATTCCAACCAACTTGCTGATAATATTTGTGTTGACTTCCCTATTATGTGTTGGGAGAGCTCTGCTCACAGCATAACTTAGCTTAGAGGGTTTATTCCCCAAGTAAGGAGGGAAAGCAAAATAATACGTTGAGAGGTGTTTTTCATTCGTGATTGTACTAGAATAATTATGTTTTAGGGAATAATCCCAGCGCTGAGAAGAAACCATAGTACATAGAATATCTACAACCGCACTTTTCCGGAGCAGTGCTTACTCTCCTTTGCCATGATTGGCAGTGCAAGCAATACTCCTTTCTTTTACACATCCTCACCGTCTACCCAGACAACAATATTTTGGGGGGCGTTATTCATTTCCTTGAAAAAGGATTTCACCATCTCATCTGTGTATCGGAGGCTGAAATGCATGAGAACAAAGGTTGTCTTGGGCCACTTTCGAATAACCCTTTCCAAATCACCCCAGATCGTATGCTTCGTTCTGTCTGCTTGATCTCTATGCTCTTCATAAAGAAAGCTGCACTCGGTAATGACGACGGGGATGCCGTTACGAAGCCATTCTGGCTCATCAGTCAAGGTCTTGGCTGTGGTATCACCTAGGAAGGCAAATACAGGCGTAGAATATTCATTGGTGATTTCCGTACCAGATTGACGCAGCTTTTTTATGTCAGGCCCAGCCAGCGAGATGTATTCGGGCTTCAAACGGTTGGAAATGAGGCTAAAAACATAACCCACACAGGGGACGCTGTGGTCGCAGTCGAAAACGGTGGCGGTCACACCCTTGACTCTTCTTAAGGGAACGACATCGCCATGGCAGACGGGGTGTGTTATGTGTGTGTTAAGCCACGCGTTTCTACTGAGTTTCGCGTTCTCTTGTTCATCATTCGCGTTTGGATTGTTTGCCTGGGAGCTGGGTGGCGCATCATCGTTCGCATTGATTAATCCCCCAAGGTTGAGCATGGTATTGGCAAGAATAAAATCGTCAAACACCCCACTCATCTCAGCGGGACAAAAGATATCTGGCGGATCCTCGCGTTTGACAAAGGCCGGCGCCAGAAGTGTGTGGTCGTTGTGCCCATGAGTAAGGAAGACGTGTTTCGGTCGTAATTTGTTGATGCACAGCCCAGCATCGAGCAGAAGATTTAGTTGCGGGATGATGAAAGATGTATGCCACGCAGCGCGCGACTTTCCTAACAAGACATAATGGCTGTAGGGCTTTGGGAGGCGCCATTCGAGCACTTCGGATCGCGGTGACTGAGGAAGCGGTATTGCGAAGACGGGCTTCTTGGCCATAGTGAGACTGAAAGGAGAGTAAATACTGAGCGTGGCTAGATTCACCTTGGTCTTCATTCTTGAAAAATAAAATGGTAGAGAGCTATCACTTATAGGCATCAGGAAAACTCCGCCTCTGGTGAACTGACTAATCACCGTGACTCATGCCGATTTGTTTGCCTTGCGCCACCGCCCACAAGGCACCGTGGCGCAGTTGGTCCAACAGGACACTGTTTAATCTACCAACCTTGATGAGTTTGCGCCGTAAAGAGTAAAAAAGAAATTCAGTCGTGGCTTGTACTGGTGTGGGATGGAGATGTTCTGACTGATTAATAATACTACTGGCTATGGCACTGTCGCTAAGTGAAAGCAATGGATGCCCCATAAAGAAAACCAACCCATAAAATCTACGATTGAAATGCACTCTCATTGTTTTCATGGTTAAGGGGGATCAAGAAAAACGGAGCAATTTTATCAGTACCTAGTGCTGGTAAACCCGCCTGATAATTATCCCAAAATATCCGAACTGTACGCGCTATTTCTTTCGTTTCTCCTGTAAGGATCCGCACTTCCCATTACGTCGATTAGCCGGTTAGGCCAAAAGATAAGTCAAGAACCACCAACAAAATGCTCGTGATTATTGGTGCGGATAACAACTGCTAAGAGGGCACGATCATAACACATGGTACAGCGGTCAACAGCAGCCTTTACAGATATATCGGAAGAGGAACTTTCCGAATGCTGTTATCTCCTACAGAGGCGGAACTTGGCTATATATTTATCTTAGTAGCCCCCTAGGCTGTCTATTTCCTTCTTTTCTCTTTGGACTTAGATTTTGCAATACACGTGAATAGCATGTGGGCTAGTTATTATAGCAGCTATTGCGGTGGCTATTGCAACCCAGCGGACATGATAACCTTCCAGCTTTCTACCGACAGACTACTACGCGCAAGGGAGCCGCCAGCCTGCCCGCCTTTCTTTGCTGACGGGCCATGACGGGCCCAGAGCCCAGAGCCCGGTCAGCCAATGTTGGCAACCTTCTGAGCTTCCAGCTTCTAACCGGCGAACGTGCGCCTTCCCCTGTGCGGACCAACGATTTACCGATTAGTAAGCTGATTTGGGCCTTCAGTTGGTCTGGATTAACCCTCTTCATCACCCTCTATTGGTTCCAATCTTCTTCCTTCTTATTCGCCAATGCGCTGCTGCGAGGTCTCAACTCGATCTCTTAAAGTTTATCAATCCCTACTTATGTTTCCCCTAATTGTGTTATCCCTAGTTGTATCATACAGCCCTTTTGATGAACCCGATAGCTGCCTAATTTGGCCTGCCTTTCCTTGATCTTTGGTTCAACAGTATCTTCCTCATAATTTGCTGTTCTTCGATTTAGAGATTCACCGCACTTCGCCAAGCATCTTCTTCATCCAGTGTTCACAGCGGCAGTCCTGAATAGCCGTTACGAACTGATCCTCGTCTGACCCCAGACCGTGGAATTCAGTCCCAATCCACTTATTAAATATCTGTCGGAGATGATCGGGTTCTTTTTTGATGAAATTTCTCTCATCGACAGGCAAGTTACTCTTGAGTAACACCTCGAGCTCGTATGCTATAAGCCTCAGTTTTTGTGGTGTTGCAGGCTCGGCAGCTTGGGTCTCGGTCTGCACGCAATAGAGGAGTCCGTTTTTGTCGAACTTTGATCGATATATTTTGTACAGATCGATGGACAATCGCTCATCGAGATCGGTAAGTTGATGCTAAAGCTTGCTGTTATACATCATCTGACCATTGTAGCCATTGGCGTATCTTTCGGCGGATGGTTGGTTTGGGTCTTGATAGTGCAGCGTTCAAAGTTCATCTTGGTGGAGGAGGAGGATGATGATGTGATGGTGATGAAAGATCTGCGTTAGGATTCACTGATCTTGGCGGGGAAATCCATCTTAAGTACGACTATCTAAGTTTTCATGAGGGCATCAAGGTTGTGCCGTACAGAGCGCAAAGCTGATTGTTTCTTGGTCAGGTAAATCATGATCAAATAAAGTTGTGTTGTATCTGTCACGTTTGTTGCTAAGAGCTCCTGGTTGAGCCACCATTTGCTCCTTTAGCTAGACCAAAAGATTATCAATGGAAGATTCTACCTTTGAGATTCCCCTCTGAGGAGACACGTGGAATGCACGTGGTTGTTTTATCTGTGATGATTGTTGCGCGGTGTGGGAGAGTATGGATTTAGCATGCATTTCCTGCAAGATATGAATTACTAACTTGACTTTAAATTTTATGAGAGTTCCATATAACTACATAATAACATTTAATATGCCATGTGAATCTAGACGTTGGTATTTTCCTCTGTCGTGCAAGTGCCTGAGCTGATACTGCTTTAGCCTGAGTTACGACTGAGCCATAACTGAGTTATGACTAATGACACTCAATAGCAGCTGATCAGACCTGAGCACCTCCTGAGTAGACCTGAGCAGTCTCTGAGTAGTTCCCAAGCAGACACCAGGGCTCCTAAGACCTGAGCAGCTGTTCTCAGCGCTCCTCTGCAAATATATTGATTAGACATATAATCTCACTACTTTTTCCTCATACAATTATTCCTCTCAATTCTTATCTCCTTACTTCTCTCCATGCCTTTTACCCTTCCTATTCTAGCCGAAAGGCCTTTCCGTTCACAGTGTGAAAATACCTTTGTCTGAATAATAGTAGCCATGGGTATCGCTGAAGGATCAATTGGAATAAAACAATGGTGTAAGGGTTATTGACCAGGGTGATACGGTGAGGCGCAGAACAGGTTGTATTGTAGTATATAGACTTCAACTTGGCGAGCGTTCCTAGAACGTCCGCCGAACTTCTCTAATAAACCAAGTGGGTCACGCGCCACCTCTAGCCACAGTGGTGCTTGGACCCACTCTCTTACAAATGGATATTATATCTCTATGTTATTACTAAATCATTCGATGATTTGTAATTCAGCACCTGAGTCTTATCTTGGCAAAGGAGTTTGGCATCTTCAACCTGCATCTGCTGCACCACAAGCACCCAATGGCATAAAGAATATCCCCTGGCTATTAGATAGGCCACAAATTGTAATGATACATGGTTCTAGAATGGACAAATAATATTTGAAATAAACTTGGCAAGGCAGATTCTCTGATCCTCTCTACCTTGGAAGCATGCCTATGCATAATTTAATAAGTTCTGTGTAGATATGAAGTTTTAATATCTCTGTAAGGGGAAGTAAGCCCCGATCGCAGTAGAAATTAGCCCTCCCAGCTGCAGACCATGATACTTCTGAAGATGAGCTTGCGCCTTCCCCTTATATCTTGTACAAAGCTTAATGCCACACGAGTTATTTTTCGCATAGGAAAAACATAGATATAGTAGCGACCGAAACGAGAGTTTTCTTTTTGTTTCACAAAAAAAGATTATGGCTTATTCTGGACTAAGTGTGGCTCTGCTACTGTCACAGGCTGAAGCCTGGCAGAGGATTACGGCTATGCCGTATCCACCTAGATTAAGCTTCATGACTATGTTGGTAGCGAGGGCACACCAAGGCATATATAATCAGAAGAACGCGTTCTTCTGATTATCTTCTTTTCCTTTCTCCTTAGCTTTAGATAGACCAATACAGAGCACCCTTCAGGTTGAATAAACCCAGGACCAGCCCTTCACAGCTACCAGTGTGAATTCTAAGTCTGCACACTCTACCAAAGTCATGCAGTTGCAACTGACAGATCTACCTTGCTGTTTCAAATTGCCTGCTTTATTATATGCATATGTGTGAAGGGCTGGTCCTGGGTTTATTCAACCTGAAGGGTGCTCTGAATTGGTCTATCTAAAGCTAAGGAGGAAAGAAAAGAAGACAATAATCAGAAGAACGCATTCTTCTGATTATATATGCCTTGGTGTGCCCTCGCTACCAACGTAGTCAGGAAGCTTAATCTAGGTGGATACGGCATAGCCGTAATCCTCTGCCAGGCTTCAGCCTGTGACAATATGTAACTCAACTAACACTCATATATAAGACATTCAAAATTCCTCTTGTATGAAGCTATTTTCTGGCCGTCTTGGACTTTTTTCTCTTACTGCCAATGCTATAACTTGCCCTTCAGTCTCCAGAGCATTAGTTTGGACAATATTACCTGATTTAAGGCCACGTATCCTTATGACTTTAGGTTAGTTCCCTCTTCTTATTCGTCCCTAGCCCTACTATACTCTTGCTATGGAAGCACATGGAAGTCTAGAGAACCAGCCCTTGGATGGGTTAGACTGCTCCTGTGAGTGTGTGAGATACGTCGTATTTGTGGTTTCCCTTGGCCACTTCCTTCCTAGTTTGGTCAGGTCAACGCCACCATGGCTGACGAGACTCATGATGTGAGCCAATGGCTATATGCGGATTATGACCTCGATTATTCAACTCCTGAGCCGCTAGCCGACTGTAACGGTTCGTGCTAGCAGGCAGGATCAGGCGTGCCGGTTGGAACAATGTCACGGCTGGTAATAGGTCAATTGATCAGTCAGGCCAATTGAAGGTAACCAAGTTGTATTGAGAGCTGGTTGTGCCCTAGGTGGCAGCAACAGCTAGAGGTTTAAATAGTCTATTCTATTAGGGCAGGTTAGGGCAAAGGTGAGGGCTTTTGGGTCACATTGAGAGTGATCGCGGTGATCACTTTTGGTGTTGACTGCAGTGATCGCGCTCACCCGGGCCTAGCAGGAAATAACGATGTTGCCCGTCACCAAAAGTGGGTCCTTGTCACATGACCTCCAGGGTAGGTCGGGCAGGCCCGGCCCAGCTCATAACACCGACTGTGTTGACCCTGCTCTTAACCAGGGGCGATGGAGTCGATCTAGAGGTGACGGTCGCAGTCGCGTGATGAATGAGGTCCCGGTCACCTGTGAATCATATACTATTAAGTGGTCGCTTTGCAAACGAAGATCCAAACTCAATAAGCTTACAGAGAATGCAGTGCAGAATATCAATTAATATCCCAGTGACTTCTGGGAGACCAGCTTCAAATCCGAAATTGATGGTATTGTTGAATAGAAGAAACTGACTAATACCCATGAGCTGGATGAGATACAAATTATAGTTTCTATAACCATACGAGGAGTAGATAAAATACCATTCCGATCTCCTGGGCTTGATGCCAACCGGAGCGAAGTGGATAGACAAATTGATATCTGGTCCGACCTAGTCCGAGATAGAGGCAAACTTTATATTTAAGGAGACTAGCCCACCTGTAGTAAGGACCGGTTGCCGTGGACAGACTGCTATAAAAGCTCAGCTTAATGAGCGAGCCGCTATCTACAATGAGCAGGATGGGATGGAGGAACCGCCGATCTGGGAACAAGTATAGGATATCTTTGAGTGTCTGGGCGCAGGTTGTGATACTGGACCATATTGCTTCCTCCACCAGGCTACCGGCACCCGTTACTTGTTGTCGACAAGAACTTTCACCAAGTTAGTTGAGTATGTTAAGAAGGGAGAGAGGATAAAAGAGCATAGTGATGCTCCGAGACATCTCCAGAACGAGATGATCAGCCCACCAACTAAGAGGAAGCAGAGCGATGGGCCCCAGATCAACGCCACCAATGTCATGCCCGGGGCTGAGGGTGCTCCTCCCCCTAAGAGACTAAAAATTGCGGGACCTCGGAATAAGGCCATAGATTGTTATCGTGATTGGCATTGCAGTCAAGTTGATGACCAAAACTGGAAAAATTATTTCTGCGCGATTGCCAGGCTTACATTGCAACCATGTCTTGCTTTAGAATGCCTATTTGAGGTACAAGAGGAAGAGACAAAGTATTTTATAGCACACAAGATCTTGCGGAGAATTGTGCATCAGTGGGTTGGCATGGTGGACAAGTGCAAAGAAATATTAGAAGAATAGTTTGGACGATTTATAGTGATGTAACTTATTGGCTTCCTCTTTCACTCTGTCTCCTTTTTTTATAGGACTGGTAAATAGGTCAGTCAGCGACTAGGTCCGTGCTTCTGACACTGTAAGTACGCCAGGCCGAATTCTAGTTGCATAGTTATATAACTAATGACGTGGATCAGGTGCTGCCTCACATTTTAGCTGTCTTTTAAGCCATCACTAGATACACCTTGATTGGTAGTTGTATATTAGTCTATACAGCACATTAATAGGCAGTATATTTTGCAATTCATTCCCTGCATGATCTAACAGGCCTAATATTAACTAATACAGCAGGGTCTAGGTTCAGCGGTCTCTAACAGCCGTTGGAAATAGCCAGACTCTTCTATCTATCCAACTGTACCTTCAGCAAGTCAGAAACTGGTCTACACACAGGCCGACACTTTCACTCAGATTAGGAGTTTTTGTTACTAGAAGCGCTTTGATCTCCAACGATCAGGGATTAATGCGGCTACAAGCCGCCGTCATCGCCCAGATTTAGGTTCTTCTTTGTGCCTAATCTTAGTTAACAGCAAGGATACTTGGTTGTATTGCTTACTGTCATGCCCATATACTATGGCAAGACCAGATTGTACACGAGAATAGTAGTTTTCGGCCTCTTCAAGTCTGTCGAGGTGATAGAATAGAGAACCGAGGTTCTGAACTGTATTAAGTGCTGGGGGGTAGGTGTTGATACTAGATCCTATGGCTTGTTGGTAGCCGTGAAGTGCTCGATCATACATAGCTTCAGCTTTGCTATATCGGCCTTGGTCTGCATAGAGATTCCCGAGATTGTTGACTGTATCAAGCGTTGATGTATGTTCTGGTCCCCATGCCTTCTCGTAGCCTTGGAGTGCTCGATCATACATGGCTTCGGCTTCGCTATATCGGCCTTGGTCTGCATAGAGATTCCCGAGATTGTTGACTGTATCAAGCGTTGATGTATGTTCTGGTCCCCATGCCTTCTCTTTGCCTTGGAGTGCTCGATCATACATGGCTTCGGCTTCGCTATATCGGCCTTGGTCTGAATAGAGAAGACCGAGATTGTTGACTATACTAAGCGTTGATGTATGCTCTGGTCCCCATGCCTTCTCGTAGCCTTGGAGTGCTCGATCATACATGGCTTCGGCTTCGCTATATCGGCCTTGGTCCTTGTAGAGACTCCCGAGATTGTTGACTGTATCAAGCGTTGATGTATGTTCTGGTCCCCATGCCTTCTCGTAGCCTTGGAGTGCTCGATCATACATGGCTTCGGCTCCGCCATATCGGCCTTGGTCTGCATAGAGATTCCCGAGATTGTTGACTATATCAAGCGTTGATGTATGTTCTGGTCCCCATGCCTTCTCGTAGCCTTGGAGTGCTCGCTGACACATAGCTTCTGCATCCTTATATCGACCTTGGTCTGCATAGAGCCTTCCTAACATATGTAGTGAGTCTGACACTGTCACTAAATCATCCTCAATATACCGCTTATTCACACCTGCCTTCTGTATCCATCTTCCTACCACTTCAGCGTGTGGAATCAGTCTTCGTTGCATAACCCAGTACTCCCCTGTTTCGCTCCTTGGGACCGACTGCCCCACCACAGTAAGGGCCAGTCTTGCCCATTCGTCCTCTTGCTGTTGCCTGGCTAAGTACACCACCCATTGGTGAACTACCGGGTGTATCGAATAGCTTTCCTTCAATCCTTTCTCACTTTCAATTATCGAATACCGGAGTAGCAGCCCGATGGCATCGAGAAATCGCACTTCATTACCACCTATCTCACTAAGCCATGGCGGCCATGGATGTTGCAGTCTTTCAATGTCCGCAGCCACTGTTAGCAGGCCATGCCACAGCTGTTTATTATCAAGGAAAGCCCATAGCCGTAGTAGTTTGGCGGCATTGGAGTCTTGTCGCTCAATCTCCTTGAACGAAATCATCCACGTTGTCCCAACGCTTCCGTGACTGTAGTCCAAAAGTGGACGGTTTGATGTGTTGCGAGTGCCCATCAGCTCATCCCATTGTTTGTTGTAAATCTGCACATACTTTGCAACCCCGATGTTCTTTTCTCTTAAATAGCAGCCAGCCTGCGCTAGCGCTAGTGGCAGTCCATGCAATAGATCTAAGAGACTGTCACAATCCGAACCTACGACATCTTCAGATTTAGCTTTGATGGCATTGAAGTCGTAAAACCCAAGTTTATGAGCACGTACCAAGTTCGCCGCCAAACCATCCTTCTAGTATAGCCTTTCCCAAGGCTTTGTCGACTGGACCTAACTTTCTAGACTTACCGAGTTGTGTTAGATGGGAAAGCCGTGTCGTGATCAGTACCGACCCATGATCGCCCGGTAGGTATCGCCTCGGATCGTAAGCGCCTGTTCCAGCCTCTTGACTAGTCCAGTCTTGGTCGACATTGTCGAAGATCAACAGCCAGTCGCTATTGTCAGGCCGCCCAAGCCACTTTACTACATTCGCTACGGCGTTATCGAGTTCGTCCTCGCTGTGAGTATGGCTACTAGCCCAGCGTCGGCTGGCCTCCGGAACTTGGCCTTCAGGGATCTTGGCGATGCAGCCGGCAATGCTTCGCTTTAACTTGTTTTCCGACCTGCCGTCGAGCCAGAAGATGGAACTAAAGGTAGCCTGGTGGCGTTGGGCGAAATCAATAGCCAGCTGTGTCTTCCCAACTCCGCCGAGTCCGAAAAGTACAAATGTCTTCCTTCGCGTCTGCTGGGCATCTGACCGTCGGGGGAGGAGACATTTCTCTAGCTCAGCCGTGTCGGATGGTCTTGCAATAAACTTATCTGATGTGGGGACGCCGTCCAAGCTGAATGGCGTCTTGAAAGAGCCCAAGTCTGTAGATTGTTAATTAGTAATGGTATGATGGGCAGGTTGGAACGCAAAGTAGATGGAAAAGAAGTAATAAAGAAAAAGCAAAAGAAGGGATAAAAAAAAGGATAAAGAAGGGAAAGTAAAAAATGTAAAGGAAATACAAAGGGTAAAAAAAAAGCGGATATATCTAATATATGATTCCATAGACTTCCCAGGGTGAGTAGGGTAAGTGAAGTGATGGACCTTTTCATTACCCTGATAGACCTTTTCATTCCCCTCCGGGGGCACTGCCGTGGGCTGTCCTCGCTACGCTCGAGGGGGCAAGGGGGGAAGGGGGGAAGGGGGGAAGGGTTAAAGAAGAGGGGATATGTGTACAGTGCGAGGGACGGCGCGAAAAGAAGCTTGCATATACATCGGGGTGATGTCTTATTTGCGGTGCTTGGACTAACTAACATTGCTTTCTAGCAAGGCCATTGGCGCATGCCTTCATCTGTTTAAACACATCTTGCGACTGGACGTACAATCCAGTCGCCGCCGCAATCTCGCGCTGTTTTTTTGACTCTTCTAGACCTATATCTTCAAGACCACGGGCGACATTGAAACGGTAGTAGCGGCCTTCCTCGTCGAAGGTAGACTTATCGCGACGAAACTGCTCCGCTGTCTTCTCTGTTTCCGTTGTGATGCTTGTCAGCGTGGCTCCGATGCCCAAGACATCATCACGCACAGGCTTTAGCGCCGGTACTCCCGTCCCAATTGACACCAGGCACTGGAGACGGCTCCGCAGCTGTTCGTCGCCCCAAACGTCCTGGGCTTGGGTCCAGAGGTTGTACACGGGGTTATTGGCCCCCAGTGCGCCGTCGACGAATTCCTCTTGGTATGGCCCGATGGAAATGGGATCGAAGAAAGTGGTTGCAGCAGATGTAGCCCGGCAAGCTTGCCAAATCGTCGTGGAATTGTACAGGTGAGGAAGCCCGCGGGGGCGGTAGCTCGTCAGGCACACCGTGTTTCCTGTCTGTTTGCTCGTGGCGCACACGAGACTTTGGTTCGTTTAGTTGTGCCAAATGGTCAGTAGGGAAAGTGGCATAAACATACACTTTGCAGGCACCCTCAGAGGAATCCTTGAGAAGGGTATCTATGTTGTGATTGTTGTCTGTCAAGGTTTGCTTGATGGCCTGCTCGAGTGCACCCGCATCAAACCTCCCCTGCAGCTGGCCATTTATCTTGACTCTATGGCTCTTCTTCTCAAACACTTGGCTTGAGAGCGATATGTAGGCGGCGATACATTCGTCAACCGTCATCCGGAGGCGGCCTAGCATGATGGCGATCAAGCCGCCAGTGCTGGTGCCGGCGATCATGTCGAAGTAATCGCATGGCTTAGGCGGGGAGTCAGGGTCTATGGTAGACATGAGATTTTGCAGAATCATCAACGACGACAGGCCGCGAACACCGCCGCCGTCGAGGGCAAGAAGTCGGATACTATTGCCGGGCATTGCAGTCGTCGCGATGAGCAATCTGAGGTTATCAATAACAGAACCGAAAATGGTCAAGAATAGATGCAAAGGCAAGGTCGCTATGAGGACCTTGATAAGAGGGCGCGCCTCAGGTAAAGCTTTGGCTAATGGCTATGAAGTGAAAGATGAGTTTGCTGGCTGTGCAAGAAAAGGACACGAAGGCGTCGCTTCAGCTGCTGCAAGGCAGACCTTGATCACCACCCTGCACCATCAGGCTACAATTCGATAGGCTGAGCATCTGTGCCATGGTAAGCGCCAATGCTGACTTCAAGTCAGCCACGGCGCGTAAACGATCCTGGTCATCCAACCAAAACCCAAGATGATAGAGAAGCATGTAGGGACAAACAGAAAAAATAAGGCACCAAAAACTCCTCCCAAGGCGTAGATTTTGATTCTAACTGTTCCTCTAATTATTATATCCCATAAAATATAAATAACTTGAACGAGAATCCAAATTTAATAATGTAGAGTCCCTTGCTCTTATTTTGGAGCGATCGCATTGATCTTGGAGAAATGTAGCCATCTCCTCGCGGTGTAGCCATGGTTTATCTCTCAATCTGTGGCATAATGCTTGTAGGATACACGGTGTAATACTCGAAGGCCGATCGGTTCTGTTAGGTGGTGGTTGCGTGGTTCCAAATCGGCGGACGGCGGCACGGATTCTGCGCACCGCGCGCCCGCTACACTGGACTTTTTTTTTTTTTTTTTAGCTATTTTACGGTTTGATCTCTCGATGGGAAGTAAAGCTACGATCTTCTTATGTTTGTAGTTGGGTAGTTGGGGTGCCATCAAAGCCTGTTTTGGACTGCGTTGGTGTGAGACGAAATCGCCAGAAAAGAAGGGAAGCAGGAAAACTCAGGCAGGCTGGATGTGGGGGGGCCAGGGTACTGGAAAGCACACGCTGTTAAGTAGAAATTGGCCTGGTTGTAATTGGTCTACATCTGGCTCACAGTAAATTTACGGTACAAGCCACATGTGATGCATGAGATCTATGCTCTGACTTTTTTTATAGAAAGAATTAAGCGGACACTCGTTTCGGCCTACCCTGTATAATAGGATGATCTTCACAAACAAAAAAGAACAGAATTTTATTTGGCATACTATCTACTTATCCTGGTTTGCTCCTGATTTGCTTATTACAGCCCAAACAGATACTTCAAAAAATTTTGCACCAATAGTATTTTTGCTGCATGCGTCTATTTTTTGAACAAACCTTTGGCGCATGATCCCGAAATCAGTTTCAGTGGAAACAATCTCCTCAAATAATGGTTGCCCAGGCATCTCCAATATAAAGGCAACAGCCACAACGCCTTTCTTTGGAGAAATTGCACTGACCACATACTTTAGTGTCCACTCAGGTAATTCTTTGGTTGCTTGCCAACGGACATTTTTCCCCGAACGGTGTGTCACACTGTATAAAATGCAATGGTGGTTGATCTCAGGCGCCATATCATATGGCAGTGACGAAACTAAGCGCGCTTGCAGTCGCCGAGCTAGCTGTCCTTGCTGATGTGCTTGTGTTTGTGGCTGTGCCGGCTCGGGTGTTTGCGGCGGCTGAGTTTGCTGCTGTGCCCGCGACTTTGGTGGAACTTGTGCCCATCCTTGCTGGGGCGATGGCTGTCACCAGACTTGGGGCTTTTGTTGAGGTGGCTGTGGCTGAAGCTGTAGCTGCCCTTGCTGCTGAACATAGAACCGTGTAGGATCCAAATCAATCAATCCATCAATCTGTCACAAGAATCAAGGGCGAAGAGAGAAGATGTGGAATATCTATTAGACGAGGAGGAAGTAATTATCACTGGCCTCAAGAAGATCGAGTAAAAGAAATAAAGCTGTTGATGATAAGAAGCTTGCAAATTCGAGCAATAGTTAAGGAAGCAATGGGAATATTAGAGAATATTTTACATCAAATTCTAACCAAATCCTACGGTTTCTGTGTTTTCCTGCGGCCCTTCTTGCTCTTCTTTTCAGGTCGTTGCTTCTCGATCATCAGAGGACTCATCTCCTTCTCAGCAATCCACCAATCTTCATTATCAGTACGACCAGTCCAATGCAACCGATATTCTACTTTCCTACTTCGAATCCGTGTTTGTAAGACTTCCATCATATCCTTGGACCCGTTATAGTTATTCTCGAACAATTGAATCATACCCTTATCAATATTCTTGTGAAGCTCCCAGCCGTAACTACCGTCTTGCCACTTTAAAAAGAACTGGTCTTTCCACTTTCCAAGTAACCTCTCAACTGGATATTCTGCTTCATCAACTTGCACTGTATGTGCTAACTGATTTGGCTTTTCAATCTTCGAGTCAAGCAGAGGGTCGGGGGCAATATAGCTTTTGAGCTCTGGGTCCACCAAGTTGAACTCGAGGGAAGCTGGATCGGAACCCGGAGGTTGAGGTTTCCGAAGGTTAAAATAGTCAAATTGATCTTGAGTATTAGGCGATAAAACGTTCGTGTTTCGTTTCTCCAGGGTGTAACGCGGTGGGGTTGCTTGGAACTTGAAGATTTTGCAGTGTTTTAACTTGGGCTGGTCAACAACTACCTCGTCATCGGATGTCCGAGCTCGAGTCTTGGAAGCTTCTCATATAACACCTAAACTACCATACTAGCTACCTTTTACCATCTTGTACGTAGTTAGATAAATTGCAATCGGGCTTCATTTAGTGTTCTCTCAAACGGCATCGTTGATGCGAACTTGGAGAAATTCCCTGCCCTCTTGGGCTGTCGGCTTGATATTTGAAGCTGTTTTTGTCTATTCAAGTCCAGAGAACCCAAGGTGCTGTGGGTGCTCCAATCAGCTCAGTACATATTATCTACCGACACGTCTCTACCCCAAAACATGGCATCATGCCGCTTCCATCTTGCCATTAATTACCCGTATATGACGTGGATAAGCACTTGATTCAAACTCACTTGATTCATATCCGAGCTCCGCATTCATTACACATAATTGATGATGAAATTTGTATAGCTAGCGGATTCAAGACTGCCTAATCTTTTTCAGATTTCGCCGGCTAAGAGTTTGTACGATTCTAGTTGGTTTACGATAATTTCATCACCTCAAGGATGCATTCACCTGGGTTGTTTTGTAAACATTTGTCCCTCTCTTCCCAATTTAATTCCAAGTCACTCAAATTTCGTAGATACTCAGAACCACGCCGGTTGGTATTAGAACATCCTATCAATATTGAAGGCACACCTTCTATATAGCGAATATCACCGTGCCATCATCGCTTCACCTCCTTCAAGCGCACATTCAAATCTCCCTTTTCCCATAAAACGAAGACTTTCTGCTGTTCCCAATTATGGCTGTCTTCTTGTATCTCAATATCAAACTTCCACAGCAAACGAGCAAGAATGATTCGCATCTCAGCATACGCAAGGCTGGATAGGTTTTTTTAAGGTTAGCCATTTGATGATTGTACTAGCAGTTTTACTCAGGAATTTCACTTACTTCTTGCCAATGCAATTGCGAGGCCCAATTGAGAAGGGCTGTAGCACACCCTTTCGATCACCCTCATACACAGGGTCATCCATCCATCGCTCTGGTGCAAAAGACTCAGGGTTTCTGAAGTTCCGCTCAGACTTGAATGCTGGCCATTGAGAGATAGATACCAACGTCTATAGTTCAAGGTTATTATTTAATCTTCACGTTAATAAGTTTGTCTGCCAACTCGTTACCTTAGCAGGCAGATAATGACCTTCAACAATCTCACCACCTTCTGGGACGACTCTTGGAAGACTGCTAGGTACGGGCGGGTCTAAAGTTAGGTTAGTTAATTGAAACTTGAATGATTGTTTGCTATAGCATCATACACATGCGGAATCCTTCGTTGAAAACTGCAATCAAATACTTTAGCTCGTTCACATTGTTAATAGTAATCTCTTCTTCCGACTTGAAGGTAGATCGAATCTCTTTGACCAAGCGAGTATAACAATGATGGTTAGTTAAAAGTCGGAAAGTAGTACCGCTCAATAATGTGGCTGTCGTTTCGCTTCCGGCGATAATAAGTATATTGGCATTTTCGACAATTTCTGCATTGGAAAGTCCCTTTTTGGTATCGTTATGACGGAGGATATACGACATAAAGTCTTCTCGTTCTGTGTTCTGAGTGTCCAATCGTCTCATTACAGTTGTCTTGCTTAACTGAAAGTGCTCATCAAAGCTTCGCCTCAGCCCTGAAGGAACAACAAGTTCAGCCAGTGCTCCAAAGCCAAACCGATCTGGTAACTCTGTGTATGCTAATATTTTCACAGTTTCGAATATCATCCGTACCCAAGGATGGTAGCCCCCGCTCTCCAAACACCCGAAAGGCTCCCCAAATGCAAGATCACCAATGAGGTCAAAGGTTACGAAGTTGTACCACCGAACAATATCGATAATAGATCCTTCTCGAGCCTTGGCTGTGAGCTTCTCAATAAATAGATCGGTATAGTGCTTCATAACATGTTCCTGGTTTCGCAGCGCCTTTTCCGAAAAAGCATGAGAGAGGAGCCGGCGCATGCGTTTATGATCCTCATTATTGGCACTCAATATCTGGGGATCTTGACGGTTCAACTTGTAATGGATCGGATCCTTTTCAAATGTTTTATCTCCACCAGTCTTGTGGCCGGATATCTGCTTCATTGCGTCAACAGTGATGACTGATACCTCATTCGGTGCAAATCTAAGGGCAGGTCCATATCGATCATGCAAGTCTTTCAAAACAACATGCCAATCGCCTCGAAGAGTATGATAAATGTAGGGTATCTGGGACCAAGAATAAAGCTTGGGACCTGGAACCTTGGATAGGGGATGAAAGAAGGCCAAATAGAGACAACTCCCAATAAAATACCATGAAAGCTATTGCCTATGATCAGTTGGAAGGCCCACAAAGTCAATAATACTTGGGTATGTTTAATGCCGAAGAAGGTGGTCTTGGGCGATGACTTACTCCAACTATTGCTAGGTAGATTAGGATTGTGCTGGCGGAGACATTATTTTCCGGCGGCAAGTACATAAGAACCCCCATATTGTTAGGTCCCAGCCTTGAGGGATGAAGATAGGTATCTAAGAAGAGAGAGATTTATGAATTCAAGAGGCTCTTTCGGGGATGGATGAGCAGTGAGGTCAAAATTATGTTGGGCTCTTCCGCAGAAACAATGAATTCTTTTATACTCCAACATGATATGGATTTACCTATTTGTTTATTCACATTTCAAGACAACCCTTTCCCGAGCGCAGCATAGACCCGAGAGTCCGTATAAGGCTCACTGCCCAGCACCACAAAATCGCCTGCCATGCTTCGCAGAATACTTGTAAAGGGAGGCTCCATGTCGAGTTGTGTAACCAATTGGAAGATGAATTTTGGAAGGATTATGCATAGAAATTCCGATTGTTCCCTTCTCGGATTCTCGTATCGTCCATTCACTCTCGGGGTCGGGCGGCCAAATCTGTCCGCAGATTCACGCGCAGATCCTTCCCGACCCTGGCCACCAATCACCGCGACGCCAGCAGATAGCACCGCCATCTGGATCTGGACCGTGCACCTCACAAACTGGCGGATTAGTTGCAATGCCCCAAGTATGGCAAAGTCCAAAAATTCCACCTCTACTCACCCGATCTTGCTATCTTATTATTTTCAATTATCACCAGCCCCCCCTCTCAAATAAAATAAAAAAAATAAAAAAAAAGCCATTCAAGCCACTATTCCACCCGAAACTCAGACACAAATAAACAATAGCATTTACAATCAAACACTTACCCTATTTCCTACGGCAACCCGGCTCTATACGGCACATAAGGTCGCCTTTACAGACAATGCCCATATATGCAACCTATACCCACAGAGTGTAAGGAACAGCAAAATCTTTCCCAAGGGGCACATAAGAGAATTAAGGAGCTGTTCGCTAGGTTGTAGCCAGTAGGTAGTCGTGTCATTTCCTAACGCCTCGTCTTTACTTTTGGATTCGGCAGCCCTGAGACACTACAACCTTTCTCGAAATATAATCACTTGAATACCCAGTACCACTGATTGTAGAAGCATATGCGATTGTATCAACAGATGTTCCTAGTGCAGACTGGGCTCTATTTTGCCTTTGGAATAGGAATAAATTGGCTGCTTATATGTTTTACTTGCTAACTGGGCTTCTTTTCTTTTTCTTTTTTTTTGTTTCCGAATCAACGGCCCGCCCGTGGCTGTGGAACGACCAGAAGCGGAGGGCTAGGTTAGCGGGCTCTCCTTGTAACACGAAGTTCTACGCATTGTGCGAAGATTCGCCCCAAGACTCCCCCAGATGCTTCGGAGTAGCTCCGAAGCTCTAACGCTTTGCCTTAGCTAACCAAAGCAATCCCATGCAAAAACTAGCTCGGCGCTCCCTCCGAGGCTGCAATGTGGGACTGGTTGTTGTGGATTCGTATACGAGCCAATCAGCGGCGCTATCTGTAATTTAGCAAGATGGAAGAACAGCCGAGTGAGTGCACCGACGCACTGAGAATAAGTTAGCACATGGCAAGTGAAAAGTATTAGAGGTGCTGCAATCCATTAGCCTTAACAAGATTTTTACAATCAACATTGAGTATCTCTTTCGAAGCAATGGCGTCCGTCACTGAAGTATTGCAGCGAAAGCCGCAGAATGTTGCGGTTCAGACAAACCCAGCCCATGATCTGCACCTCGTCGAAACAGAAATTCCAGAGCCAGGCCCCACTGAATGTTTGATTCATGTTCGTGCAACCGGAATCTGTGGATCAGACGTCCACTTCTGGAAGCATGGTCATATAGGTGACATGGTGGTCTGTGGCGAAAATGGATTGGGCCACGAAAGCGCAGGCGTGATAATCAAAACTGGCAAAGACGTCACAAGATTCAAACCAGGTACGTGCTTGATTTTGGTCCCTATCAGTGTATGTGTAAAAGCTGATGTGTGCCTGGCATCAAGGTGACAGGGTTGCGCTTGAGTGTGGCATCCCCTGTTCGAAGCCCACTTGCTACCACTGCCGGACAGGGCGATATAATGCTTGCCCCGAAGTTGTGTTTTTTTCAACCCCCCCTTATCACGGCACACTGCGTCGCTACCATCTACACCCAGAGGCTTGGCTGCATCAATTACCGGATAGCTTGAGCTTTGAAGAAGGTTCTCTCCTCGAGCCGCTTTCGGTAGCTCTAGCAGGTATTGATAGATCTAATCTCCGGCTTGGAGATGCACTGGTCATCTGCGGAGCTGGACCTATTGGTTTGGTAACCCTTCTAGCGGCCCATGCAGCTGGGGCAGCTCCAATAGTTATCACTGACATTGACGCCAACCGCCTCGCCAAAGCCAAGGAGCTGGTTCCTCGTGTTCGCACTGTTCAAGTCAGCAAGGAGGATGAGCCAAAAGCTCTTGGCCAAAAGATGGTAGATTCTCTGGCGGGAGAAGCACGTTTGGTGCTAGAGTGTACTGGGGTAGAATCCAGCATTCATGCCGCAATTTATGTAAGTTTCTCATAGTTAACGTTGCCAACTGACAAACATTTTGACGCTGACAAAGTATAGGCAGCGGCTTTCGGGGCCTCGGTTTTTGTTATTGGGGTCGGGAAGGATTTTCAAAACATTCCCTTTATGCATCTTTCATCCAAAGAGATCGATTTGAGGTTTCAATATCGATATCATGATACATATCCCAAGGCTATTGAGCTTGTTATGGAAGGACTGATTGACTTGAAACCCCTTGTTACACACCGATTTTCACTGGAGGAAGGCATCAACGCGTTTGCGGCCGCTTCGAATCCGGCAGCAAAGGCAATCAAGGTGCAAATCCTTGATGAATAACGTAGTTTTTTGTTAGAATTAGAAAGAGTCTTTTCTACGATTATAAACCTTTGATGGCATATTTGAAGTTCCCGGAATAAACCCAAATAGTAGGCCAGTTGTCCATCAGGAACAGTCACAATTTCTGATTAAAAGCATTGTACCGACTTGAACTGTGCACTTTCTTACGCCCCTCGTTACTGAAAGCATGAATATTTCCTATATTCGGATCCATCACATATCAGTATTACCTAAAACCTTTATTTTATTGGATTTGAATCGGGATTTTATTCTGTGTTGAGCGATCGCGATGGGCTTTATGTGGTGTCGTATGTGCCAATGATGAGATGTTGTATAAATGAGGGTGGTCTTAGACGATTAATTTCTAAACTACAACAATAAAAAAGCCAGCTGGGTCAAAAGATTTAGCATTTAGATAATCTGTATAAATTCAGCCTGGCATCCAGGTTCCGCAATCGAAATACGGTCTCTCAGAGTCAGAGCTACCTTGCAACATGATACCTCCAGTGGCATCGAGCAATTCGGCGTTTGACGAGCTTTGCGCGTACCACGGGAATGACAAAATCCCCTCGCCAAATGAATTTGCATCAGTTTGATCATATACAATGGGATTGTGAGAGGGCTGGCCTTGGGAGCTATGGTCCCAAACATTTAGATGATCGCCCTGCAAATTATCTTCGTTTGCTGGCGCGTTGGAAGCATCAAAATAAGATAGGAGTTCAGATTGATCTGCAAAACTTAGTGATCGTATACCAATTCGAGTTATGGGGCTTACCAAGTAACTTCTTAAGAATATCACGACCTCGCAAAGCCATACTATGCGTAGCTCCAAGGCTTGATAGACAATCAATGGCAGATTTCAAGTCACGCTTCCATCCTGGTGCTAGTGTATGTATCGGATCATACATATAGCAAGTCGCTTGGACAAAGCTGGCCGTTATCAACCAATACGTCGCGTACCAGGCTAAACCTCGCGGGTATTTGGCCCTATTTTCCAAGTAGCCGCATATAGACTTCACGCACTCCTCGGCAGTCGTGAGGCAAGTGAGAACAGGTTCAATGGCTGTGTCAAGTCTTTCTTTGGCCGTGATAGTCCTGAGCAAAATTGGTCGATTTAAAATAATTCGAAGATGGAAGGATCTCCATATAAGGATGCGCTTTGGGGTTTCAAACCAAGATTCCAGTGTTATGTGCTCGTCAAAACACGTGGGTAGTTCTGTGCGCCATTTGATAACATGGCGATCCAAGAGGGCAGCTCGATCGTGGCTTGGGATCTGGTGTGTAAGAAGTTCAATCTGAACCATATTCGCTATTTTAGCTAGCTTCACTTGTTGCACGAGACATGAAGTTATCGCGGGACCTTCTTTTGGATCTGGCAATTTCTCCATGTCCACAGCGAGGTCTAGATCATCCAAATTCGACGGAGGCCGAACATTCACCCCAACAAGAGATACGGGTGGTCTTCCAAGCGTTAGTTGCGCCCCAGAAACAAATATAAACAACGTCCACCATGCCCTCCGACGGAGCTCCATTGTAAAGGGGGTCGAACTGGGCAACCCAAATTCTCGGTGGAGCCCAATTGCAAGCGCCATGCTGAACCCAATTCCGATGAGTACAAAACCTGAATTCGGTTTGTCCCTTTTTTGTAAATAATTCGACATGAGAACAAGAGATTGTACGTAATTGAGGGATCCTTTCTCCAAAATATCCATGGTCAAGCTTTGGCGTGCCTTTTTGTAGAATGGGACATCCGCATTTGATCCATCAGTTCCGCCAACAAAAGCTCCAATCGCGATGACAATATTGTACAGGATTGACCACGACCCGTCTCGAGGTTTAGCTAGCGCGCCTAATACAGTGTTAATTCTAGGTTCTACCCAATCTTACAGCGGCTATCACCTGAAACTCGGGCGCGAAAGGTCCCCTCATGAAGGATGGGATATGCCGAGTGGTAAATGTTAAAATAGTCATCAATGTAGCGCATGATGTCAGCTGAAGAGGCTGTGGATGCATTTTGAATATATGGCTCGTCTAGTGGGAAAGAAGTTTCGCAATCGGTCGGAATATAACGATGAAGAGCTTGCAAGAACTTCAAGGCAGCAACACCCGACTGGGGGCCTGTGTAACCTACCTTTCCCGGTTCTGTGATAAGAGATCCCATACCGTCTGTTGTGTTGTCAAAATTCTGGGATTCGTCAAACTCGTAGTCTTCCACGTTACTCAGTTCAGTCGGGCTGAGGTCGGTGGGCTGTTCATTCTCGGCCGGCCTATAGCGTACTTCAGGGGCCTCTGGGGTTGTGGAAGGGCGCTGGTTGCTCGGAAGTTGCTCGTCTCCTTGTTCAACACGCTTTATGGCGTCCTGAATCTTTATATTTGGTAGGTAAAGAGCCCAAGCTCTTTCCATGGAAGCTATAAGTTCCTCGGCTTGATTCAGACGCCTGTGTTGATGGTGTTAACCAAAAGAAAAGCGGCTTGAACGCTACAGCTGCCATGGCGATCCTAACCTTTGGAGTGCTGTGACAGATTGAAGCGCAGAGCTATATCTGCATTCCTTCCTATCGCGCAGACAGTTAGAGCATTCGGCGCCTCCAGAGCACCGTACTTTGCGACGTTTGCATTCATTGCAGGCATGGGACTTGCGCCAGACAAGCGAAACTCTGGGTGATTGACCTTGCACGTCGCTCATTTAGTCTCCGAGGTATAAATATCTGCGATTTGGCAAGCCTATCGCGGATATTTGGTTTCAGCACCAAGTAACTGATGATTCTTTCCACCACAAAAAGAAAAAAAGGTTGCACAAGAGGCTGGGAAACGGCGGGGACTAAATGAGTTCAATCTAGTTAGAGTGTACGCACCTGGGTTGAACCGACTACGAGCAAAGCGGCCTAGCGACCTTGTGTGGGGAATGAGTGCCTTACAAATAAGGTGCGAGAACGGTTTTGATGAAACCCGTGTCCAACAGACCGACCCTGGTCTTGGCTCAGGTCATGTGACGGTTCCAACTCCAAAAAGGTACGTATGTTTAGAACTTTTTGTTGGATTGGCAAAACATCCGCCGGAAATTTGACGAGGACACAGGAGGTGTAGTCAGGAGCGGTAGAAGTGATCCACGAAAATATGCAATCCATGTGTCGTGCCTACATGAAAAAAAGACCTCGCATTCAGCAATCGGTTTGTAGGTGCTGAATACTCACATCAAATGTTGCAAAATCCATTCACTGGACAACCATGACGACAAATATCGGGGCCCTTGATTGGCCTAATAAAGCCTTTTGAAGGACTAGACAAACAATTTTTTATCAACTTTATCGGATCTATGTGTTGAGAAGGCCCATGGAAAGGTAAAGAATGCAACTTCCCTCTCTAAAAATCTTAGATTCGCTCCTGCTATGCATGCTGGTCGAGTAATTCTATTCGTATATAACAGGACGATGCTAGGGGAGGTAGTCGGGCAGGGTAAACGTGTGTTTCTATGGGATACGAGACTAAGTTTTTTTGTGGTATTTCAGTATTGTAAATTGTAGGGAATCGATTGTTGCGAAATGCATCAAAATAAAGGGAAAAAACGAGGGGGGGAGGAAGCAGAAAAAGCATAATACTCGGGATCACTGATGAAATCATGGCCAAACTACTTCCCAAAATGAGCTGAGATTCGCCAAAACAATTTACTCTAGGCATCTCCTAGTGCGATGATCACGTGAGCATTTCTTTTTTGTTTTTTTTTTTTCGTCCATCAAATAATTGTCTCAAAGGGTGGTTTGAACACACTTTCGACAAGTTTACGAGAAATCACACGAAATCTCTTACATATCTACCCATACTGGTGCTAATGTATCCCAACGCTCATCATGGCTGAAGAAAAACAACATTATGGTTTATCGAAAGAGTTGATGGTCCTTCAACTTGGACAAATTGACCTTTTGATGGCTATGTATGCATCGGACGATGCTATCTCCATCGAAGCCAGCTGCTCTCGCTTGATAGAGACTTTAAGATCTTGGTGTGAAAGCGACGAAGAGGTCATGCCGAGCTTTTCTGAGACATGCGTAACCATGGCCCTTAAACTCAACATTTCTGAAGACAGCAACAGCCCTGCGGACGATGCAAAAGTCTTGCAGCTCAATTTGGCTGTTCCACTGGTATCTCAAGAAAGCAACCAAGAGGTATCGTTTGGCTTAGAACCACCACCAGTCAAAGTCAGAATACAACAGCCGCCTTGGATGAGCAAAGGCGAGATAGCCCAGCTGAATTCGGATATCCCCGATGAAGACACCTTAACAGTCATTGAGCACGTCAAAGAGGCAGCATTCAAACACCTAGAAGGATCACGCCAAATAGACATAACCGACAGACTGGGTGAAGACGCACCAATAACCCGGGTGTGGTTCTATTTTCCTTCAATCAGCACGCGATCAAAACGAGATGATTTCGTGAACTACGCCCCCACGTATGATTTAACGGGATTTCTGTTGGCTGGGAAGCCAGGCATCTTATGTCTTGAAGGGGGATCTATTGCTATCGACGATTTTATGAAGTTTATCAAGACTGAGAGCTGGGGCGACATTCCCTCGCATCATAAAAAGGTTAGCGAGCGGTACCGAGAGACGGGACCAAACATTAAACGGGCTTTTAAAAACATGCAAGAAATTACAGATATGGTTGGGGAACGGCGAGGAGAGAGAGCGAATCGCAGCGACATGAAGGCTTTGGAAGTTTGGTTGAACGATAGTGGTCTGGGCGAAGCGTTTGGAAAAGTCTTCATGTAGGTTCAGGCCATAAAATGGGGTGTATTTAGAATGGCTCCGCAAATTTTAAAAATAAAAAAATGAATGAATGAATGAGAAATAGAGCGCAAATTCGCCCTACTATAATGCTTAAGAGCCCTCTATAGAATTCGCGAGCTCCCCCTCCAACTCAAAAACTGAAAAACTGCCGTGTTCATTGCGTCCACCCGAGACCGACACGAGTTATGTGGAGATATTTGAGAGTGCGGGGAAGTGCTCCACCCAATTTTGGCTTGGTGGAACAATCAAGCAAAAATAAATGGGTGCGCTCTCTCGCCGGTGCCGATTCCCTCCTTCTCTTGGGTGCTGTCAGAAAGCAGTAATCGATTCAGCAACCTTTGAGCTCCTCTTCCCGGCGATGCCACTCGGTGTGCGCGTGAGGCCGCGCAGGCCGCGACCGTCACGAGGACGTGGATTACGCGTCTCAACTGGGTGGTACGGTCCCAATTTTATCATCCATCTTCTTTAACCAACTAACGATAGGGAGAAACAGCCTGGTATGCCGGGCCAGACGCATCAAGTGCGATGAAGGACGCCCGAAGTGCCAGAAGTGCATCAAGTCAACAAGGGAATGCAGCTATGCTCCAGCGCCAGCCTCCAGCACCGAGCGGATAGCGCCGGTGCAGTTGGCTTGTACGCCTCCCATGGAAGTGGCCAAAGAAGTCGAGATCGCTGTAATCCCTGACACCATGTCTGTGGATTCCCATGTGTCAGCGAATGAACATAGCGACGCGACTGAGATGACAGGGCCGCTGCAAGATGTTCCTCCCACGCCAGTTGTAATTGGGGAACTCCTCTCTCCAGTGCAAGTTGGTCATCATGATCCATATTCGTTGAGCACAACACCTTTTGAATGGTTCGACTTGTTGGCTCAGGATGCAATGAATAGTATACAGCGTCAGCAAAGCCAATCTGATGGCGCATTGGATTGGAGTTTTGACACGTCATTGCTCTCCAAGAGACAAACTCCTCAAAATGAGCTCGGAGGTGCGAGTAACCCAGGTGGTATTGGTATTGGTGAAATAAGCCCATTCATATCCGAGGCTGAAAATGGACTACCAAATTATTCAATAGATTCTTCGGTATCTCTGCCTGCCTCCTGGAATACTACAGACCCCATCCACGTCAATGCGGAGGACTACGCCTATTTCCACCATTACATTCACGTCATTGGCCCCATGCTCGATCTCTTTGACACCTCCCATCATTTCACTGACATTGTGCCACACCTTGCACTTCACAATGTCGGATTACTAAAGTCTATTTTGGCCGTAGCAGCAAGACACATGGGGCTTGCAGCACGACATGAGAATGAACCATGTTCATCTACAGAGCTCAGGTGGTCGCAAGTCGATTTGGACGATATAGCCAGTCGATACTATTATGAAACCCTACAGTATTTGTCCAAAGCTCTATCATTCAAATCTTATGTTGAGTCCTACGAGATACTGGCCACGGCGATACTCATTAATACGTACGAGATGTTTGGCTTTACAAATTCTTCTAGCAATGGTGACTGGGATAGGCACTTGAGGGGTGCCTTTTGGATACTCCGTCGCCAGGATAATAACGGAGAATCTATCGATGGGTTACGGAGGGCTGTTTGGTGGGCGTGGTTGCGGCAGGATTTGTGGGCAGCATTTTGCACAAAACGACCGACTTTGACCATATGGTCTCCAAATAAACACTTGGAGGATCTTGGGCCACAGGAATATGCGACCAGAATTATATATATTGCCGCAAAAGTTATCCAATTCTCCAGCACAAGCTCTACCGCTTCAGCAGACATACAACGACAAATCGATCACGGTCAACATTTGCTCAAAGATCTGCAGACTTGGGAAGACAAGATCCCGGCCTCATTTAGACCCATTCCAACAAGTAGTCCAACTAGAGATGATCATGGCGATAATATTTCGACATATTTCAAGCCGATTTGGATTCACCCACCATCGCACGCAGGAGCAATCCAAATATTTCATTTTGCAAGAATCATATTGTTAATCCATATGCCCACTATTGGCGGGGTCGAGGCCTATGGAACTCGCCAGCGTCTCCTTGAAAAAAGTCTGAGTACGATTGGCGGCATAGCTTGCCGGGAACTGCAAAACGAACACCTCGCATCTATTAATATTCAAGCACTCTATGCTGGCAAGTATTTACACATGCAGCCAAATTGGTCTTCGCAATCTAATGAAATCATAGCCGGACTGTGCGTCCAAAATTCTGCAACCAAGGTTGCTTTACTGTATCTGTTGGAGAGGATAATAGATGCCAGTAAATTTCCAGCTACAGGTATTATGGATAAATTAAAGGCGTACTGGGATACTTCTACTGTCTAATCGAAACCTCAATATGGTGCCTTTACACTAGTAGGGCACGGAGAAAGGAATTCGAGAACACAAAGCAGTGGAATCAAGGAGAGGGGACACAAGTGGCAGGGGTATGAGTTCCTACAGGCGACCCACTCACTGTATTGCCTGTCGCTAGCGCCTGTCTCGCGCAATCATTCAGGCTGTGTCGTCGAACCGAGGCCGGGCGATGTAATATGAAGTAGGGCCCGTCCTGAGAGCCCAAAGCAAGAGAGATTTTACTTTCAGACATTTATCCCATGTCATAAATCCACTCAAGGGAGAAAGAGCTCACCTGATTGTTTGACGTGCCCTAATGCGCGGTGCAATGGTGTGTAATCCGGCACCAAAATGATGATTCATCCAAGGTTCAGTGAGGGGTACATAGCCACAAAGAAGCAAAGTTTGCACCAAGTTTCGTGCTGGTCTAGGAGGTTGGGGCAGTGCCTAGATAGAATGCTCGCACGCGGCAGTCTCAGCACCCGGAATGGAACAAGAAACGGCTAGCGCCACAATCAAGGCACGCCAGCACGGTCTGCCCGTTGGATGAAATAATTCCTCGACTAGGAATTATTCCTTGGCTTCCCTTAACTCAAAGCCATCCTAGTTGGAATATGTCATCATGTATTGCATAGAATAAGCAAAATTCGACACAAAGCTAGACTGTTGTTAGAGAATTTGTGGGTTTCGTAGCATAGAAGCAGAACACAGAGAGATCACAGCTCACGACATGGCAATGGGGTGGCTTATTTTGTAAATTAATGATGCCACTTACCTAGGCATAAATTTCTTTTTAAAAAGAAAAGGCTTTCTTCTCTGCCAAACCTCTCATCAGGATGAGATTTAGTAATATATAGTGCTCCCTGATGCCTAGACATTCATCCATTCAAAAGAGCATGACTTGATTCTAGACCTTTCTTTTTCTTCGCCTCATAATGTACATAGCTGCTTTATTGGATTGATGATGTATGCGATAAATGATGTCCCGCTACCGTCAAAGTCTTGGTAAGTTAATAGTACGGCCAATGAGATAAGAACCATCATGGCGACCGAAAATGCTACCTCTCTAATAGTGCAGAATCTGGGTATATTCGGATAGCAGACAAAATCGGTACTCATAACACAGTTTCTAACTCCCGGAAACCTCATTCAAAGCGGTTAGTACAAATTTAAGCGAGTGTTTATGGTATGATGATCGATAAATTAGTGCGAGAAGTGGAGGGTCGGTTATTCGGGCATGCTCACGCCTTGTCATGAAAAGCTTTGTTGGTTGCCACCCCGCTTCGTGGGTTTTTCCCGTAGCGGATTCGGTAGCATTTTTGAATCATGGGTCCTCGTCCTTCATTTCTTCACCCTGTTAGGGATCGACTACCGCTCTTGGCCAAATATTGAAACTCTAGATGTATCAGCCATGCGAACTTGGTGTCGATTGAACCTCATTTTCTCAAAAGCTGTCGCGCTCTCTGATACTGATTACCCACGGTGGCGCATTGAGAATGCACGGCCATGTATGTTCTTGTAAGGCTTGAAGTGTCCCTTTATCCTTAACGGTTACAGTTACATTGGATTATTCGGTGTCAACAGAAAGAAAAAAAGAAGGCATTCACAAATGGTTTCAGAAGTTTCGAACGATTCTAAACCATCAGGAGTGGGGGCTATGCCCCCTGTTCGTTATAGAACCATTGTTTCTTTCTGATTAGGTTCACAATCTGTACGACTGTAATTCGCCATCCTGGTCCCTGTTTTGACTTTCCGAAAGAACCGCGGCATATTCCAACTTAAAGCTTTAAGCTTCCACGGCATTTTTTGCGGGCTTGCTTTGGTCATAGTTACAGACAGGGGATTTGCTTATTACTCAGTGACGCATTGAATTGATCGCGAAGTATTTATAAGACTACATAAGTCATTAGCTTCCGTGGCTGATCAGGCACCTAGATCGACATAGCTCTTTGTTAGTAGTCAATCATGGCTGGCCTTAAAGTGTATCTCGTGACTACTTTAGTCTCTTTCCATGTTTTCTCAGCAGCAGCCTATCCGAACAGTGCAACCAGCCAGCTCCGCAATTCCTACGATTATGTCATTGTTGGTGGAGGCGCTTCCGGCCTCACAGTCGCGAACCGTCTAAGTGAAGATTCTTGTAAGATCCCGTCTAAATTCACGCGTTTGCTTGTAATCGCTTACATTTCTGATTAGCTGTAACTGTTCTGGTCATTGAGGCGGGCGATTTGTGAGCTTGAAAACACCTCTTGTAGATGTTAGGACCCCGCTAACGTAGGCAAAGAGATCAAGGAGAAGATTACGTCACGATTCCTGGTCTTGCAGGCGGCGCCGTTGGCACAAAATATGACTGGAATACTACGTATATTGCGACTGAATCAGTCAATAATCGCAGTATCTCAATCCCTCAAGGAAGAGTAATCGGTGGCTCAACCAAGTTAAACCGAATGGTTTTTGATCGAGGATCTAAATCGGACTACGACCGATGGGAAGAGCTCGGAAATCAGGGATGGAATTGGGATGCCTTGCTCCCGTATTTCAAGAAAGTAAGAGACGTTTTCCATCCCTTGAATCCAATACGACTAACGAGTTTAGAACGAGAAATACACCCCTCCCAGTGCTGAAATTGCACAAGAGTATAGCATCACTTATGATGAATCTGCCCATGGTTCCACCGGTTATATGCACTCTAGTTATTCACCTTTCTTCTGGCCCACGACAAGTGAGATTCTTTCCGTCCCTGGTTTTCAGGATACAGATTGACGAAAATTTTCAAACAGAAAATATTATCGACGCAATTGACGAGCTTGAAATCGACATATCTGTTGACCAGGCAAACGGGAATGCCCTTGGGGGGTACTTTTGCCCTCATAACCAAGATCCTACCACGTTGAAACGATCTTCAGCTAGGGAGGCTTATTACGAAACTGCTCTCAATCGAACGAATTTTGAAGTTTTCACTGGTAGCCAAGTGACACGACTTGTTTCACAAAAGAAGAATGGACGTGTTAGGATTACCGGCGTGGAGGTGAGTGAGCATACGACAACGAGTAGCAAAGAGATCAAACTAACCAAAGTGGCCACAGTTTTCCAAGGACAGTGGCGCCTCTGTTGAGACAGTCGCTGTGAACAAAGAGGTAATTCTGGCGGCTGGGTCGCTCCATACGCCTCAGATCCTACAAGTCTCTGGCATTGGTGACTCGGCTCATTTATCCAGTATCAATGTCACCACTGTTGTAGATCTGCCTGGTGTAGGTCAAAACCTTCATGATCATGTTTTGCTCACGGTAGTGAATACCGGTACGTTAAAGCGATCTTAATTGATTTCACCAATGTACTAAATAAAAGACAGTCAATGCACCTCTTGTTTCAAGCAACCTCACGAGCAACTCTACATTTGCTGCTGAAGCAAGGGCTCAATATGATTCAGAGAAGAAAGGCCCTCTGACCACGCCAACTGGGGACTTTTTAGTCTTTTTGCCCCTTGCAAACTACTCAGACTCTGCGAATACCATCCACAGCCAAGCCACTGCACAAGATGGCACATCCTATCTACCGCCCGGCACCCCAGCCGAAGTATTACAAGGCTACCAGACCCAGCAGACGGTACTCAACGAAAAGCTTCTCGGCTCCGACTCTGGCATTCTTGAAATCATTTGGTCAGATGGGGCAATCGTCTTGGGCCTTCAGCATCCTTTCTCACGAGGATCAGTCAGAGCTGCGTCCTCGAGTACCTTTGATGCACCAATCGCTGATTCGGGCCTTCTCAGGAACCCTCTGGATGTCTCGATTCTTGCCGAAGGAGTTAAATTTGCTCGAAAGCTGGCAAGCACATCTGCCATCCAAGCTCTTCAACCGTTCGAGATTGTTCCTGGAGCCAACGTGACGAGCGATGCCGCTCTCGAGCAATTCATTCGCTCGAGCGCGAGTACCCTGTTCCACCCCGCCGGATCGAGCAAAATTGGGAGTCTTGAAGAAGGCGGCGTCGTGGATTGTCAACTGAGGGTACATGGAGTGGATGGGCTTCGAGTCGTCGATGCCAGTGTGATCCCGCTGCTTCCGGCTACTCACACGATGACAACGGTGTATGCCGTGGCTGAAAGAGTAAGAATACTTTTCTACGACTATATTTTTAATATTTGCTGATCAATTTGCAGGCTGCAGACCTTATCAAGCGTGGCCAGTAGCCTAAGAATGTGTAAAGGGCCACGAGGGGTCTACGTACGACAAACATATATGGGGCAGTCTAACAAACATTTGGTTTTATTTCTTTGTACGCATATGTTTTAAGGCACATACAGATCAAATTCAGAATTATCTTCGTTGAAATTGAAAACTATGCCGATATTCACAAACCGTTTGGGGTTGATGTGTAAGATATCGTTAACCATCGATGAGTTGCATTTGTCTCAGTGCCTTTCTACTACGTAACTCCATATAACAGAGCCTTGTGCCTCTATCTGCTAATTAAAATTTCCAGTTTTCGATGTGGTTAGTTCAAAACAGTGACATCCTATCTTATTTACCCACCTCAGCAAGATGTAGAATTTTGTCGGGCTTTCCTAGCATGCGTATAGCACACACCGTCCAGCACTATACATGCACTGACGTTAAGAACACATCCCGGAGCATGAGTTATTGTCAAGCATCACTATTCTTATAGATTTAGTTATATTTGGATGCTTTCTCTTCAGTTGAGTTTCTCTAAATCTAAATATCCAAACTCCAGTAGCCAACCTCATCCTTATGTCCTCATGTGTGATCGTGAAAAACGTGAGTGACTATTAGGCTCTTCTTTTTCTTCGTAGTGTTCAAAATCAATAAAATAATGTGGTACTATTCCCATACGCGGCTGTATAGAACACTAGGAAGCTCGAAAATACGTCTCTAGAGTCTGGTGGTTCCCACTGTATGATCATGGTTCAAGTACTTGCGAAGGCGGGAGGTACCAGTGCAAGTTCTTTGCCAATCTTCCAATCTCTCAATCATCTCACAAAAAAGCTCTTTACCCGTTAGTGGTTCATTTTTATCCTAGTAACCTAAAAAATAGCATTTCAAATAAATCTTATTATTCAATTTGCCATGATAGAATAGCTTCATCACGCTTTTTATCATTTTGAATGTAGTTCCATGAATGTAGCTGTCAAATCGGTGCTTCTGTCCAAAACAGATTTTGTGAGACATTGGAAATTTTAACATCTCCATCCACATCTACCAACTACTATGTAGCCCTTTTCTGCCCTAGCCCAAATATCATAATGGAAACTTCCTCTTCAGCTGTCATAAGAATTGGATGTGAAGTTTGTGATTGAAGAATTCACTTCGCTAACTCAGTTATCTCTTTCAGGTTACATAGTAATATCCAACGGGGAATAAAAACACTCGGCTCGATTGTGGGAAATGGTTGAGAAAATAATAGAGAGGTATATTCATACGAGACATCGTATGCACTGTGTTTCCACTCGATATTGCCAATACTCTGACCAGACAAAATTCGGGCCCTAGCAGCTTCAGAATCTAGATGGTAACGAGCCGTATCCAGACCACATTTCTCACACTTTTTCCGCGCAGTTAACAGTTTCTGGGTGCTCTGGGACGGAAGTGTTGTAAGATCACGGCTCAAAGCAGACGCGCCATGTCACTGTAATTGTAACTCAATGCGACTATGATTGCAATATATACCTGCAAAAATATTTATAGCGAATAATGATACCACGACTCTGAATTTATTTGGGCATTCGGTCAAATGGTTAGCCCATTGGTGGAGTGTGTCATGACCCACACGAACTGAACCTATTCACGACAGTAATAGCAATGGATCGCAAGAATGTAGTAATGTCAGCTTCATGTAAGCTTTCGAGTCAGTTTTTTATTGGTTACATGCCATCTCGTTGGTCAGCACCTTATCAGTTTTTCGTTTTCTTGCCTTGGTTGTGATCAAGGGACTAAATCTGAAATCCCATCTTGATAGCCATACGCAAGTTACCATCCACACATTCAGAGCTCATCACTTGAAGTAGAAATGTTATCCGAGCGTAGTTTCAGTTAATGAAGGGAAAGGTTGTGATAAATCAAAGTAATCGGTTGCTTCAGGCGAGAGAAATTTGCCCTTCCTCAAAGCTCGGGCAAGGAAACAGTTTGCGCGAATGTCTGAGGTACAGGATAGAGCAAATTGGATTAGCATATGAAATGCAAATTTCGATGGTCTTCCATAAAAAAAAACATAGGATTTTAGGACCTTGCGGGCTGCTTTGGCTATGGAAGTAGCCTCAGTTTAACATGATGTCTTGATATCTCATATAGTAAGGTCAAATAATGGCTTGCTGCAAGGTTAGTCAGAATTTGCCAGTTGTCGTCAGACAAGTGAATTTTCGTAAAGCCCCCCACGGTGGCTGGGCAGATGATCCTCGTCAGCGGAAAAGTAGACGCCACTAAACGTACTTGCACCAGTCAGCAAACGTAACTGAATCCCCCCCAGTCTTAAATTTGCACATTTTTAGAAGGTCAGGTGATGTGTACTCGAGGTGCAAGGGTCGGTTACCAGAGATAAAGTTCAACAACAGATGAATATTGAGGTGATACGCGAAACTTTGCTTTGGGTTAGCCGGTAATTCTTCACCGAATATCTTCTAGGTATAGTAAGTATACACCACGCTATATCAAGACGACCCGCGGTATTTTTTTTTTTTTCGCTTTAGGCGAGGGGGAGGATATTTTTATCTTATAACTGGTTGGTCAAATTATGGGGATATCGAATGGGCTTATATTCAACTTTACGTTTATAGCCATTCATTCTAGAGTAATCATAATGTCACTGGCGTTCGATTTTGCCCCAGGAAATCACACCAGCGGGCCACGCGGAGAGTTGTCTCATAATGATCCCAAATGTACGAGCCCATAAAAGAAAGAATCAAACAATTGGCCCTCCAACATCCAGGTGTGGATCGGGCTGCAAAACACGAGCATGGTACCCATGAAAATCGAGACTCATGAACCGCCCGACGTATACGGCAAAACTTCTGGGTACAAACAGAGGGCATATCCTCCCTGATCGAGGCAGGCCTCAAATTTTGCCTGCCCCGAAAACCTAGTTCCTTGTCGTCAGGTTGATTATTGGACCGGGGAGCTGAGTGGTGATGTTCCGGCCCCGAAACTGTGGGTGGTCGTGGAGCTGCTGGAGACGGGAGGGGTTTTTCCCATCTCGGTGACCTAAAGAGGCAATTTTGGTGCGGTAGCGAAATAGACGGGAATAAAGGCTGTTCCCGTCTCCCCTCGGTGTCGAAGATGGTATTACTTCACGTGAGATACGAGCAGATCCTACCTCGAGACAAGGAAAGGCTGAGGTCAAGGCTCGGCGTGTCCCGAGCCTAGTGCAAACATCTCACAGCCACGTTAGCCAAAGAAGGGATATTGTGCACGCGACAGTGGCTTGAAGGTTGCCAGATGACATTTATTAACCCTAGAACCATGTCCAGGGCTGGGTTGCTCGGAACATGGGCAACGGGACCCCATGGAGCCCCAGGCAAAGATGTAACACGGATGGGAGACGTCGTTCCAATGCTTGCTTGTTGTTCTGCCCCGATACACGACGTTTTTTCTTCTAAGGGAGGGGGGCCCAGAAAACAGATGACAGAGCGTGAGACGATCAAGATGCAGAATGACGATGCGGGTTATCATTAAACAGACCAGGGCGATGCGGTGTAGTTGAACGATTGGCTCTGCGCTGAAGAAAGCCAACAGACCACTTACATACCTTCTAAAACTTCGTGCATGACTCCAGGCTTGCGTGGAGAGAGTGTGCCTGGAAACCCGCGTAGCAAAGATCACCAGAGCCCAAGCGCCGAGGCTGAGCGAGGCTGAGATCGGTGAAAGACGCCATCTTGTCATGGTGTCAGTCGTCAGCTTCTCTCCGCCAAGACAGGTTGTGCAACACTGGGAGGGTGGAAGGGCGACCAAGCCAGTCTCGGCCTGCGGGCGGCTGTTACTGGCTGAGTTGTGGACCAAACGACACCAAATGAGCAAGGACGCGTAGGCGGCGACGTGGTTGGCGGATTTCACATGTGGCCAGCCATTAGTCAACCCGAAGATCGCTGAAGATGTGGTGTGGGAACAAATGTCCGAAGCCGAAGCAGCCGTAATTACGGGCTTCGGTGTCGGTGCCGGCGTTGGTCTCGGTGGGAACCGCCGCCGCCGCCACTGGGCTCACCTCAACCGCCTCACTTATGGTTGGCCGAAAGACGAGAGATTGGCCGTTGAGGACGAAACGAGTGCAAACCATAACGCTCTAGACCAGTTACACACACACAGTCTACCACTGTGCAGCTGCACCACTTGTCTTACCAAGAGTGGCTCATTCCCATCGAGGCCAGAGACAGAGCAGAATCGGTCTGAGTGCATCAAGCATCACAGACATGGGATGTGCGTAAGGGCCACGGGAACATGATGTACAGAGGCCCGTCACTATTCTAAGCATTCAAAATGCCCGGTATCATCCGCAATGGAACTTCCAGTGGAAGGACCAGGGACTGAGGCTGGCACCGTCAAAGGCGATTAGGGTGGATGGGTCTGTGGACAAAATAAAGCGTGCACACTCGCTAGGAGCACGCACAACAGCAGCAATGGTAGTGCAAAAATGGATGTGCAGCCAGCTGGGGTTACGTGGGGGTCCAGTGTGACGCCTACACGTGTAGTTGGAGAATGGCATTGTCTCAAGCACAATTGGGAAGGGAATGTGTTTCATTCATCACAAAGAGGCACATTGCGCCAATGCGTTGCATCGCATTTGATCTGGATAGAGGCAGGTGACCAGGTCAAGTGACGGTCCCGAGTGCGACACTGCAATATGCATACAAGCAGCGGCCTAGAGGGTACAATTGTCCTGCCATCCACGAACGAAGCCGTTGAGCTTGCTGCATAGTTTTCTCTCGTCTCCTCAAAAGCTGGTTCCATGAACGGACTTGTGCTTGATCGGCACCAATGCCCAACATTTGGTGCTCAGCTGACATATGCAAGCGACAGGAATCGACAGCCGTGCATGCATGCATGGATACACTGAGCAGAGAGGCATCATTTGCCAGAAGGGAGAGAAGAAAAAAAATAAAAGGGAAGAAAGAAAAAAGAAGCCAAGTGGGTCAGTGGCCTATTACGAAGGAGCAGATGAAAAGCATGAATAAGGAAGAGGAAAAGGGTAAAAAAGAAGTAACAAAAAAAAAGTGCGTGGGGCAAAGCAGTATGGATCTTGACCAGTGACCCCCCAGCACCGGCGGCCCGCTAAAATGCTTGGTTCTAGGGCTCGACCACTCACCAGCAACAACACCACACCACAAGGACCGAATCGTCGAGATGATCGGGTTGGGTTCGTGGTTCGAACTACCGAATGTGGCAGGAATGAGCCACCGATGCTGGAATCCTGCCTTAATTTTAGCACATGGTAGCGCGCGATACCCAGCAGGCCATGGCCCACGGAGCCATCGGGAGCCCAAGCTCCGTGCATCCCCATGGCTGAGCCGCTTCTATTTTTTGGTCCAAGACATGTACTGTATGTAAAGTTATGTATATACGTAAACGTATGTCTGGAAAAGACGTACATACACAGTTCTGGTCGGTGTGTGGTGCTGCCGCTGCGTGTCACTAATGCAGCCCACACCCAGAGCCATGGAGTATAAGCATTGGAGATGTTGTCATGCCGCAGCCTGCGTGCCTCTCCATTCGCTGCCCTGTGCCGTGGGGACTTGCACCTTGCTGTGCTGAGCCAAACGCACTGAAGGTCGCTCGTTTCTGCTGGAAACTCAAGAGGCTCGTTGCCATGGCCCCCCTTCCCCCCCGTTCCGCCCCATCAGCCGGCGGAGAGTGGACCAACGGGATGGAGGGAATTACACGTGCCCCCAGACCGACGACCCGGCCACAAGGAACGACAGCGGCGAGAGGTGACGCTTCGGGTCGGGCGTACAGTAGCGCAGTTGGCGGTGCCTGGCTCGGAGGAGGTAGGCATTTTTTAAAAAGGTGAGACACACAAGCGCACCGCCATGTCTCACCCAGCATGTCAAGTAGGCAATTGCGGAGGCGGCCTCGAGACAAGCAACGTAATGCCTCGTGGTGGCTTGTTGTTGGGCTACCCCTCATCCGCTTGGACGCCATGCCAAGCTGGAGAGTTCCAAGGCGTTGGTGCTGGGCGACGAGACAGGCGGCTCTAGGCCAAGGCCGCCGCCCAAGACAGGTTTCGGTAGGGTTGAGGCCAGCGCCCTGTCCTTGTCTGTCATCGGAGATGGGCGAGGAGGCCCTGGGAAACTTTGGCATTGGTACATATCATTTGAGTTTTTTTTTTTTTTTTTTTTGTATTTTTTTTGGCCTTGATCTCTTACCGTTCATTCTATATTTGTCATGAGTAGTCTTCATTCTTCGGCACCCATTCTTCTTGTGCATACGTGATTATTATTATTTTTTTTTTTTTTTTTTTTACATCGTGCTCCTGCGTGGCTCGTGATGGTTTGCGTACCACTATGTAAGAGTAGCAGGATATAGTAGTAATTATTAATGACACCTCGCTTTGATTTGGACTGATGGTCGGCCCCCCAAGCCAGCAGGGCACCTCCCTTCCAGGACATCTCCAAGTAGATCACGCAGGGTTTCGTCAAGACGCACCCGGGCTGATCAACCCAAGATCACCACCACCAAGTGGCAAACGCGTGCAGGGATGGGTGCTGAACTGTGGCTCCTTTGCCAGCGGCACAAGGCGCGACGCGTGAGTTGCCGACGACTGCCAAAGGCCACAAGCCGTGGGTCCGTTCGAGGCCACCGAGGCAACAGGCGAGAATTAACGTTGCGAAGCACATTGACGCATAGCACTCTAGTGGTAGAATAATGTATATTATGGTGGGTGATGCTTGGAGGTGTGCGGCATGTACACAGATGCCCACAGCCTTCAGCAGCCGGCTGGGTGCTTTTGAGGCACTCCCCCGTCTCCCGCCAGTCCCCTAAGGCTCATCACTCTCCAGCGAAGACAGGACGGTGCCCCCGCTCAGGAAAAGTCAAGCCGCCCCTCCCCACCACGCTAGCCCAGACCCATCCCACGTCCACTCGGTCATCTTCCTCTCAACTCCACTCCCCCGTCCTCTCCATCCGGCTACAGGCAGCAGACAACGCGCTAGCCCTCGATGCAGTACCGCCAGTGACGCTGTCTCGCCTTCCAGCGCCTCTCCCCTTTTTTTTTTGTCCACTGTCTCGCTCTTTTCCACCTCCAGACGCAAATTCGCTAGATCGGAGTCGGGCTTCCCAAGTCCGCTACTGCACTATCCCGGCCTCTCCCTCCAGTCCCCTGCTGTCGCTACATCCAGCCAGCCCATTCTCCATCTTTTCCCTCAGCCGACCCGTGCTCCAACATCATCTCACCCGTCT
This sequence comes from Calonectria hongkongensis, assembly GCA_017140755.1. Classification (NCBI taxonomy): domain Eukaryota; kingdom Fungi; phylum Ascomycota; class Sordariomycetes; order Hypocreales; family Nectriaceae; genus Calonectria; species Calonectria hongkongensis. Next base: position 823,740 of record JAACJA010000007.1, read on the forward strand.
TCCCACCTCAAGAGCTGTCCATTCTTCCTCACCGAGCGAGGCCACCACCCCCACGTTCTGACTACTTCCTCTCCTGCTCCCCCCTCGGCTGTCATGGACTTTAATGCCCAGTTGATTGTCGCCAAGATGAATCTCACGACCCTTTAGAAGGCGTTGCCTTGCTGCGCGAGCACTGCATTCCCAGTGCCCCTCGACTAAAAAGCCATCATACATCGCAACGACTTGAACCCATTCTACTTGCACCTTGGCTCCAATCGCTTTACGACATCCTCTATCCAACCTTCATCTACCCTCGCCGCCTGCCTGAACTACCCAGGCACTTCCTCTTGCATCCGCCGCTTCATTATCACTTCATCTCGACCCAAACCCGCCTCGACAACTTACCGTCTTGTCCTTACTTCCTCTCTGGACTCCTGCTTCGCCTTACATCCTCGTTCCGAAATACACCGGCCGTATGGATCTGTTCCCGCCCGCTCTGGATATGGCCTCGAAACGCAGTTCTCATGTCTACGTTGACGAAGCGTCGCACCGCCACGATCCCCAGCACAAATCCTCCACTCCATTTCGATCAAGACGCAACTCTCGCTCCTCTGGCAACGACGAAATGACACAGATATTCAGGGACCTCGAGGAGGGTCAGCGAAGCGCAATCTCAATTCGAGAGGCTACGACCATTGCCCGATCGCAGAGCGCATCAACCATTAGCAGCAAGGAAAACACGACGGCCAAAACCTACGAGTCAACTGGTGGGTTGCCCATGAGACATTGAATACATCAGTTAGCAGCTAACAGTACCCAGCCATGTCTGTCTCGTCGTCCGCCTCATCCCTGTCCTTGCAGGCCTCTGAACATCCTCCAGCGCCACTCAATGGACGCCCACTCAACTTTGGCATTGTTGTTCCTGGTGTATATCGAAGCAGCTACCCAAAGCCATCCGATTTTGAATACATCAAGGGTCTTCAGCTGAAGACGGTAGTGTAAGTCATGCTCTGCCGACCATGTCGCGACCTCGTACTTACGCACGTGACAGTACACTGGTGAAGAAGGACGAGCCTGACTACGAGCTAGAGGCTTTCCTCGGTCGTGAAGGCATCCGCCAGGTTATCTTCAACATGAAGGGCACCAAGAAGGAAGCCATTCCTCTCAAGACAATGAAGTCTATTCTGAGCATTGTGCTCAACAAAGACAACTATCCCTTAATGCTACACTGCAACCATGGCAAGCACCGGACAGGTTGTGTTGTTGGTGTGGTCCGAAAAGTCTCTGGCTGGGACACGTCCAAGGTGTTGGATGAGTACAAGGCATTCGCCGAGCCCAAGGCTCGTGAGTGCGACCTAGATTATATCAGCAGATTCCAGGTCTCAACACTCCGGCTCACCACAGACGATAACGTAGTGCACAGCCCGGTCCATGTCCAGACCTTTTTGCGCGCCTTCCTGTTCTCGTTTCTTGTCCTGGTCATATGGCTTGTATCAGGGTCACAGATGGGGTCCGTGGTGAAGAAAGACCATTTCCTCAAGTAAAGTCGACGTGTCAACAACCCAATTTCTTCCATATCACGCTTCTCGACGACACTATCAATATCTCTCGACACCGACACCACTCATCAACCTTTTACGACTTTTTCGAGACCAAAACATAAGAGTAAATTCAGTTTGTTGTTCGAAAACAGACTAGGAAAGCATGGCAATTTGGAGCTACACTACAGGATGGGAATTCCCTCACTGGTTTGAGGTTGCGAGATGATGACTTGAATCATGCATTTTCATGGCACCTACTGGGCTGGAGACGCATCAAGGGCTGAGACCGTCTCCGATTTTGTTTGGGCGTTTATTTTCTTTTTCTTCATAAATTTTATTTCGGGCGAGCGGGGAGGGGTAGGTGTTGAGACGCTATTGTCATTTGTCAGTCTGGGTTTCATTTGTCTAGGTGTTATGGAGGAGGGAGAGGTTTGCATACAGCATAGTACTGTACTGTACTGCTATAGAATCAAGATATATACCTGGAATGCCTCGAGCGTTGGACACGACTTGTAAAATAAAAGGCTTACAGAGCTGTATTAATTGTAACAACATTTCAATGCCACATGGTGCATATATGCATTCTCTTTTATCCATGTATCTGCGTTTTTATAAAAGCCCCAGTCATCCATACCGCAAGCTGTTTCGGTGATCAACAAGAGAGTCTTTTAAACGCCTTTGGGTTTAATATTTGTTCATAGTTTTGTGCACAACACCTTTCTTTCATGAGATATCCCTTTTCTTTCCCTTACATGTACACTCACCGTATCGTACAATTGGTTTGACTGACTCCTCCTACTCGAGACGACCAGATCTTCGTCTTTTTTGTTTGGTGTTTGTTTCCTTTATTTATCAATCATTCATCATCTTCATCGTCGTCAAACTGGCCCCAGCGATTTCGGTCCTTTCGATCTCGAGCATCCTTCTCAAAGTCGCCCTTGAAATACACCCATCCGCCAGCAACGCAGTTGGCAGCACCCAAACCAACAGCAGTGCCACGAACGATGCCCCGAATAGAAAACTTGGAGCGAAAGGGCTGGCGGCGCCGGAGCGCCAAAAGAGCATACAACCCAGACCACGCAGCGGTTACGCCCGCGCTGCCGGTCGGGTAGCCCGAGAGGTTGAGGTAAGAGGAGAAGAGCAGAGCCGGTGTGAAGGTAAAGAGCGGCAGAGGCTGCATTGGACGGGCGTGTAGGGCGAAGACGAGAGTGGCGAGGAGAGAAGGGGGGAGAGATGCGGCTGTGAAGGATCGTCAGTTGGGATTCCGGTGGTGAGGTAGCATGGCATCTGATGATGGCCTCATTCCTTGGTGAATGGCGAGGCAGAAAAGCGCAGGTAAGAAAAGGACGACTTACAGCCCCAGTCGTGCAGGCGGTCCAGCAAGGACTTGGTTGGAGCATCGGAATCGTCGGCTGCCATGGTGCGGCTTCGTCGGGTGAGTCAATGGCAAGCAGAGAATGGCGATTCGAGATTTCGGCCTTGTCGTCACAGGTGATGGGCGGGTGTGACGTCGCGGCGCAAGGAACGACTCGCAGAACAGGGCATGGCAGGGCACACCCACACCTACCCACACCAGACAGAGAGACGCAGTAGCTACAGCTGGCCCAGCAGGGCACGTCTGGCCTGACTAAGCAGCCCTGTCAGTCCCCCCCCCCCCCCCCCCCCCCCCCCCCCCCCCCCCCCCCCCCCCCCCCCCCC